>JAOQGH010000001.1:91387200-91399023 GCA_025769975.1 Gallinago jamesoni | reverse complement strand
ACGCTCCAGCGCCTCAATGTCCTTCCTGTAGTGAGGGGCCCAAAACTGAACGCAGTACTCGAGGTGAGGCCTCACCACTGCCGAGTACAGAGGTACGATGACTTCCCTACTCCTGCTACCAGTAGCTGAAGAACAGGTAGTGCAGCTTATTTGCCTCAACCCTTTCCGTATTTTTTCAGATAGGTTCCAAATACCACAAATCAAAATTTGAAAACACCTCTCCCCCACTTGAAGAAAAAAAAATAAGATCCATGAGATTTAAGATAGTATGATATTTTTGTTGCATTTGGAAATGCAAGTTCCACATAGTCCAAACTCTCAAACTCTCCTTCATGTTTTGACTTTCTTAAAAGTTTGTTTTTCAGCAGGGAGAAGAGCATGAAGTTCCTGTGATGCTGAGAAAGCCCTAAAAAAACCACGGCAAGAGAGCAAGAGCAAGCACGTGAACTTCCTGGTCAAGTAATGTGTGTAATTTAAGAATAACATATGAGCGCCTGGTGTCTGATGAACAAATTCTAAAATCTGGATGTTCAGCATTCTCAGAGATCTTCTGTGGACAGGCAAGCTCAGAAGTCTGTTGTTCTATGCTGAAGGGCCTAAACACAAACAAGTCTTTCCTGGAACTCTAGGTCCCAGATAAGCTGGCAAGTAACTGGACAGACAATCACACGTGATTTGCTGATCAAAAGCTTACTGTAAACAGTGAAGATGCCCAAGGACCTCAATAACCTTGGACAGGGCTTTCCAATTCAAGTTTCAAAAATAACTTTAACTTGCGCTGTTTGCCACTGTTTGGAGTTGGGGAGAAAACAGGCCAAAGGTCTCTTAAATACTCTCAAATTGCGATAGAATGCATTAATTTGGCTGCAATCTGTGATACATGGGTCTTTCCTAAGCCTTAGTTGGTGACACAAAGGATCTCTCTGCAAGAGAAGACTGAAGTCAGCCCAGTTAAAATCAGCTGAGACAGTTCCTTCTATGAGTAGAACAGGTTTGCACTGAAACTTCCTCAGGAAGCAGGAAAGGGTTTTTCTTTTCTTTTTAGAAGATTTTAAGTGAACAGGTAAGTTGGAACACAACAAACCTCTCACACCTGGCTGTAGATACTTGCTTAGTAAATGCTGGGCTCTTAATGAAGCCCTCTCAGAATGGGTAGATTGCATGTGTATGTGAACACAAACACATACCATTCATTAAACAGTAACTCAGAAACCTCCGTCTTTGAAACACCGAGTAGTCTTTTGTCTTTATCTGCTGATGCCCATTCACAATGCAATACAACTCACAAAGCCAGATGCTTTTTGCCATTTAATAAACAAACGTCTTTAAAAAAAAATCTTAGTTTTAAAAAAGGTCTTAAAAGACCAGCCAACAACCCACAACTCATTTAGGCTTTCATCATGCAAAAAATCATACCTATGTATAGCCAGTGTTTTTAAAACCCTGGGAAAGAGATGTGTGTCTCCTGAAAATTTTGGGTATCAATAATGGCAGGCTACTGTGGACAAGAAAATACTCATTATGCCATTTACTGTTCCTTTTTTCCTATAGAGAGTACATTCTACTACCTATGCTATGTTCATTATCCATGATCCTTGTTCCTCCACTGATTTAAATTGCATATTATGGTAAGGGAAAAAAGTGGATGTAACTGTGGATGTGCTACGTTATTTGATCAATCCTACCTTCTTCATGCTACTGTATGAACTCAGTAGGGAGACTCGTCAGTTCAATGGACTCTACGAACAATTTTTTCTCCCCCAATCAATAGTGACAGAGTCCTGAATTCCTGCTCTTTGGGAAACACCACAGCACCTTCATGAAGTCACACTGCAGACAGCTTAAAAATTTCCTCCTGATTGGAAACATTTTCTCTGGAATATGAGGAGTGGAAAAAGAACTGACACCTCTGTGCTTCAACATCTTTCCTGCTTCTCTGTTTTCATTGTGTCATGTTAAATGACTCATCCCAGTCTTAAAGACTCAAACTGGATTTGTGAAAACTGGCTCTTGGTAACATTTCCTGACATTAGCATTAAATACCTCAGTTTGCCTTATATCACAGTTAAATTATGACAAGTCAAACATTTAGCTAAAGCTTTGGAAGAACAAATGAGTTCTCATCATTGTAAATATTCTCCGTACATGGGCAAAATCAGCTCAGAGGAAAAAGCACGCCACTTCCACAGTCTTTAGTATCTTTAATTCACACTTCCACTGCACAGCCCCACCACTGGAGAAAAAAACAACAGAGAGACACAGCACAAAAAGTGCCAAAACGTAAAGGCAAAGTACTCAGTAAAACATTTACACGCTGAGTATTTTCTTGAGAGGAACGATGCCGCAAGACCACCCATGTTGGTGACTTCCAGTAACAACATAACCAACCAGAAAGCTGATTTTAAAAGAAAAGGGGAAAAAAAACCCCAAACCTGTAGGAAAACATTTGACGTGGGCACTCCTAACACTGAAGTCTGGAAAGAGAATGCTAACACATAAAAAACAGGGTCCCTCTGCTGCCAAGTCCCATGGCCCAGGATTCAGCTCTTTGTGCTCATTAATAATACAAAAGTGTGGAAAATAGCTGTATTTTCATTTGGGGTTTTGTTGTTGTCAGCTATTATTTTTAATAAGCCTTGTACACATCAAAAATATGGAGTAGAACTGTAAACTGGAAGAGCTACAGTCAAAGTTATGTTGCCACAAGTAGAGAATCTCAGTCTGCACTGTTCTATTGTATCTACATTTGGCAAGGTTTCCTGGAGAACCATTAAGAAAGCACCAGAGGTCCATAAAAACTGAAAGGAGAACTCTTCTTAGCAAGATAGATTATTTAAACTTTGGGTTCTCTTTATCACCTATTTAAAACTCACATTTCTTAACTGACAGTCAAAGACGTGGCTTCATGAAAAAAACTCCAAGCCTGGCTCCAGCTGAGTGGTGAAAACTGCTTCTGTAGTTCTCTAGTGGAAAACAATAAACCTCCAGCCAACATTAAAAAAGCCACTTTACAAGTAAGCCACACCTCAAACAAGACTGGATAGTGAAGATTAGCAACATGGTTTTTATCTTCGTATCTTTATGACCACAGATAAAGAAAGATAGGAATATTGTTTTTCCCAGTTCTTTTCATCACTACTGGGCATCTTTGCTGGTTGTTTAACACACGTAAAATTGAGTTTTTGTGAATGCCTCCAAAGTTTTTATGAGCTTTACAGAATGTATTGTTATGTCTATGTAGATGTTCCTAGATGGAGAAATAGATACACGTTTAGCTAAGATGTATCTACATCTAACTATGTATACATGTTATGTCATAGGTTTTGCATCTAGCTACTCTGCCACTGGCCAAGCAGAAAATGCAACTGTGCCCATAGGTAAGTCAAAATACAGTTTATTGAAATGAAACTATCAATACAAATACTATTCCTGTGAAGAGAACAACTGCTGATGGAGCCCCTTCCTCTACAATGAAGGACTGGATCTCTTCAAGTGTAGGAGAGTTTCTTGTTTTCTTTGTTGATCGGCATAGCCATAACATCAAGGTTTGTCCTTTTAATAACAATTTGCTGCACGGTCAATTATCTATTAAAGAATTGATCATGTCAAAGTAATTGTAAATGACCCAACAAAGTCACAAATCATGGAATATTTCATATTTGCTGTAATTTTGGTTTACTCATCTGTGGTAAATCTGCCTTTCATTTTTCTCCAAAGCCAAACTCCCTTTTCTGTTTGCATCAGGAACCAAGGAAGGTAAACTACAGAGCAGAACAGCAACAGCCGCCCTTCACCTTCTCACCTTCCTGCAGTGAACTCACTTGCTGCAGCAGGAAAACTATTTGCCCATCAACCTTCCCCCCCCCAAAGTTGCCTTGCCCAGAACACTCAGCCACCCTCTGGAACAGAGGGGAGCAGAAGTCAAGAGGACAGGACACACTGACTACGCAGTGCTGATGAGGAAAGATTATGAACACCCCACACTGCACCCAAACAATAACCGCCAAGTCTTCCTTACTCCTGCTGTGTCCTATGAACACAGTTTTCATTGAAAACATGCAGGTCAATGCAGCAGACATGATCTCATAGCGTGTGGCTGGGCTGACAAGCACTTCCAGCTACAGGATTAACCTCTATGTATCGTGGGTTTTTACACTGCAGATTCCCTTCCTCACTACATACCTCAATGATCTTCCTATGTCACGAAAGTCCGCAGGGATTTCACTTGAAACAACCCGAGCTGCCTCAGAGCAGTGCCAAGCACGGGGCCACACATGGCCTCATCTACTCCACAAAGCCCACTGCTGGTCCACCACCAGCTTCCTCTCCAAGGGCCTAAAGTTAGGACTTCTGAACACTTGTCTGCAAGACTCACATCTGCCACAGTGGTGAACTGACTACAAACCAGCCTAAATTCATGAGGAGAGAAGGGAAGTCACAATGAATAAGCAAACAAAAAGGCCCTAAAGACTAGTATTTTCCAGTTGTTATTATGTAGGTGTTTCCTCTAAGCTTGATAAAACTGGGGAGGGAGAGGGGGGCAAGGGAGGGGAAAGGGTAAAGAGGTGGGATGGAACAACAGATACATTAGCACACCTTGGAGATCACTTTTTTTTTTTTTAATAAAAGCTGCCATCACTTATTGTTATGTAACAGCACACCGAGTACACTAGGTGTCTGCTAGTACTCAGGATGACTCCATTCAAAACTCCAGAGAATGTCTCCTGAAGCTCCAAGATGTTGCTAGGTCTTTGTCTTATAGAGAACTGTAGGCTTGAATTTACTCTGTTCAGCTTCAAAAACATCTTTACAAAACATGTAATGCCTAAGAAAACATTTCTTCTTATTAAAAAGACTGCACACTTGAGTAATAATTTTTTTCCTTGACATTCATTAAAAGAGAACAGTATCCTCACACACAAAATTATAAACAAGCTGTGTCTGCAATAGCAACCACATACAAAAAATCCAAGCCTGCAAAGACATTTCTCTGGAGAAGAGATAAAGGATCAAAACAAAGAAAAATCCCAGGTTTCTCCCCCACCCCCCCGCCCCATCTTGTTTTGCTAAGGAAGCCCTGAAGTCTCTATTGTGTTATCAGAAAAACCCCATAGAAACATACAAGGTTACACTGAGCTTAGACTCAAAAGTAATTTAAATTAGTAAGCACTAAGAATATGGGAATAGAGACTGACCATTACTGAACTACTGACACCCTTGTATTCATAGGGTTTTCTTATTCTTCCTCAGACAATGTGAGCTTGTGCCTTCCCTGTTGCATGGAACATCTTTTACAATTCAGATGATGTCCTACAATACCTATACCAGGCTATGGAAATCAAATCTAACCAAAAGAGAAAGATCCAGAAGGAGTGAAAATAAACTGACAGCTTATATAATGCTTGAAGACCCCTCCTGAACCGCTCTATGATATTATTCTGAAGCATCTCGTCACCATATAGAGTCCCCAGCAAAGTCAAAGACAAATATGAGAGAATAAATAAGATAAATACATTCAGGTTTGTAATTTCATATTTTGTAGACTCTACAATGTAACTAAGCATCCTGTATGTATTGTTATTGCCTTGAATGGGTGAAGAAAACGTGACTTCTGCTGTTCTTTTTAACTCCTACACAATGAAGTTCTAATGCTTTGCATTGCTTTGCACACTAAAAGCATACGGGAATGCCGGAAATGTTTAAAAATGGTTTCCCATGGGAGAAAGTAAACAATAAGTCATTTGCCAGAGATCAGACTTTTTATTTTGTTGTATTATACATATAGTGAAATAATGTCTAAATTTAAATAGTTGACATACAGTCTCACGTACAATTCCTGGATTTTGTGGCTCTATCAAACTTGTTTATTTTACTGTATACACATATTAACGAGAACCTGGAAAGGGTATTTTCACTCTCAGAGAGAGGGGGAGAAAGAAAAAGAGAGATGAAGTTCTGCATTATGAATTGCTTTATGACATTAATGCCTAGCAAGATGCATCTCAGAAGACCATTTATGCTGCAGCTGCTAGAGCTCAGTGACAGGATGCATTGTATGCCAGCTCCACATCAAATTAGAAGCCAGTTATATCACCCAGTGAGTGTTTAATATTTGACTTTTTGCTTTCTCCAAATTACCTGAAATAACTTTTCATAGGCCATTACGGAAATTCAAATCAGCAAACAGACTTGTAAAATTTCCTACTTGTTTAGGCTGGGGAAGTTACATTACATATACAAGGATAAGCATTTATTTACACAGGAACTCACGTTACTAAATTAAAACCAAATCAGATGCTTTCGATTCTTACTTCGGTCTAAGAACCATTTCTTGTCAGCCAGCTTAGGCTGGTTCCTTAGCACCATGAAGATCAGACCATGCCAGAGGAAAAAAGCTGTACCAAAAGTTGGAATTTACATCCATGATGTATGTGATTGACAGTGTGCCACAAAACCCGGACTGTTTTCTGACAAAAAAAGCCAGAAAGCTGAAGCCTCAAAAGACAAATAATTTAGAGTTCACTACTTCGATTTAGGTTAAATGGATTTACAAGCTTAGAGAAAGAACTACACTACTGCAATTCTAGTAGCTAAACTGTGTAGCTGACCATACATACACACTTTAGCCTACAACCAAAGCCAGGTCAAACACATTTTTGGCTTATGAAAGTCAAATGACAGGAGATTTGAATGGAGAAAACTAAATGCAAGGAGATTACCTACTTTTCCTCACTACAAGAGGTGGTGTGGAAGCTGCAGATACTCAGTTATCAAAACGTTCTGCTGACACACACATCCACAATCAGTGGTCTGCTGCAACATCCATTCCACCACAGCACCAGACTGGCATTCACACCACAACATCCACCAGGTGTCCACAGTCCGGAGGACACTGTGACCATACAGAAGTCTCCATGTGTGAAAACAACGTGCATGGTGTGTCCTGCCACATGCCTGGACATGTACCCAACACGTAACAGCCAACTCCTAATGCATCTCTGACAATGCAAAGGGGGACACAACAACAGCTGGCAAGTAACTGCAGTAGGCTGGCCACCACCTATACTAACGGAAAGCTATCTTACTGCAGCTGAAGTTTAAGATACAGGTTTGCAGATCAATGACATTACCCAACCCTTGTATCCACAACTGAATATGCTGTTAAAAGGCTCAGACACAGAATCAGTTGTTGGCCAGATACTGGTTATCCAACTTGCCCTAACCCAACAAAGCTCCTGCCCAGAGTCAAAAGCAAACAAGAATTGTCTGGAGCTCAACACGTGCCCTGCACTCCTCAATTTCTTCATGAAGGAAAAAGCACAATATTGGATTCGCTAAGGCTTAATCTAAGATAATATTAAAGATATAAATATCAGCTTGAATTGAGGGAAAGTGGGGAAGCAGGCATCTTCCTGAATATGAGACAGTATTAGATACTATAACTAATCACCACGCTCCTGAATCTCGTTACCTTTTTTAAGTCACTGGTCACAAGCTCAGCAAGGCCACTTTCTTCAGCTGACCACACCGATTCACAGTACCTAGAGGAGCTGCCCCATGTTACTGATGAACAACTTGCACCCCGTGAGCTCTACAAACCATTACTTCTAGCTTGACAGTAATAAGATTTACCCACCTTCTTCCCAACTGGACTCCTGGATGAACAGCAACTGCTGCTAAAACCAATGCTACCTATGCAGAAGAAATATTTCAAGATTTTGAAGTATTCGCCTAATCTCTAGCGAAGAGACTATTCCTGGTGAAGACGTTAATAGTCTGGAAGCGCTGCAGGCCAGAGATGCCTGCCCAAGTCTGAGGACATGGGCTCAGGAGCCCACCAGGACGCCACCGTCTCTACGGGAAACGGAAGCGTCACAGAGACACAAGTAACAGAACAGAGTGGCCTGCTCCCAAGGCTCGTCAGGAGCTTTGCATGGAAGCCATGAAGACACCTGCTAATGCTTCAAATACCCTCTCCTTTTGAAGAGATCAGGATTGAGAAATGCCATTGAGCAAGTGGGAACTGCAAGCCAACCCGCAGGTGTATCCCTACAGCTCACAACAGCTGGCTTCACAGCAGTAGCTCAGCTTCATTTACCAGCTCACTAAGAGCCACTGATGCAGCAAACACCACCTCCTAGTAAAAAGCTTTTTCAGGAGAGTTGTAAGACACCAAAACTTTCTACATTTCACGTACCGTCTTCTCCAAACACTCGAGCAACATAACCCTTGGCCTAAGGACCTCACAGCTTAAAGAGTATCTGATAAAGGCAGTTACACAAAACAGTAACTAATCTCCGAATTGGAAAAGGCTCACAATCCCTGCTAATCATGTTGTAAACTATGATCCCAGGTATAGTTTAGAAATGCACAAACCAGAAAATGCAATCCCTCCCATCTTGTCAGGGGCTTATTCACATATACTTTGTCTGAAAACCAAACAGAGAATGACATAAGCATAGAAAGTGCTCTTCACCATCACCTCCCAGTAGATCCCAAGTCTTGCCTGGTAACTCCTAAGAGACTTTAGTTCTAAGAGGCTGTGGAGCAAGAGAAAAGGAAAAAAAAAAAAAAAAAAAGAAAATAACATAGAGACATCTCATTTGAACACTTTCTGACATACCCACGCACCCATCAGAATTAGGACAGGTCGTTGCCACCTACTTTACCCTAGATGAAGAGGGAGGGGGTGGTAGGACTGAGAAGAGAATGGGTTTATCCTGAGTTTCAGAATAAATTTTCCTCCTTCTTTCCCCACAGCTTTCCCTTTGGAAGGGGAGGAGGGTGGGGCCCACACAGGGTGAGTGATCAAAGGGCTGAATTGATAACCAATTTCAGAACCAAAAATAACATTCATAGGTTAATTCAGCTGATGCCCCCAAATAAAGTCATACAACATAATTTCTAATTAAGACAAAGCTTAGCATAAAGCATAAAGATTCCTAACTTTATCCATACGAGCAGAAGTTACTTTCACTTGAACGCTTATATAGCTTGAACAAATTTGCAAACATGGCTGTGAAAAGATAGTTGAAAAAACAGTGGTATTTCCTTATGTGTGCTCCTGGGCTCTTTCAGGCCATTCTGAACTACTGGGGAGCAGCCTCTCTGCCTTGCCAATCTCTTCAAAGCCACCATGCGGGACCTGCTCCCAGAGATGCAGGACTGTTCCACAGAGGAGAGAGGGGGTTGACAGTGCACACCTGCCTGTAAATTGAGCAAGGCAGAGCCATAGAATTGCTATACATAATGCTATTGCTATTCTACAGCTTCTAAGAGAGAACTGCAAGAGCTTCCAGTTACCCATGTGGGAACACATTAACCATGAAACAAGTGGCACAGTAGCATTAACCTGCACAGTGGCAATGAAGCTACTGAGACCAGGAAGATGCCTGTCTATAGACATCTGAAGCATGGGAAGAAAGGTCCTGAAAGTGTGTCAGTCTAATTCCAGTACACCTGACATATTCATCTTAGTGTCCTCCCCAGTCTAAAATATCTACGTAATCTTGGTGCAGTACCTGATATTTATTTAGTACCACGTATACAATATATTGCTGTTCAATGAAAAGCTTCGGGAAACTATAAACAGAGAACTGTCAACCAGAATAAGGAAAATTTTAATCTCATTTAATCAATTCTCTTAATTCTACAAGCGTTCCCAAAAACGTGCCCATTGCAAGCAGCTGTAGATCTTCATGATGATCTGTAGTCCAGCATATTTTGCACTGAAAAACTGTTTACCTAGAGCATGAAATGTTTACTGCAAGTGAAGGTTAATCATTTGATGATACCAGAATACCCAAATGCAATACGGCTTGTTTCCCTGAGCACCATTTCTTAAAAGTACATTAAATGGGTAAGAAAATAAACTGTTCTTTTCTTTTCAGCCATGATTCACCCAAGTTTCATCATTCCTTAGAAATATTCAGGAAAACTAGACAAAGAAACTAGGCAAAACATTAAAGCTAAGTTTTCAGTAAGGAGAAGAGAAGCAGACATCCAGCTTCTTGTAGCTACGGAGAGGGCAGTCGGAGCTCAGCAAGTGAATGAGACCAAGAAGAAGAAGTAGAAAGGAAGACAAGGAAAGCCAGAAAAGACAAGCCGAAATACGAGTGTCAATTGGTCTTCAAAAGCCTTTGTGACTTCTCAAGTGTTTATTCAAATGAAGGTGTCTTTGTGATATGTCTTGCAACAGTCAACCACTTCAGCAAACACCTTCTGAAGGCTGCCATGGCAGCTCTTATCAGCCAAGCACAATGCTGCAGTCAAGATCACCTTCAAGTATCCTAATTTCCATCTCACTATGCTGTCCCTGCTATTACTACAGGCAACTGGTAACATGCTTGTAAGTGAGAAGAGGTGAGGAAATATATTTCATTTGCATATATTCTAAACTGTTACTCATCTCACATTTCAGCCCTTATCAACAAGCCACACAAATTTTGTGTCCGTTCACCCAAGCTGCAGGAATTACTCGGCTAAGAAACAAAGGCAGAAAGCAGAGGACATTGAAAATAATTCTTTGTACTAAAAGGAAGAAATCCTACTGCATTTTAAATCTTAGGTGTGAAAAATGTGCATGTCCTTCACTTTAGCTCTGCTGAACACTGCAACTTACAACAGGTCTCTGCCAAAGGGAGAGGTGTGTTTGTGCATAACTGAGGTCACTGCTTTTTTCTCAGGGCCCACGCAGGAGGATATTTACCAGTCCACACACTGGAACAGCTGAAAATGACAATGCACCAATAGAGCATGAGCTCAGGGAAAAAGAAAGATAAGAACAGGCTCTTTTGGTGTTGCTGCTGTCATCTATCAAGACACTTATACTATAAACATGGTAAGTAGAAGATACAATCTTATGGAGGGGACATCTGAAGACCTGAGGAGATTCCAGGTAAATGCAACTGAGTCAACAATTGTATAATTTCAAATAAAAGTCATTATGAACTCTGGTATCTGAAGCTTCAAGGACTTGCACTTGCAAGGATTTGGTTTTGCCTTTTAAATAAATAAATAAATCATCGAGGGGTTACTTTAAGTCAAGTTAAGAATTTAAAAGAACATAATTTTAAGAGCTGAACCTTTAAATTAGTCATTACCTAGCATAAATCCCATGAAAGGAGGAGCCACTAATAGCAACATCTCTTTGAAGACTATTTTTATAAATTCTTGTGTATGAAAAGGAGTTTTACTGCATATAGCTGATAATCCCCTCCCCACTGGCATTCTAATGCCAGGTATCCGCACACTTAATGTCTCTATCAACTAATCAAATTTCTAGCACCACTGCTAAATAAACCTTTTACTACAATATAGGCACATCCCAGATGTTTTCCGTTTTTGAAATCTGAGATAACAGCAATAAAACTGAATTGTGTTTATGATCCACAAGACAGTGTTGAGCAAATGAATTGTTACTGTGTTTTGTTAACATACCCACTATTGGGGGATAAAAAAAGGAAAGTGCAGCAAAGACAAGTAGGTGGTCATGAAATTCCAAGATTAGGAGAGGGCTGCTTTTTATTAATCTCAATGTCATCTAAAAGAAAATTACTAAATCCATTAATTTTAAGATATTTCCTGTGTTATAACTCAAAAAGACAAAGTTTGGCTTTACTCTTTCACAGAATCACAGAATCTTAGTGGTTGGAAGGGACCACATTAAAAAAAAAAAAACCAAACAAAAAAAACCCCACACAACACAACAACAAAACAAAAACAAACCACAAAAACAACAAACAACAAAAAACACACAAAAACAAACAAACAAACAAAAAAAAAACCACCCACCAACTAAACCCCACACTCACAACCCCACAC
>JAOQGH010000001.1:91290440-91380901 GCA_025769975.1 Gallinago jamesoni | reverse complement strand
AAAGAACAAACTATGAAGTTAAACACACGTGAAATTAAATCAGAACACCTCCCCACCCCAATTTTTTTCCCCTTTTCCTTATTATTATTTCATTATTTATTTCTATTTTTTCATTAAAGTAGTTTAATTTTTTCTAAACTCAGAAGTTTTTTTTTTTTCCCTCTTCCTCTCCTCTCTTTCCTTTAGGGAGGGGAGGGAGGGACCATCTGTCGTTCTGGTTGGTCAATTTGGTCAAAACCACGACAACAATAAAAAGCAGCTTTAAATTCACTGCAGGAGTAGCCTTTTATGATGTAACAAATTCAATGATGATTAGTTACCCAAAATCAGTTTCACCATAACAGTGAGTGGTCAGTTACAAATCACTCTGAAAAACAATTCAAACTTAAAAAGAATTAAAAAAAAAAATCCACTTTTTTTTTTAAAAGAAATGCTGATGTCATGGGTCCTTAATTGCTTTGTGCAATCACTTAGAGATACAAGTATTTATTTTAATATGTAATTACCGAAAGCATCTATATAAGTACTTTCTCTTCTCCTCATAAAAGGCATTTATAGATACCACAGAACTGTTTCTTAAACAACATTATTAACTGGAAGGCCAACAGAGAACTGAAGCAACCTGAATGGGCTGACAGACAGTGGTTTTTTTTCCCCCTCCATCAATACCACACACAGACCAATTAAATGACTGTCTCTATCAGTCCTGCATTTCTCCCTTAGCATATCTTCCAACACTGTGAGCATCCCCAGTGTATTAAGGAAAACCACCCAGGAAAATCATGACTGCCTTGGGAGATTGTTGCAGCAGCTGATTACGACCCTGACAATTTGAGCAATTATTGTATTTTTATTAAGAGTCTCAGCAAAGCCACTTTTTAAAGTATATGAGGCAGCACCTTTATCTCAGTTTTGGCTGTTCAGTAAAGATCTCATTACTCTGAAACAGAGTCAAGCTACTTAGGATGGGATGGTCTTGTCTAAAAACAGGTCTTCAGTGCCTGTGAGCACGTGAGAAGTGCTAGAGTACCCAAAACCTCCCCAGGGACTGGCAGATATGAAACTGGTACCCCAGAAGATGCCCACCCTTCTGGAGCAGCAGCTGGAGGCTGAGCAGAGCACCTGGAGGGCCAATCGTGGGGGCAGGAAAATGAATGCCACCCTTCACAGCAGTGCATTTACAGCCTGCCTCCCCCTCTTCTTGTGGTCACCAACTTGTGAGTGCTTACATTTGGGCTCCATTTCAAATCCCAAAGTCATCCCTGAAGTCAACAGAACCATAACTTCTCCACCAAAGCTCCCTTAAGTGTAAATATTCTCAAGATCAACACATAAGGGCTGTGGTCTTTGAGCCCTCACCCATTGCAGAACTCCTTTTGACCTTGTGAAACTCTGGCGAGATGGGCCTGCACACAGAAGACCCTGCCATACAATGTACAATTTTTTTGCAGAATCTGACTCTCAGCACAAGGTACAAAACAATAATAATTAAAAATATTAGTAGCATTATAAAACAGGAAAAAGACCATGGGGCAAGGAACAGATTCATTTTGTCTTGGAAAAAAAAATAAAATCCTGAGAGCCAATTCTTTTCTGCCACAGCCTCTTATTTGAAGGCAGAAAAGCAGGGGAAATGGGCTACGAGAACCCTGGTTTCACTGAGGCTGCCCCAGAAGGGAAGAGTCATAGGGGAGCACAGCGCACTCTTAAATATCACACCTTGGTGTGTAGCCAAGAGATAGGCAGAAGCCAAAACACAGCATGCTAGGAGTTACTTGAAGGCAACTAACAGGGATGAGCTCCAAAGTAGTTCCAAAAATGCATCAGGAGAAACTACTTCTGCTTCATGCACTGCACCAGGGCCAAGCACAGGCACAAACTGCACAGCTGGACAAGTTGTTATCGCTGCACTTAAAATGGGAACCAATTAATTCTTCTTTAGAGGTACACATAGGAAACTTTCACTGAAGGAGCTGAGACTGCATGTTAACCCCAGACATAGCCCTGGGTGATTTTATACTGAAGAATGGTATTTCTGTCTTAAGACAATGCTGTAATACTAAAATCCTTTTCCTAATGCACACTTTGAAGTTACAGTGTGTTCTGAGGACATCGCATGGCAATACATTGAGACAATACAAGCATGAGACTTGTATCGTCTCATAATTAACTGTAATTACTATACGATCATCTCCAGACTTAAATGTAGTTAACTATTAACCTGTATTTGCTGAACAGCATGGTATGTTCCTTCATTCGTCAACACTATGTGATCATGCAGTTATAGACCTTATCAGAGTGGTCAACTAAAACAGTTTTTGTGGGGGTTGAAGGAAAGGCCACAGATATCTAGTTACTGTTTAAAATGTTTTTAATAAAAAATGCCATTTTTAAAATAAAATTTTGTTAGGAAACAAAAATAAATAAAAATGGGAATGCTAATTTTCTTACTTTCTGGACAAACCCCCTCAAAACTCCAGTTCCAGATCTTGTGCCTATACTAGTGTAGGAAAAAGTGGCATCAAGACAACTCTTCAAGCTTCCAGTTGGACTTCCTTACTATGCATGATCTGTATATGTACCTCTATTACACATACAGAAAAAGTATCCAATGTAATATAAATGTAAGGTAGTTGTTTCTTCCATGATAATGAATATACTGTTAATATATATATAAAGCCTTTGCAGTAAGATTCAGCTGTTGTCAAAAAACAAATACAACAACAATACAGTGTGAAGAACACTATTCAGTATTTATTACCCTTTCTAGCAATACAGATAGTCAACTATAGCACACCAAGGATGACTGCAGAACTGTTGTACACACAAAATTATGCATACTAAATCCAGCATTGGGTTTTTTTGTTGTTTGGGGAGGTTTATTGGGTTTTTTGTTTGGTTGGGTTTTGGTTTGTTTGGATTTTGTTTGTGGTTTTTTTTTTGTTTGGTTGGTTGGGTTTTTTTACTAAGTAACACTTCACAGGTTTATGCAATGCCATCTATGGAATTTGCTCTGTATTCCATCACAAACTGAGGTGTTACAGACCTGCACCAACTTGGAGGAAAGTGCTTGACGCAGAAATAAATTGGGGTAACCCATCAATCACACAGATGTAATGGCTATTATATTCAAATATATATCACGCACTGTATTTGAAGACTGTTTTGCTGCTGTTCCTCTACATCAGGGGATAACTGAAATTCTACATTGTTTCTTAATATGTTATCAACTAGTTACCATCAGGACTCTACTTCCACACAGAATCTGTTGCAGCCTATCTCAAGCTGTAGAAGTCCTGTTACAAACAGTCCATCTCTTTGGAAACTCAACTGACTTTCAACTGCTTGAGAAAGACTCCTGGCTGCCAGCGTGGCCAATGTGAAGTGTTACTTTCAGGTGCCTATCACCACCTTAGGCAGAGTTTCTGCTGCAACCACAGTTAGGGATCAAAGCTTTCTTAAATACAGATTCTTTATCCTCCATGCTGCACATGCAAAAAGCAAATGTGTCATCTTGTCCAACAACGCATTGGCAACAACTAATGAATAGATTGTTTACTTGCAAATTACCTGGAAATACTATGCTGGGAAGTAGACAGACTGAGATTATGACCAACTTCAAAGAATTCTCAATAAACCAGTGAAATTAGCACCAGTATCATCCTAAAATGGGGTATTAGTACTAACAACTGTTAAGTAAATATTCCAGCACTCTTTTCCCATAGGCTTCCTGTTCTGAAGGCCAGCAAGGGGAAAGAATCATAGAATCATAGAATCATCTGGGCTGGAAGGGACCTTCAAAGGTCATCCAGTCCGGCCCCCCTGCAGTCACAGGGACACCTCCAACTAGACCAGGTTGCCCAGGGCCTCGTCAAGCCTCACCTTGAAGATGATAGGAGTCTGGTCACCCTGGTTGGGGAGGACTTTGTGCACTGTAGGGTGGCCTAGGCAGTTGCTACGCAATGCACTGGAACAAGCTTTTACGCCAAATCCAATTCTCAGCAGTACAAAAAGCATTCATCTTAAAGCAGCTTTGGGAGGATGAGGAAATCGAATCCTAGAGGGAACCCCTGTGCCCATGTACAATAGAAATCCCACCCACACCAAAACAATTTTCTGGATGCACATCAAAGAACACACCCCCTTCAGAACTAAGGGGACTAGGAGGACTAAATACACCCCTCTCAGAGCTGTGTCAATATTGGCAATGGGAAACAAAACCTGACTTCTAAAACTGACACTGGGAAATACTCCAGTTGTCACAAACTTCATGAAAGCACCAGTGCAAAGTTACCTGTGCTTCAGCTGCGAGTAACACAACTTCAGACCTTTGCAAGACACAAGGTTAAGGCACGAAAATACCCAGGGTTTTTGCATGACCAATTAAAAGTTTTAGGAGCTCTTGTTTTAAGACACATTCAGTTTACAGCTATCTAATCTGATACATAAATGAAAAAGGAACACTTCTTCAAAGACATCTGCAAACAGAAATCCTTGAAACAGGATTTCAAGCTTATAATTAAATATTACTTCATAATTGAATGCTTGTATTTGAGGGGCAAACTGTTGGAAATGGGCAAGAAATACCTGAAGCTTTACTTCTTAATACTAAATCCAGTAACTTGGGTAAGTAAAACTGCTATACAGCCTTATCTTAAACAAAATTCTCCTCTTCATTCAAAAACTCTCTCAAACTCTGAAGGAGATTGTTTTGTGGGCTTGTTGGGTTTTTTTTTCCTAAATAAACACAATGCAACCCTCATTATCTGTCTCAGCCTGACCATACTCAGTACTCCCTTCCCTGGGACTTTGCACATGAAGACATAACATTACAATGGATATCAATTGGCTGCTCTGAAACTTACAATACAAAGGGTTGCAAAAAAGCGGTATCAATGGGAATGACTATTCTATCACCACATAATAGCTGACAAAGAAGGAAGAAGCAGAAAAGTAGTCGGGCAAGCACAGAGTTGTGCAAGCTAGAGGTCTGCAGAGGGATGACAGCACCTTGCTCAACCTTTTCCCTGCTGCTGTCAGTACTGCTGCTTGACTCAATTCAGCCACGTGAGTGGGGAAGTTGAGCATAAAATATTGTGCTCCCAACTGCCGAAGCAGCCCAAATAATTCTTGAAAGGCTAGATCCCCTCACAGCCAATAAACTATATCCATCCCAGTACGTCGCTTTGGGCTCAGGAGAATGAGAAGAGGGACCTGGCAGAGACCGGGGGAAATAGGACCAGCACACACATGCCTCTCCCTTTGCACAGTTAAATAAAATTAAGTCTCTCGTGTCATTTTCACTGCCAGATTAGATCAGGCATGGTAAATTTCCAGTTCAGCTCATTCATCTCGCTTTGATCCATGCTATGTGCTGCCTCCTATTTGTATCTACAACCAACACTGACAGCAGCAGGAAAACAGCTTAAATCCAACAATCGAACACTTTTAGGAGTGAGAAGTTAATGGGAGCTACAGGATTATGTTGGGGTTTTTACTTTTTTTTTTTAATTTAAATTTTTAACTTTTAGTCTGATATTAACATTCTGCAGCATAATTATTACTGATAATTTTATTTTTCTTGCTGTATGTAACAGATTAAAATACAGAATTCACCCAAACCTGCCCTTTCCTCCTTGACCTTTCAACTAAGTAAGGCAAGGAGTGTCCTTAGAACTATGGCTTTTAAAGTAAATAGATAAAAACATGGAAATCTCAGAAAGTTAAACAGAACATGCAGCATAACAAATAAAATAATGAAGCAGCAGCAAGAAGGATGGAAATGATTTAAGCAAATGCCAAAAAAACAGTTTCCTTATTTCAGTACTTCTCATCAGTTTTATAATACTTAATTTACAAATCATTAGTCCAGCTTTAAATTATGGGTCATGCAGTTTCCCTTCAGAAAAGCACAAAATTGCTATAACATGGCTTCTAAATTTACAAATCCCAAAGCATGGGGTCTTGGGGCAGAAAAGAAGCTAGGGAAGAAGGGAAAGATGCCTATGCATGTGTGTCAAGGTATGCATATTTTGAAAATGAGAGAGCAAGCGAGACATAGGGGATGTTTGCATATATATGAAGAACTGTATACATTACATACACATCCTACATGCACAAACAGAACGTAACTGAAAATCCTATGTAACAACTGCTTTTGTATCATGTCTTTGTGACACATCCAAAGAACTAAGCCCCAACATGCAGCTAGGTAAGCATAACCTTCAAAAGGGTCAGAGCTTTGGGTCAAGAAAATTTTAGTCTTTGGTTTGCAAAGACTCAATTCAGAATTGCATTTTCGGAAGCTAATTCAGAAGGGGTTTTGGACTTATCAATAGTTCTTATGTATTTAAAAGAGAAAAGGAAAACCTTTAGCTGATGAACACTTCCAAACATGACAGAAGTGGAAAGGGTGGTATACACCTGTCCCTTACTTAAAAAGAGATACATACTCCTAATGTGCATTAAGTTTAAAAACAGGATTAGCGCTATGTTTACAATGAACACTGAAGCACTCAAACATTAAAACTGCAAAGAATAATATAAAGTCTTCACAGATCAAGCCATAGTTCATGGCCAAGTCTCATCTCTATGACATTCTCGGCTGACAAAAACAATATTGAAAAAAAATAAGTATCATCAGCCATGAGCACTACTGCTTTATCCAGTACATACTTTGCAACAGGAACTGGTCATTATTTAATAGCAACTAATGATTCATTATTACAACTTAGAAATAAAAACACATCAGAGAAACACATTGGCAAACAGCAGTACCACCTCATCATCTAATTACCTTGATAAAGTGACTATATGCTTAGAACAGACATTGGCAAATACATGTTTATGGAACTGAAGCATTGTTTATGCTGCCTCTAAATGACAAGAAAATTATTTGATCCTGAGCATTGTAGGGTGAATGGACCTTCTGAGAATGCAGTGAAGTCTGTAGGGAGTTCATGGAAATTCTCCCTGTGCCTTAACTTCAATACTTCTGTTCAAATTTTTTCCAGCTAACGGGATTCAAGCATCCATCTTCAAGATGCAAAAGAAGCAAAGATAGCGTTATGTTGCTGCTGGTTTGGGTGGAGGTTTTTGTGGGTTTTCTTTATTTTGCCAGCTTGCAAAATAAGAGTTGTAACAATACAGCTTGACACAAAACCAGATATCACTTTTAACCTAGTCAAGAAGTAGTACAACTTGTAAAATTAGCTTCTTCACATGTTCATTGCCTCAAGAAATCCACCCTGACCTTAAGCAGGTCTGAACCTTTGTTTTGCAAATTCTTTCAAAGTAGTATCAACAAACCTCACAAACTAATGATTTCCAGAGGTATACGTTATCCTGTAGCTACTCCAATTCAAACTAAAAAAACACGTTAACACTTCCTTCAGTTGCGAGATACATAACCCATTAATTTTGGTGCATCTCAATCAGAAGAGACCAGGACCAGCCCTCTCCTTCCTGTAGTAACTCTTCACCTCCACAGTTTTTTTCAGCTCCGAGTTTACATACAGGTCTCCTACAGCAGGCTGAAGGAGTCATCTAGCGGTCACAGATAATTCCTGCAGCCTCACCAGCTTCTGCAGTCCGGCTGTCAGGGCAAGACAAGTCTTTTGAACCCTTAAAGCCCTCGCAGCACTCACAACAATTTGCTGGCAGAGGCTCCAGCTGAAGGTCCAGTATCTGAACAGTGACATAGTCATAGCAACCACTTTCATGATGTGCCGTGTTCGTATTCCCTACCACAACACAAGCATTAGTTTCCCACTTCTGGCTCCTATCATTGAAGGCCAAATTCAAATTCCATCCATCTTAAACATGCTTGGGAGTAGACACGGCTGTGTTGCTTCTAACTGTACGTAGCTCCCTGTTCCTCTTCAAGGGCGGGTAAAGAGATAAAGCATCGTTTACACATGCAAAGCAGCAGTTCAAGTGACAGTCTTGGCCACCAATTAAAGAGCAAAGCAGCAGTAGCACAGCAAGCTAACTGATCTTACTCACTTCCCATCCCTCCTCCACCACAAACTTGCTGCGTTGGTTTGGACAAAGCACCTAAGTATTTAGGCAAGGTATCTCAGTCATGGAAGAACCATCTGCCATGGAAAAAAACATTATGCAAAACTCACAGTAAGAACAGTGATATGTTAAGAACATATCCAAAGTATGACTTAAAATAACACTTTGATAAACAGTATTAATATCTACAAAATCTTATTAGTCTTCCTGAAAGTTTGTAATGCTTCATCAGTTCTCTGTTCAACACCTCCAGTCAGGTAAGCTCCAGAAATTTAAGGCAGTATAACTTTATTTGAAAATCTCAAAACATTCATCCCTCAGATGAACAGTCATTTCAGCTACATTAGAAGTAAAAAAAAGTGAGAAATCAGTACTGATTTTTTACATAAACACCTTAGTTTGAAACAAACTCGGATTCTGATCCATTTTTGTTACTCTGTGTTAACTGGTATCACCTGTAGAGTGGCTGAACTGCAGGCACCTGACCAAAGAGCAAGATTGTCTTAAGTTTATTTTTGTTTCTGGAAATCACTTTGCTACAACTCTAATGCCAGGCTTTGGAATAAAGTGTTGCTACTCTTCCTTCACAGAGTAGAGATTTACAGCTTTTCTTTTTAAATGCTTGTACTGTTGCTCAGAGGTGAGCTAACGCTGTTAAATACACACACACACTACCTATGCAGTTTAACATCTTGTAACTTAGTCCCGGCAGCAATAGCCAGCCCTCCCCCTGAAATCAGGAACTATAGGTTCTTCAGACCTCTCGTGGATGAGCCAAAAGACTTCCTTAAATTCATACTCAACCTCCTCTGTCTACCACAATCACCTCAGTCAGAAAGGTATCACCTGGCTTTCTTCATCAATCCTATAAATCACTTGGGTAATTTGAGTGAAAAGTGCTATAAAAGTGCAAATTATCATTATGGTATTGTTAAGACGCTGACTTACTTCAAGCTGCAGTTGGTGGTAGAAAACAGTGGTACCACAATGATACCAACAGATGAAAGAAGGAAAATTGAGGCTTGCAAGCCTTAATGTCAGAGTTAAATCGAGAAGGTTCCTTCAAAACAGTGTGGCATGAGCAGCAGCTAAGTGTTGTTTAAAGCTACTACTCAGCTCAGCCACCTTCTGATCTCAGCAGGCAACACCTCCACCTTGCTTGTTCACAGGTATAGCAAATTAAACATTGGTCATATCTGCCTTACACGGAGGACCTGGAGAAAGACTGGCTTTAACGTGCATTTATTTCTGTAAGGCGGAGGACACTTTACCCTTTTAGGTCAGTGAATCACCAAGAGCTGTTTCTTGCCACTCACTCCTCAGGGGCCCAGGCACAGAAGTGTCTGGAAGTTAGAAAACAGTTCTGCAGCACTCTGAGGCTTGCACAAGCACACCTTAGATCTATTTTTCTAGTTTTCAAACAGGCATTAATATTTTTGTTAACAATACAAGTTATATTTTGAAGTCTTAACTGGACAACATCACATGAAGGGTAAGGCCACTCTTTTATTTAGACTTTCACACAAATTTAACCCATGCTGATTTTATTTCTATAATTTACATGCAGATCCTCTTTGGAAAGAGCAATGAAAGAACAGGTTCCTGGCTGGTCTAAAATGATACATCAAAAAGTTTCACTGATGGAGTGAGTAGCAGTCACATTGCCTTGGTTCACACCATGCTTTCGGTGAACTACAAAGAGTGAACAAGGAGCAGTAACAGTCACTCAAGCCCACTCGTCCCACTATGACAAGAAGGACGCACATACATTTTATACTACATACTTATACATACACGCACACAGACATAGGTGTGTGTGTGTATATACACATACATTTTTGCAGGTAGATGCAAGATAAAAAACAAACACCACACAGCAGGCTGGTTTACAAAAGTAGCAATGCAGCAGATAAACAGTGGCAAACTGGAATAAAAAAAAACCAAGAAATTGCAAAGTATCACAGCTACTCTTCAAATATCTTTTTTGCACAAATATCTATTTGTGCGTTAAAATTAATATGTGAAGCTCTTTCTGGAGCTTCTACAACTTCTTAATATGCAGATCAGCCAAAGCATGGCTGTACTTTGTTAAAGCTGCAAGTACCTGGGTTGACACACTTCTTTTTGATAAAAGGTTTATTATATTGATCAGGCTATCATGACCCCAGAAGACAGCCATAATTCATCTTTCCTGAAGGTCTTACCACAGACTGCCTGAGAACTTTGGCTGTGCACTCCCCTGCGATGTTTCACAAAGGGAGCATATTATACTCATCTTCCAGAGATAGCATAAATTTACAGAATTATTTCCAGGTATAATTCAAGGAGGCTGACCATCTTGAAACAAACATGTTACCGACTGAAACTTAAGCATCTCAAGACAGCCTCTCCTTGCACCTTAATTACTCAGCAAAAATCAGCTGAACAATATCAGTCAACTGAAGATGCTTTCCTCAAAGCTCTCCTATCATTCCTCAGTTTGCTGACCTGCAGGACAAGCTGAAATACCTCTCAGAACTACCAGGAGCAAAGGATTTATTTGTTTTTACGCACATTTGTCAACGCATACTGCAGAAAATTTAATCAGAAGCAACATTTTAAATTGCTGATAATATTTTAAATATATTCATTTATTCTGAAAGCTCAGTTGGAAAGTACCTCTCTTTCCTCTGCTTAATCACCACTTCACCAATACAGCCATTTGTATTCCATGTCTCACTACAGGTCCACCAGAAAGCAGATGTCCATACTTACAGCGAACACGTCCACATGGAAACTCAGAATTCACAGAGCTTTACAGACCCTACCAGAGACTCAGTGTCAGACACTCAGTGAAAGCACAGCATCTAACTTTGAAAGGGTCTACTACAGTCTTAGCCCTAGGATCATTTTGAATGAACTGTAAACAACAACAAAGATGGGAAGGCCTCAGCTGTGTTGTTAGAATACGCCATAGGCTTTTTCAAATGGAGCCTGGTCGGTTGGCTGCCTTCTTGCAGCCTTGAAGGGGGAGGAAATAGCTTAAATCTAGTAACACTTTACTGGTCCTGACTAATGAGAACCTGCTTCTTGCGCAAGTTCCACCAACACAGGAGGTATTACTACTGAGATTTTGTCAATGCACATAGGCCCAATGTATAATTTGCTTGTACTTTTACCCAAGAAACTTCCAGGTGTTTACACACCCAATTGCTATTGCTGAGTTACTCCATATGCTAACAAGCTTCAAGGGGCACCATCAATCACAAAAAGAAAGTAATTTCGCCACATATGGAAAACTTATAGCTACATTTTAAACTTAAAAAAACATACATTCTTGTAGCCAGCTGGGAACAGGACAATTCAATTAAATTATTTTCACTTCTCTTACAGGCAGTTTCACTTTTGAATTGGTTTGGGAAATAATCATTTTGCTTGAACATCTGCATAAAGATATCCCCTCCTTTTGAAAATATTTTAACATCCTGATATCATAAAAAATGCTTTACCTTACAGTAGTGATCTAATAGTTGAAAGGGGAGGGAGGATCCATTTTGAGTAACTTTACTCTGCAGTGGATCCTGCTCATCCTTAGCTGAAACTCACAAGTAGCATCTTTTGGGACTGCTTTTGGGAAGGGGGGGGGGGGGAAGTCTCCTGGGAAGCACTAGCCTTTATTAAAAAAAAAAAAACAACCATGCTCCATCATACTTATGTTTCATATCTGAAAAATCTCAGATGCTGCCAGGGTTTCAACTCAGGTTACCTAGCCATCAGGGAAGACTACGTCCTGAGGCAGCACATCACACCAGCTCCCCGCACCATCCCTCCACAGCTGTGACAGTGCTTCCCAGTGAGGGAATCCCAGTCTCATCCCAGACAGAAGTCCGTGGAGAACACTGCTACCATTACACCATGTCCATCAACACCCTTAGAAAGTGCTGCAAGAGGGGCAGTAACTCCTTGGCCTCACCAGCAGAAGCTGTGTACTTACAGAACCGTGGTCATGGCACAGCTGCATCAACTCTCAAGGTGTTAGGTCGCTTGCAATTTGCCTAACAAAGAAAACATTATTCTTGTCATTTACTCTCATTAACTGCTCTCATTTCTCCACTTACAGGAAGAGGAGAGAGCCTTATTTTTCCCTCCAAAAGAAAGATATAATCAAACCAAACTGACAATTTATTATTATTTTTTTTTATGCTTAGGATTGTTGGTAGTTCTTTCAATCCTTCTGACTTCATAAAAGCCAAATGAATTTCATGCTATGCAGGCCTGATAGGAACATTTAAATAAGTTTTCTTTCTCATCCTGAAACTATTATTCTTTTTGTTTTGCATAAACATTTAATTGGACAGCATCTTTTTGTAGCTAAACATACTCTAAAGTATTACTCGAAAGTTTGAAGAGTCAATGTGCCACATTTTCTGTGGGTGTTCAGTTTACTTTGGTAGGGCAAGGGAAGGAGTAGAAATGCTATTTTCAATTCTTAACTCTACTATCTGAACAACTTCCAAGCAAAACAAACATCGATCCTTTAATCCCTTGTCAAAATCCACTAGCACAGATTTCTGTACTTGCACAGAGTTTCACAGAGGGTAACAAGGCCCTGAACAAACGCATGGCTCTACACTAGCAAATCTCAAAATTGGATCTTTATCTTGAGATGTAACATTTGACTACCCTAGCCAAAGTACAGCCCCAGGGAATTCGTGTAGAAATATATATTGCTGCTTTTTGCCAAAGACACATAACAAAAGCTTGAAAACCACTAACAAAAACTTCCTGAACTCCACAAATTACACATAAGCAACAACAATCACCCTGCTCCTTAAAAAACAAACAAAAAATATTATAGTACTGGCCACAGATACATACTCTTCTTAGAGGCCATGGAGGAAAAACTACCTTTCTCTTTTGGAGGTATTCTGCCACTAGTGAAAATCTCAGAGTACCTGATCATACAAACAATTTACAGCACCAACACCGGGCTTATATTTAACCAGCACCTTGAATCTGTAGTAAAGTGGTATTCTGCATCCAAGCAGAGCTACCTTGCTAAAAATCACTTATCAAACACACTCACTGAAAGTCCCATGCAACTTTTAAGAGCAGCCCAACACATAGCACGCTACACTGGGTCACACAAAGGAAAGCTATGGAAGGCAGCACCCACTTCAGAAAGGATCACAGGAGAAAGACAAAAGCAGCATCACAATTAAGACATGTTATCTTCAGCATCAGTTAGTTACTGATGCTATCTGGACTGGAAACTATCCGGACTGCAAAAATCACATTTAAAATATGCATATATGTTCCCAGTAGAGGTAATATGGACAATAGTGGTCTATTTCTGGAAATACATCCTCCTCCTCTTGCATTTTACTTAGCCTACCCTTAAGGCTCTACTTTGACAAGCAGTAAGATAAGTAAGATAAGCCAGCTCTTAAGCCAAAAGTGGTTCTGTCCCCTTGTCCTGCTTCTGTTTCCCACTCTCCTGGACACACCTTTTTTGGGGCAACAGAGCTGTTCAGTTCTCCATTCTGATACACGACACAATATGTGATCCACCCAACAGTGGTCAGTTCTATCTTTAGTGGACAGAAAAAGTTAAGCCAATAAAAACAACGTTAATTTTAGTTATAATCAGTTCTCCAGTCAAGTTCATTACACAACTACAAAACACTAGCACAGCCCCATTAGGTAGAATGCAAGCGTCCAAAGCTGGGAGTGTTTCTTTTAGTGACAGTACTGTCATGTAAACATGGTGTTTCACTATTACCTCTGTCAAATAAGTCTTATTCACTTCTTTGTCAGGAAACTGTATTTTAAATAATTTATTGTATCTTCTATCTATGTTGAAGATGGGGCCAGCATTACACATGTGGTGAACTGTAGGTGAAAAAAGACTAAGAGTGCCATACCCTTCACTCTTCTCTTCATGCCTACAAATAGAGAGCATTTATTAATATCCTTGCAATCCCTCCAGCAAGGAAGGATCCAACTTGCAGACAGAACTCCCCGACCCCCTTCAGTAAACTCCAAAATAAATTCAGAAATTTCTACACATTAACAGAAGACCAGGTTGCCGAATTGTGACACAGAAATAGCAAATTCTTTTACTCTAGCTGTCAGCACCGCTGGCAAACCAGTTATAAGCACAACATTTACAGTCATTAATAGGATCCTTGGACTCTAGTGATACAGGCTGGATTTTTTATAGCAGCCTCCTATCAATCAGAATGAAAATTTTGAAAGTACATACAAAATGAGTAAAACAGGGAAGTCCAGCAGCTGTTAGGCTTGATACCTAACAACATGTCTGTGTTCTCAGTGCTGCAGAGTTTCTCTACTGGCAGAACACAAGTAAAAAGGTAACAACTTTGGCAAGTAATGGGAAATAAATCTGCACTTATAGGATAAGCACATTTCTCATACATTTCTTGTGGAAACATTAGCATTTAAAATTATCTTTAGAATCAACAAACTGAGGCATGTATCATCTTTCTAACATACTGATATGAACAGCACATAAAATGTCTTTAACCACAGTTTTGAACCTCAGAGGAATGACGTAACACAGGGTTAATTTCTTGAGCAATTTCTATAGCAAGAAGTACATTTAGCTGCAATGAATTTACAGATTGCATGGAGGCAAATCCAGCGCCTGAAACCAAATACAAAACAGAGGGCCATACATGACGAAGTTTTATTATTACTTCCTATACAATGCTCTTCCACCACTACCCCAGACAGGCCACAGACGGGGCAATAAAAGTGGCTTGTTGTTTTTCTTTTAACCTTACACATTTATCTACAAAGCTGTTAGATTACAAGTGGTAAGCATGGTCCAGTAACACAACAGATTCTTAAGAAAAAATGTTCCTACGTGCCCCGCAACTGAAGGAAGCGGTGCTAATTTCCACCAAGGAAAAAAAAGGAAGTCATTCATGCCCAAAAATATTACCAAAAATCAAACCCCAGTTTCTAATTTACGATACCTCTCTCATTTTCCATCAAATTGCATCAAACTTTGAAATAAAAGTTTTCCCGGAACTGCTTTCAGCACAGCTTCTGAGGAACTTCACTGTAAGAGAGGTATCCACCACTCCCACAACTAAGGAAAGACTAAATTTGTTTCATTTATAGCAGAACCAGTAAATTCAACTCACCATCACAGAAGACAGCTACTCAAAGCATGCACTCTGGTCTGGATCAAAAGCACACACGATTCTGGTCAGGCCTCAGAGCCTGGGACATATCACATCTCCCATGATTCTGAACAAGATCCTTGATTTCTTTCTACTGTCCCTTGTCATCTGGGACAGCAGAGCAGCTCAGACCTGTAGCGGTGCCCTGTAGCTGCAACAGCAGCATCCACCACCCACGTAGCCCATGACAACTACGCTTTTTGAGTGCCTTCTTATGAAGACTCCTCTGCAAAATCTCCCAGGGCCCCACAGTCAAAACGAACAAACTTGTCCCATTAATCTGACCGTTAAGGAGCAGTAACAAGAAGGCCGGAGCAGAAGGATACTACAACACAAAGTAGCAACCTGCTACCAGTTATAGATTAATGATTTTAGAGCTCCATTAGACGGTATATAGAAAACAATGCTCACCCGTTTAAGAAGCTGAAAGTTGGTTAATGAACCTGCAATATTTATTTTTCTTTACAGATGGAAGAATGTAATCTTTAAAATTAAATGCTTAAAAATTGCAACAATGTAAGAAGACACGTTTCTATGTAAGTTACTCATTTGTTGCAATGGAGATATTCTCCAAAAAGTGCTCAGCAACTGTAAGAATAATTCTGGTTTTTCCTTTTCGTTTTTACTGTGTATGAATTTATTTCCACACATTATAAAATTATGTCATTCCCTCATATACATGACACTATTCTATATCCACAGTTATTATTAAATCACCGTAAAGTTGCTTTCTGACACTATTCAATCCATCTAAAAGTTCTGAAGGTACCTGAGTGTTTTTCCTATCGTAAGTTGTTTGGAGCGCACATTACCTTTATCATCTGTCCTATGGCTATATTTGTGTGATATCTAGCTACGCTTTTCAATGAAAGGAAAACACACTATAAACTTTAATTGACCACGGCTCTTCGCTACAGTGAAAGCCATCATTTCCTGAGTATTCTCCATTACAGTACTAGTAGGAGCAAAAGCATCTAATCAAGAGAGCGTAACAACCTAATTGCTCGTTTCTTGTTATTGAGCAGGGACAAGCTGCGACTCCCGGTTCCGCCTCTCACAACTCGCTGGACCTCTGCGAGGTAAAACCGGCACTCACCTCCTTCGCCTTCCACGGTCAGGGAGCTGGCACAGGAACGTTTTCGGTGCAGCAGGCTCCCATTCCGCCTACAGCCCTGCCTCGCCGCAACAGCACAGAATCACCGTGATACCGCTCCTCCGAGCTCGCCCGGGTTAGCCCGACAAGTCGCCGAGCCTGCAGCCCACCCATAAAAATCCACTCCAGCCCGATGAAAATAACTCTTTCCAGGGGAGGAGTGCCGGGGCCGGGAGGGGAGCTGGAAGCAGGAAGCTGATCTCAGCGGCGCGGGGCGCGCGGACGGGGCGGAGCGCAGCGAGCGAAAGCCGAGCGGGGACTCGCAGCTCACAGCTGGGCTTCGGCCCTGCGGCCGCGCACCCACAGACCGGCCCCACGGCGGACACGGACGCGCACAACACTCCCCCATACACGCACGGGGAAGGCCCCTCCTAGCCTCCTCACCCCCCCCCCCCCCCAGGTAGCCGGCCCTGCGCAGCCCGCCCGCCCTTCCCCCGAGTGGCCGCGGACACCTCCCCGTTCGCCCCGGCCCGGGCCAGGGCTGCCGGCGGAGACTTTAGGGCATGAGCCGCTGGGAAAAGCCACGTCCCGCGGGACCCGGGCGACCCTCTTGCTCTCGCAGCTGGAAGCAAGGCTTGCTGCGCATTAGAAACGACAGGTGATGGGCCCTTCTAAAAGATGGAACTGCCATGTTGTGTGCCTAACTAACTTCTTCGGATGAAGCCATATAAAAAGAGGCGGGGGGGGATTCTTCAGAAAAACCACTTCAAGAACCGCGAGGCTTTTCAGGCTAAGATTCAAAGCAACACCAAGCCAGAGGTAACTCGGTAAGAGCATCTCCTGCCCTGCATCAACCTTCTCTCCCAAAGGCACACACTAGCCCCACCAAGGTCCCCTTTCCTAGGGAACAGCAGATCGCAGGAGCTGGCTGACGCCAGGAGCTATATGACCCCAAGAGCAGGGGGGGAAAGGGCCACCCCCACCTGCCCTTGGCAGGAGTCGGTCAGCACCTCATGGGTGAGGTTTGCTCCTATCATTAGGACGGCATTACAAAACCCCACATAACAACAGAGCAATACATACCATTCTAAGTAAAAGAAAAACTGGAAAACAAAGTGTCAAGGTAAACCCAAAAAGATACCAGGCAAGGGGGGCTGACTACCATGGGAGCCATCAGTCATTGTTTCAAAAGAAGAATTAAAACCCATAATGGAAAGCAGCATGTCCGTGGATCTTCCTGACGCTCACACAGCCAGGGTCTGACCTATTCCTCTCAGCTGAAAGCAGACAATCCCTATCTGTTTACAGTCTTTCCAAATATGACCACAGAGATAACCATGGAGAGTATTCTTAGACACCTGTCTTGCTCTCTGTCAGGTCTGAATGTTTTGCCTCATTAGCTTTGCATGGCAAGATTTCCAGGTATTTTGCACTGCGGGGGTACAGAGGGGACACGGGACCAAAACAGAACAATGTATCGGTTAAAGTCAAGGTCTCACACTTTTAAAAATCCTGTCTGATGTCCTCTACACCAGTACTGACAGGAAAAGCAAAAACAAAAGCAAGGTGGTCAACCAATTTGATCTTTACACTTCTTTCATATATTTTCTTGTCTGCTCAATATAGGAACCTGCAGTATATCTTTAACTGACATTTAGAAGATCCCATTCCAGAAGTTTATGAAACCCAGTAACTTTTAACAAAGCGTTTAATGACTTCTTTGAAATTCACTGTGCCTTGTTCACTTTTTGACACTCTTTCAAAGTGCCTTCCATACTCAGTCTGCAGTCAAATCCAGACTCAGCTGGGGGGTAATCACACCTCTCTCCCTGTCTCTGGAGGACCTGATGGCTTTCACTTCCAAGAGTGGACAGACAGGACCCCTGTCTTTGTCTTCAGCCTTCCCAGTTCACAGCCCATCTCCGGTGACTGAAGTTACATTAACCCCTCAGGCTGTAAACTGAAGGTCACTGATACAGACATACTTCCCTATCTACAGCTACTCAGCTCTGAGAGAATGGATGCAAAGCCTTGTTGCAGCAGTATCTTCAGGTGCTGCAGCGACATTGGCGGAGCCACAAGGAGACTAAAGGCAACTCGAGTCCCAGCATGCAGGCTAGGCTGCCAGTACACGAGCAACACCACACCACATTCTATCCACCTTAATCTCCATGTAATTTCTGCACTAGTGTCCGTGTCGTTTGGCAGTTTTATCCCTCTTCATTCAGATGGTAGGATGCTCTAGTTTCACTCTCAGGAGAACTTACTCGTTCTTTTCAAGGAAACCATTAGCACTGAAGTGACATACAGCTCTGTTTCCTTCCTAAGAAAACACGTAGTTTAAAGCCAGAACTATATCAGAACTGGGAATGCAATTTATACACTCAGCTGAACAGATTTCATGTTTAAACCAAGAATCCACAAAAAATGCATGGGATCTTGTACTGGCAGTGGTGTGTGGACTAACAGCAGGCACAGTTAAAATACTAGTGAGAGTTCAACTTAAGAGAAACAGCAAAGATATTCCCAAACATTTTCTGATATAATTACTGTTACATAAATGCCTGGGCCTCTCCTCAAATCAAACAACACCTGTACAGAATCGCACACTCACAGCTCTGGGAGTCCACCACACCAGAGATAAATGAGCTCACAAACCCACCTCCAATCCCAAGATTATTCTGTGTATTTCAGAGAAGCTGTTTCCTACCTGCTTTATAGAAGAGAGATTCTACACCACCGAGTACTGGATTTCCCCTGCTATTCAAATTGATACTCTGTTTTGAAAGGAGTACTTCTTGGTTCTCACGAATACCAGCCAGGTATGCTGCTGCTACAGTGGACCAGCCTCCTTTCTCCTCCCTACTTCTTCAGTTCAAGTACACATATACACCAGTGAGAGTATTTCATTAGATACAGAAGAACAATTTCTGGCACTCTTGACATGACAGCCAAAGACAATTTATTCCAGCAACCTAGAAAACACCAGAAGCACTTTAAAAAGTATTCTTAGTTAGTAAATAAAAATATTAACAAACTTACGAGGTTGACTAACAAATCACTTCAAGCACATCTTTAACTTCACCAATGCACATCTTTAACTTTTAGTTTATTCCTAAGTCAAGATAAACTGCTCTCGTACATCTTCTTAAGTAACTTGCTACTGTTTATTTTGCAAGTAATTATTTTTTTCCAAGTGTTCTGAAAGATCTTCTTCTAATGACCCACTTCAGTCTTTTACTATTGGAAGCAGTTCATCCTTAAGGTGATAGGTCATACAGAGAGAAAGTTGGAGAGACACTAGCTAAAGTACTGCATTGTTTTCAGAACAAAAAGCTCCATTTCTTTAACCCCGCCTTTCTACGTAAGAAACTTCCTTGAGAAATTAGAGTAGCATCTGCTTGTACTTCAAATAATTATTCTCTGCTTCTTTGCCCCTCCAAGTTTCCTTGACTGAGGTCATAAAAATAACAAGTACATTTAAAAATCTAAGTTTACCATTTGTAGGATTTCAGGGGCAGGACCGTGAAAGTCTGTATTAGGCAACTGTTCTCAAAGTGAAACAGTTTGTGCTTAACACTACCAAGCAGCTAGACCTCTGTCGTTATCTTTGCTGGCTAGTGTTATTACCCTGTCCAGAGGTCTCTGACTTCAGTATAGATACAGCATTAGATCAGCAGTTTTTACACTACAGCCGTTATTTCCTACAGGTCTGCAAAAGTAACTAAGAAGATTAGTCCATTATTGGTAGTCTTACATTTATTTTTCAAGCATCCATATCATCTACAGGACACTCTTTCAGTGGTTTTAAAGTAGTAATAATAATAATAATGAAGGTTGAAAACCTACTACATTAAGTTGTGTCAGCTTTTTTCTTGCAGGGAGAATACAAATTTTTTGAAAGCTTGAAAATGGTCATGAAAAGGGATCATCTAACATATATTCATCCTTTATCTAATGAACAACAACAACAAAAAAACTACCTCAGAAAGAAGGTATGAAGTAACAAACACCTACAAGTGTACGCACTCCTGTTCTTTGAACTCATTCACATACACTTAGAAGTCCAAGTACTTCCGATCAAGTAGTTATTCTATACATTTTTAACATTAACTTGAAATTTGTGTTGCATAAACTACAGTTGTCAAAATTCATTTATACATGACAATTTCTGACCTCTCATGAAAGGTAGGTGGAGATTAGGCACCAAATTATCTCTGTATTTATAGAAAACAAGCCAACCCAGAGACAGTTTGATCACAAATTTACTCACTGCATCAGTACATCTATCTTCTCCTGAACTGACATGACAGGATGACTTCTCCTGGCTTGTTACTCTGGTACTTTACGAGCATTAAAATTACTGACAAAGTGCCCAAGATGGGGAAGACCTGGTAAAAGAACATACAAAGGGAAAAAGTAGCACTGATGAATCTTGCACAGTTGAAAGCATTTCTCCTGCTGACTAGCAAGGAAATAAAACAGCAAACAATCAAGAAAACAAACAAACATTTTCAGAGCATATTTAAAACACTCCAAAACTTGACCTGGAAGTGACTGTCAGTGAAGACATACAAATAATTCCCCAATCAAATTTGCAATATCAGTCTACTATTGTAATCTTGCTTCCTGTAAAATTCACAAAAGAATTGTGCTCACATATACATAGTTTGCAGCAATATCAATAAGTTATTGTCTCCACTGAAGCTCCGTATTTTATTCCAACCTCATGAAGAAATACAATATTAATCACTAAATCTAAACAAAGTCACTACTCAGCTCAAAATGGATACAATCTCCCAATCCAATGCTTATATAACTCTGCAATACCACACAGTTAATATAACACTAAACAGATAAATTAATTCATCAAACATTCCAGAAAACACCATCAATAATCTGTGTATTCAGAAATAGCAGAATCACCATTTTAATCATTCCTAGATCTCACCACTTCTTAGACGCAGTATGAAATATTTTAATATATGCACATGCACACAGAAAAGCTTTCTGAGCTATATAGTACATTAACAGCATACATGCAACAGCAGATTTCCATCACCAGAAAGCCATGTCCCATTACTTACTACACCCACCCACACATCACAAGTGTCAGAACAACTTCAGGTACAAGTGTCATACCTAAATAACACGTAAAATACCCAAGCCAAAAATCCTACCACAAGCAGCAGCATGTATCTCCCTTCTTAGCCCTCCCCCATGCTGTTAGCCTGCAAAGTTAAATCCCAGCTCTTCTCTGCTATAGCTAGAAGGCTCTCAGATACTACATACAATGTGGCAAAAAAATCCTAACACCGTTGCCCCCTTTTTAGCTTTATTACCAGAACAAGAGACTGGCAGGTTTAGAGATACAGAAGTTTACTTCTCACAATGTAAGATCACTCACTACCTGTAGCACAAAGCCCCCACCACATTTCCAATATCAAAATTTCTTAAAATTAGGAGAGTTTTGCCTAGTTTTTGCTTTAAGAATCATGTGAGCTGTTCCCCATGAGATTAAATGCAAAACAGACTTAAAAAAAAAAAATCAACAACTGCATTAGTAAAATCTTGTCTGTTTTCTACTTTTATCAGAAACAATTTATTAGAAAGATGTATACATCTGTTTTTTTTAAAAAACCTCACTTTTCTTCCTAGACGTACTGCTGCAATATTCTGTAAGCATATTCTTAAGAGATGCAAACATTCAAAGAGCAGTTGCAAAGAAAGCTATTTCACTCCACTAATTTGTGTCGCATTTTATGGTTCCTATCCTCCCTCCTAAACAGAAAACTAACTGTGATAAAACATCAAGTCCAATTAGAAACAGCCACTACACAGAACTATTTATTTGAATGATTTCCTTTAGAGTATGTGTAATTGTTTTTACAGAATCCTTTAGCATTTGGGCCCAATACTGCCATCTTTTCTTCAGAAAAAAAAAAACTTCCTCCAGCTTCACATCTCATTCACCAAGTATCTCCCTAAATTCAAATCTTGATACATATAGAACCAAATCTTTCCAATTTATTTTATTTTAATGAAATACTGGAAAACAACTATGGCAGCCTGAGGTCTGCATTCAGGATACACTTGTGATTTTCTTCAGATTACAGTATTAGCTTGCACATTACAAAGCCCAAGTTTGGCACTTAACTGAATACTAATTATTTAAATAGTGATCCAGTGCAATAAAAGACTTAAGCACCAGAATCAGAGATGAGATTTTTGGATCTTAGTCTGGTATCACATTTGCCAAAATCCTGAAGTTTAGCTGTGTTTTGGGTTGTAATCTATGATACGTAGATTCTGTAGGCACTGGAAGTTGGGGAACAAAGTGGGCAAGATTCAGAAAACAACGCAAGTGACCTGAAGAAATGTGTTTTGTCCACATCTGTGGACAGCTGGTAGCTGTGCCAGCCGCGGCAGGAGATGAGATCAGTCTCTGTGGCAGCATCAAGCCAGAAATGGAGCAAGCACAGAGGAGAGATCAGGTCCCTGCAGGTGGGCTGCCACCCCATTCTTGGCATGTCCAGGTTATATCTTCCTCCATAAACATACATTCTGGCAAAGTGAGCAGGGCAGCAAAAGCAGTTTTACTAAGAGCAAACGCAGCCTGATCTTTAACTGTTCTTGCACTGTTTTAACCTACGGCTGCTCTCCCACCTCTGGCAGTCTCCCCCTTCCACCCTCACCCTCTGGCAGAGGGTGTCCAGTCACCACATCCTGTCCCGGGGTGCACACCTTGCTGCAGGGGTCCACCAGCACACGCCACGGCTTTGCCAACAGCTCAGGGCTGGCACAGCCACCCCTGGGAAGCAGAGCTGCTAGGAGGACGGCTGGCCCCAGCCAAGGCCATCGCAGCCGTGAGCAAGGACAGAGGACTCCTCCCTGCAACACAAGTTTAGGGGGGAGGGAAGGAAGGGGATGTGTTATGCCAGCAAGAAAGCGCCGTGTAAATACAGCACCCAGCTTGCAAATCCAGCAAATAAAGTGAAAATTTTCAACCATCTCTGTGGATTTATGAGATGTCACCCCATCTTTACCTCTTCTTTTGTTTTACCAATAATTAATTCCTCTGAATGATTGCAAACAAATTGAACTCAAGGTGCTCCTGCAAAACCATTAATTAGCCTTGGCTAATTGCAAACTCACTTAAAAAAAAAAAAAACACCCATATCATTTCATCTCCAGTAATAAGTGCCTCTTAAAGTTTCATATACCAGAGCAAAACATTTGCTGTAACATCTCTCGTGATGATGTCCACTCTTACCCAAAAACCTGACACCAAAGCCGGACATGTGAATCACTGGCTGTCACATGGTCTTCTCTAACTAAAGAGTTTCTCCATGTTTTGTCAGCATACTATCTAAAACTAATTGAGTCATTTTTCTCATTCAATAATAATACAAAAAAAAAAAAAAAAGATCCTTTTTCTTCTCTGGTCTCTGGTTTTCTTCCCAGTGTTTGTGTGGGACTCTGAAGCCAAAAATAGTTTCTATTGTTCAACATTTCACTTCACTATAAAAGAACACCAAACAGATTACCAATGTTCAAAAATTCACATTTTACTTCAAATATGTAACACCTCCCCAAACGAAAAACCCTAAACCCAGACTTTTTTTTTTTTAAATCCTAGGTTCAGCCACCAAAAGTCAGAGCACTGTGTAAAGTGCACATATAAATACAGCAAACCTCTTCATCAGGGAAAATCATACAGGTTTCTTGCATTCAAGACTAAAATACACCTGTGTGGCACCATAGAAGAGGGTGGGTCTCTTCCTGCCACTCCAGCATGAATGCAAGGAATACAGATGCCAATCTACATGTTAACTACCTGCCTGTGTGAAAATAAACACAGTAACAGCATTGATCAGCCCTCCTGTAACATACAAGTAGTTTTTTTGGTTTTAACTGACAAGAAGGAAAGGTTTAAGATAGGCCACTTGTCAACGAAGGATGCAATGCTTTATAGATCCATGCAGGTTAGGTCTTTGGTCTACGCGGAAGAGCAACAAACACTCTAGTTTTTAGGGTACAACACTGGCTTGCTATGACCACAAATTCTCCTATTGCTGCATCTGTCCTGCATTCCTTAAGTTAAACACAGGTTAACAATAACAACCTACATTAAAACCTCGCACTGTGTAATGCAGTAGCTGCAGATTTGACCCACTGCTACTTTTGCTATCAATGCATTTTAAACTGCCACAGAAAGGTACAGTGGCCTACGGCCAGGAAAACTTCCAGCTGCTGCTGTTAAATTTTAGAAAAGTAATCAGTTGCATCCCCCTGCCTCTCACCCAGCCAACCAGCATTGCATTTTGGGACTCCACGTGGTACGGCCCAGGAGAAGGAAGGAGAGCAGAAGCTGACCTTGGTCAGCTTCAGGTTACACGAAGACCAGGTAAAGGAAAGGGCACTCTTCTAGGAGCAGAAGGTTACCGTAAGAAGCAACCTGGAAAAGTTAAACATCATCTCCAATGTTCACATCTTTGTCAAAGCAATACCACTATTGCAATTTAACTTCTGACTTGGGTGTAGATGTGGGTTGTGAACTTAACTGCATCACTTATAGACCAATGCAGTATATGAACCACACAGACAAAATAATTCCCTGACAACAGACACTTAATGTGCTGGCAGTTTAATTAAATGCTGTATTGATTATCACTTTTTTTTTAATTTTACTTTCCCTATAAGAGAGGGGAGCAAGGACAGGGGGAGAATATTAAACACAGCCTTGAAGGATTATGCCAGTATAAAGAGTACAAGGCTTAGCCCAATAATTGCAGCACTAACTAGTCAGTCATCACACTACAGTTTATTTTAATGTGGACTTCGCTGACTTCCTTTAAGTCACTAAAAGATCAGTTTGATCTATTTAAGCAATGGGTACTAAATAGACACTAAATTGACTAGCACACACTAGATACTTCAGATAAGCACAGGTAACTTGGCCTCAGTGTTGAATCACTTCTGTATTTCACATACAATCCCAAAAACTCGTTTTCAATTACAGCTTCTTTAAGGAAAGGCAGGAGAAGAGGGCAAAAATTCTACCCTGAGCACCAAAGGCAATATGCTTATCCTCGCCTGTCTCCTCCACTCCTATAAAACTCAAGAACAAGCCCTCTAATAAGCAGATCTTATCCCCAACTAGCTTTCACTTTCAACAACAACAAAACTTAATACCAAAATAAATACCAAATTATTTGAATAATAATTTCCCAAGAGAAACTACTGTTTTCAACATTCAGTGCTATAAAAGAAATCCACGGACAGGATTTGCAACTTGCTAGTGCAGGAAAAGCTGCTGCAGCCTAATCAGACTTTGCACCTTGAAGGAATGTCCAAGACATGCCCTCCTTGCATACGGCACCAGCTCTCAGTGACTGGCCCCAAAGACTCCAGATGGCTTCAGCAGCTCTATGCTCCTAGACGCAGAAACCTCATTTAAAACAACTAATGGAGCACAAGGAACTCTAACCACAGCACCCAGCCCAGCTCTGCATGAGCTAGTTTACCCTTACTCAATGTCACGTTAAATTAATGTGCACAAAGCTCTATCCCATCACTGCCAAACCACTTCTGATAACTTGTTCTACCTTACTGAAAACATACTTAGGCAACTACAAAACGCAGTGGTCTACAATGTAGACATACCTGGCATAATCTCAAACATTTAGGGTTTTATGCATAGGTTTGACTTTTAAATGCTACATTTTAATAAGGTGCTTCTAAAATGTTGGAAGTAAAGAATCTTTCTATTTTTTCCTTAAAAGACCCTGCATGCTGCACAGCCAACTCTCTAGATCTCAAAATCCCTCAAATCCAACTGCAAATCAGACTTGGGAGGGATGCAGAACACTCATAGCTTTGCTACTAGACAGGCAGTATGTACTTGCCTGTTTGGCTGCTGGATTCTTTAGTTGAGTTGGGCATTTACCATAGGCCAGTGATGCCCTGCATTCCCATGGAGGTCATGGAGAAGAGAAAGCACTCAGCACCTCGGTAGGGGATCTGGTGGATGGGATGACTGCAATTGTCCCTGAATTAACTCAAATCAACAGAATAGTTGAGACATTTAAGACAGGGTTTGGCAGACAGGGAGAGAAGACCCTGGGTTTCCTGGAAGAAGATAATTTATTGGAGAGGCACACATTGTATGAAGTCCTCTTCACCTCTCACCTCTATTTCGTCTAGTAATATTGTGATTAATTTGGAGTTATACAGCAATTGCCATCAATTGCCAAACTATTCAGTAATCTTTACTAGGCTTCCCAGTTCACTGTAATAATTTTAAGTAAACCACAAAGCAGAAATCTCTCATGATCATTTATTTATCACTGCTGAGAATCACCACCCTGCGACTACTATTCTCTGCAAAGCTAACACTCTGCCCAGGAAGACATGTGCTGCTATACGCTCTTGAGCCTTTTTCTGTATTGACTCTGTGGTTGAATTAACACGAGTTGCTTGCACTACTCTTTCTATCCCTGGTATTATCACGATCACTCATCTTTTGTGCCTAAGGAGACTTAATAACAAACTTCACCTTGCTATAGTATGCTGAACATGCAGCCATAGCAAACTCTCTGCAAGTCACATTATGGTCCACATCTTTATAGCACACAGGACTAGACTGTAAAGAACATGGTTCTTCTTCTTCAAAGAACACAGACACTTTGGTAATACATGATCTCTTAAGTTTAAAATTGACTTCTCTCATCATATTTTAATACAGGTATGTGGGATTTTTTTTCTGAGTATTTCAAGTCAATATAAGTAACTTGTTGCTTCTGAGTGGCAGTGAGAACGAGGCATTTATCTCACTTGCGTGACTAAAAAATTTTAAACAGAAGCAATTGCAGATATACCTAAGTTTGTTTCAATAAACACCAACTGCTTAATAATTCACAGCTGATAGTCATTTAATTTGCTCATTGTCAGTCCAATCCTATTGGTACATAACTCTGTAAATCATGTGTCTTTTCAACTGCACAAAACAGATTTCAGTAGCCTTCTCATCAAATGCTGAATATTTGCTTAATTATTTACTTTCCTAGTCATTATTTTTTAAGGACTAAAATTCTTTTCAAATTAGGAGGCAAGTGAAAGGTGTAACCACTAGAAATCACAAAATTTTCTCTTCGATATGTGTCATCTGACTGCATCCACTAAAATCAGCTCAGCCCTAACAACAAAGATTATCTGAAGTTTCACACATTCCTAATATAGGGGTATAAAAAGAAATGCTTCTGCAGCTCCCATATTTTGGCAAGACAGTGGTATATGCTACTCTTTTATGGCAGCTGCTGAAAACACTCATCTCTACATCTCCTGTCACCCCTATCTGTAAAACAAGGTGTAGGTATTTTAGTGGACAACATATGCTAATACAACAGGTCTGTAAGTCACTACAGACTTGATTTTAAATGTTCTTAACTTCAGTTGCTTCCATCATTGCTAGAAAAAGAAACAACCTTATTTCATATGCAGGCATTCATATAGATTCCAGATATCCCCATCACAAATGCTTAAGATTCTTTTTCTACAGCATATTGACAAACAATTCACACTAAGTAGGCTAGGAGAAACCAAAATTTCCTATAAAGAGTTAAATTAGTTTTACTCTTAATATCTGTCTATTGGTTAAGAAAGCTACCTATTCTCAGTTTCACCTTAGTCCTACTGAATTGCATTGTCTGTCCACACAAACTGGACTAAATTCCCAAAGATACCTGGCTAATATATAGATCCGTCCTCTCCTTCAAAAACTAAAAATGAACATTTACCAATTTAAAATAAAATCTCTTAACACAAATCAAGAGATTCACAAGTCTCTAATCCAACACTTTGTGGTCCACCAAATCAGGGCCAGTCACTTCATCTTACTGCTTGGTTCAGTGTTACTCGTACCAACCAAAACCCTAAAGACCACAGATTTCTTCTAAGGCAAGTCAGAGAAATTTTACAAAAATGAGAGACTTAGAACTTACACTGCAAGGTTTAAGCAAGTGTGAACATATAACCCAGAGGTCTCGGATCATAACTTTGATGAGACATACTTGATTAACCCCCTTGTTCTTTTGCAGTGCATTACATCCTGATCACAGAATGTTTTAGAAGAATGCTGACCATCAGCGGGTAACTGGAAACAAAAGCAAGAAAACATGAAACAAGAACTCCATCAGCCTAAAGAAAGATTGGGGCACTGGGAAGTGAAAGGAGTAAGTTTCAGCTTTATGCTCTATATACTAGCCAACACAGTCTCACTAGTTAGGACTATTTTGATTACTTCCAATAATCCCCAAACTTAGATACCTTTAATGCAATTTTGATTCTTCACGGTTTCCAAAGGGAAACATCTCTACAGCCTCATTGAAGCAGCAGAAATTCTTTTACTTCTACAGTCCCTCAGCCCCAGCTGCTGTCCCACCTCTTGACCAGCATTCCCACAATCTAAAGGTGAGTTTGCAAGTTAGATATGCTCACTGCCAATTTGTTTAACCGTGAATATCATACGCCAGCAAGTTCCTGAATGGCTTCATCCCAGCTCTTCATTCAGAGTGATCATGCACATTACAAGCAAATTACCACCACTGGGTGAAAATAGAGATCCTTTCTGTTGACAAAGTAAGAATGCTTGAACTTTCTTTTTTGAACTAAGACTCCTGAGGATAGAACCATGGTTTTGCCTAAATTATTCAGAAGTTCAAGAAACACAAGGTGAGGTTTTGAAATTTTGGTCTAACCTGGTCATTATTTGAATTAATGCAACTAGCAAAATCAGTTTATTACCTTTGCTTTCCTTCTGACCAGGGCTCTAGTATACAACAGTTAGCTCCTGCCACCTTGTGGGACTCCATGGATCTCCCTGAAAGCTTTTTTCAGCAGCAAGCTAGTCAGTTAAAACAAACATTCAGGAGTTACTTCCCTTGTGTTTCACCATGGTGAATGTTAAAATAAGAGAGAAATATTTATGGAGAGGGTATGCCATTTTGAGTATTTTCTGATTCATTATTCTTAGCATTGTTTATATAGTTGAACTGCTGGCTTCAGTAATCTTATGGAAGGTGTTTTAAATATTTAAATATCTGTCAAGAATCCTAAGTTTTAGAAGATGATGCCTCTAAGTTTAAAATAACACTATGATCAAATACTTGTCACCAGTAGTAAATTTCACATTTTTGAAATAGATTCCACATAGAAATAATATGAATTTAGGCTGAAAATTCTTGTGGTCAGGTGCAATTTTGAAACCCAATAATAATCTCTATCTTGTAAGAAATTATGTACATACTTAACTTTTAATATGGTGATAACACACGTCCAGTTTTCCTGAAAGATCTGATTCCATGTAATTACTTTTTAACTGTAATTTGACTTTCTATTTTATGTTTTTCCTCTCCTCATCACCCTCTATGCATATCATACATGGCCAACTTAATGAACGAGCAAAGTTCTTCAAAGAAGAATGAGGTAATTGGAATGGAAGAACTTTTTCAACACAGCAACAAGCAGGTAAAGATCCACAGATCTCCATCCTCATGTCTTACCCGTTGTCTACTGCCCCTCAGACAGGTAACTTGCCACATCTATTTTGTGGAGGTGCAAAAGACAACAGCAGCTGCAAACAACAGAGATGAGGTTCTCCTTATTTAAGCCAAACCTCTGCTGTTCCAGATCTCAAAAATAAAGAGGTACAAAGGAGTGTAGATGATATGACTTCATTAAGCCAATGAACAGCCTCATTGAACTTGCTCCTTGCTATTCTCAGAGCTAGGTGATTTGTTACAGACGCACAGAAATGTAGTAACAGTTACGGAGCACTTCTTTCCCCTCACCATCCCACAAACTGCATCACTGAACCTGGTGGAGATCTACTGTGCTGTGTACTTGATGCCAGCTGTAGTGAACTTAACTCCTTGTAACTTCCTTCTGATAGAGGAAAAGCTCTTAGACTTAAAACAAGAACAGCTCTTCCTGACATCACAAGCAAATCATCTCTAGTAAAGGCTTTAGTACCTCATAAATAAACTCAAGAACAATAACTGCAGATCCACAGCCAAAGAAAATGCAGAAGGAATGTCCTCCTTCATCCATAAGCAGAACGCATTTTTGCTAAAAAGAGTGTAACAATGACAAAATGTTAATGAACCAAGTTGGCACAGTATACAGGGACAGAAATTTAGAGTTCTTACTGAATAAAAAGTTTCATGATCTCACAAGTGGGGTTGTTTCTGATAGCCATCATATTCCCCCCTCCCCTTATCTCTTCCAATATACTCCTAAAGTCCTCATAGTCATACAATTAACTTAGAAGCCAGAGTTCAGAGGTGTCTGTGACAACCTCTAATACTGAGAATCCCTCCCAGACCAAGCTGTGTCTGTGTCCTGACGATCTGGCAGACATCACAATGTTCCTCACAGGTGTCCTTACCCATCCCAAACTCCACTCTAGGAAACTCAGACAGATAAACAGGCAGCTCTAGATGAGACTCCTCAGTCTGAATTACCAGAGAATCAGAACTGCAGGGCATTTCCCATCCCAGATACAGCCAGCACCTTACAAGGACAGCCCAGGTACCACTACACTCTTACCTCACTCTGGATATTGGGAATACAGACGTCTCCTTATCACAACCTATTTGGGTCAGCCTCTTCCCTGTTTTGGAGCACCATGATGTTAAGTCAGCCTCACTGTAAGTGCAGACACGTATCTAAGAGCCACCTTCAGTCCTTGGCTACAGAGAAAAAGAAACAGCATGCTCTAGCACCAGGATGGATCAGGTCCAACACCCACTGCAGGTCTCAATAACATCAGAAAGCACGAGAGGAAAATAACTAGGATCCTACAAGAAATTCCACTTTGATGCAAGTGAACCATATCCTGCCGTATCCTCTTATTTCTATTTTATTTCTCTATTATTCCTATATTCTGCAGTATTACCAACGCAGAGGGAAGATCTCGGAGCTAACTTTCTGCTTGCCTACACACCCATAGCAGTACAACTGCAGTACCAGGGAGCTGAACTACCACCTTATTCTTCAGGATTATTGGAAACCAGTGGTGGCACTTCTCATACCCTGACTCTTGGTCAGTTTAACTCAGTTGGATGTCATAATAACAGCAATCCCAAGCAGCAGCAGACTGAAAAGCACCTGATGATTTTCAGTTCTTACTGTTGTCCACAGCATTCTGAACACCAGCAGCCAAAACTGACTGGCATTAACTTTGCTTAAAGTTGTGAGTTCTGTAAGGAGCCAGAGGCATCTGTTTCAGGCCAAGGAAGCATCACAGCATCACTTCAGCCTGGTTCCCATCTGAAACAGTAATCCTTAGCTGTCAGGGTAAGATTTGTTTTACTTTTTCTCAGAGTATTTATTTTTCTGCAAAAACATATTATTTGACTTTTGCAGCCTTTTGCTGAGGGAATTTTCCAAGCAGTTACATAAATTAATTATTTTATTAAGGTATTAACTTGAGGAAGAAATATTAAAAAAAAAAAACACACCAAGAAACCACTATTGGGCCACTTACCCCGCTGTTTTTATTTTATCTATACCCTATTGATCTCCTTCCATTGTCAACTGTTTAGCCTTACATTTTAAGGAGATTAAAAAAGGAAGTTCTGAATGCAATTGGCTCTATTTCTTGAGAAACACCTCTAAAAATCAATCAGGTTACACAATTTACAAAATTCTGTATATACCAAGTCTTATCAGATTTTCAAGAGGGACCTCAAGGCTTCATAAACCAGAATCCACAATCAGATCCACCTTCACCAATTGTTTCATTGATGCCAAGCCACAACAGCTTACCCAAAACTGTGCAAGTGCCCAAGGGTGTGTGCAAAACGTCTCCGAGCAGGATCAGGTCCCTGTAAGATTAGCTGCAATGTAGGGCTTCAATCCTGCAACTGCAATAGCTCAGGGAGACTGCTACAACAGAGACATTGCAGGACTGTGCCCTAAAATAATCAAGTATATAAATATCTTTGTCCTCTCCACACCTGAAGCACAATTCATAAAATAAAATAAAATAAAATAAAATAAATCAACCAAACAAAAAAAACTTGTGTTTGTGAAATAAAAATAAATTCTTTGGATAGCAAGCAAGACCAGCATTCTTCAGGCCAAGTTCCTTAAGATCTATAGGCTATTATCTGTAGGCTACTTCCCCATTTTTTGTTTTGTTAGGTTTTTTTAAAGTTGTTTTTCAGTTGTTTTTTTTTTTAAGATAAATATTTTTATTCTAGTAATCATTCCCATCTCTCTACATGGCCCTTGTCTTTAAGATAAACCCAAAAAACGGAGAAAAAACTCAGTCTGAAAGATGCAAGTTTGGCAGCATTTAAAAAAAAGGTCAGCCGTTAAAAAAAAATCCTTATCGTGCTGGCTAGAGCTGTAGAGCAAGGATTGGGGATAACTCCCTTGGGATCTACAGGTTTTTACCAATTATTGTAGCTTTCTATCATTTTATTTCACAGTAGAGCACACAAATGGCTGGATCTGAAATCAGAAGGTGAACAGATATTAAGAATTTTCTGTGAAATAGAGTTCTGGTACGCTCACGACCATGTACCACCTGAGAAAGTCGAACAGGCTTAAAACCATAGGTTGGCACAGAAGTCTGCAGCTCTGAACAGTTCTAGCCTAAGAAAAGAAAACACAAGATCCATGGATTCTCAGTGTAATCTGCTTTCAAAGACAGTCATTATGCTTCCTTGTTACTGACCTACTATGAAACTGGAAGTTTAAACTTGGGAGCTGAACTACAAAGTGCCCCGCAAAACCCCACATTGCCACAGTGCTGACTTCCTTCCAGATCACTTGTGTCAATCCTTAGAGCAAGAAGGTCAGGCTAGAGAGCTGATCTGAACATTCTGAAATATGTAAGTACAGACCAAGCCTGGCCTAAGAAGCCCTTTTGAGCAGTGGCACATTTTAGCTCATGCCTGGAATCAGCATAAATACTATCACCTTCACATGTCTCGGACAGAACATGCTCATGCATCCTTGCAGAAGTCACTTACAGAAAAATCGGGAGAATGGAGGGCCATATTGAGTTAAGAAGAGTTAAGAAGAGATTCTGGGTTGGAAGAACAAAATACCAGGTCCAAAAGCTCTGACCTATAAGGTTATATTTCTGTCATGCAGCACAAGTTCTTAAATGTAGAAGAAGAATTGTGAATTGACCTTGGATGCTAAAAGATTTGCTAAATTCACAAATACCTAACCAGTAAGCCTGAAATTGATAGATGACAGTTCACTATCATTTTTTTTTTTCATCTACCAATATGGAAAAGCAGTATGTGCACATACACAGGGCAGATGTTTTAGGAACAAAGAGGTAGCTGGAGTAATAAATTTAACAGTGACATAGAAACTTGCTGCAAGTTAGGAGTTCTGTACTTGGTTCTCTCACCAGCCACCTGGTCTTACCTGGGTCTACTCTGCAATCTGCAAAACAGGTGGTAACACTGGTTCTGAAATGTTTGTAAAATGTAGTTAGTTGATGCCTGTAAAAGTACACAATAGGAGAGTAAAGTGTTATTACAGCCTAATAATGTGCTGTCTAACAAACTATGTTACACATAAATGACACCACCACTGGTGTTCTACAGCACACACTCTTACAGACTTTGTTTATGCACCTGTTTAGAAAATTAACTGTTTTCACTCTCCTTTGGAATGAAATGCTGAAAGTCAACCTGAAGTCCATTGCTCTAGAGTAAAAAGTGGGCATCTTTGCTAGATCTTCACAAAAATTTAACAAAACTGAGCCTCAGAGGAAAATTTGCCCCAAGTATTACAACACCACCACAATTAACGCACCTGCTATTTTACCAATGATAAAGCCAACATATAGTAATAAAAAAAAAAAGTAAAAGTCTGGACTGCTCTTCTTAACTTTCTGCCCCACTATGCAGTATGAAGTTTTTCTTCCAAGGCAAGCACAACACCTTACAAAGAAAAAAGCCATCACCATCCCAAGATTGTAAATGGAGAAACAGAGAGAAAGAAAGAGGAAGCAATCTGCCTGAGATCATGAAGCAAGTTAATGGTAAAAACTGCAGCACTAGCCAGTGTTTTTTTTCCTGTTTCATCCAGCACAATTTTCACCCTTTGCCAGAATCCTAGAAGGAAGTGCTAACCATTCCTTTGCATCTAAGTGCAGAGTCAGAATGTATTTTCACCTATCCCTCTGATATTTGAGCTCAAATAGTAAATTGTACATGATACAGCACTGCGTATGCCCCACGTCATATTTCAACAATTTAATTCAGTGTCTGGGACATATTTTACTAGAAACTCACTTCAAGATCACTCCTAGCTTGATCAGAGTATAATTCTATGAAACTGTCTACCTTAGAAAAGAGCCTTGTTTCAGCTATGCCAGAACATAAGAACAAGTACTACGGCACCAGGATACTACTCTATACCTAGCAAGTGATTTTTTGCATGCACGCACTTCACTTCTACACTAGTTATTGTACCAGCACACTTCAAAAGGCAAAAAAAGTAAACTTAAAGAAATGTAAGCACACCCTTGTGAAAGGGGTACTACAGCTTTTTTTGGTCTCCATAGCTGAAACAGTTCTACTGTCATACTGCACCTCTATTCTAAGGTTACTACACACATGCTCATACTTTCACCCACATTTGTACAACTCGCACCAATCGCTAGGATCATTATACCAGTAAAGTACAGATGATCCTTAAAGAATCCTCAATAAGATTCATGAAAGTTTTCTTACAAGTCTGAATTTATTTGCACTAAAATCAATAGCAAAGTTTTCACCGAACTCAGTGTGACAGTGATTAGACCTAATGGGGTCTCACAGGTAACAGCGTAGCTCCTTTTTGGATGGGAGGTGAGGGAATCACACATGTGGTCAGTTGCCCCCATCACTTTTGGAGGTGTGGCAGGAGAAGTACCTGGGAAAGTGACAGAATCTATTTTGCAGACAGCGAATAATAAGTCTGACACTTTGCAAAAGATATTTCCCTGCAGCTTGCCTTATACCAAACTCGGATTGCTCGTGCTAAGATAGTGCACCCGCCTTCCCACTCCCCCTATGCTCAGCTAGAGCTGCCGGGACAGCAGGATGCTCGGCCACAATAGTCGTTTGGTGCAGCACCAGCAGAAACACTTCTGCTTGTGAAGACACAATTTTCTGGAAGTTCGAGTGTAAAGTTGTTTCAAGAAAAAGACTGGCCTGTCACCTGAATACTGACTGTCAGTATGATTATTTCACCAAATTGATCTGATTAATTCTCCAAAGCAAAGGGGGGAAAAGTGAGCTTTAATTGCAGTGATGGGACCAAACATCCTCCCCAAAACTGGGGGAAAAAAAAAAAAAAAAGGGAAAAGAAGTGAGGGTGTCTCATTCTTCTGACCAAATGTTATTGATACAGTTACAGCAATATTTTAAAAGCACAATGTTCCTAGCTGGTTTTGCCACAATCACCATGACTAACACAGCCAAATTCTGTTCAGCCGCCTCGGTGGAATTGCACAAGCTCACACCAGCTCTGAATTCAGACCAAAGTGAATTTTATATCCAGATTTTTTAGCCTGACCAGTACCCTATTTCAATGTAACCTAGCAGGAAAACACTGCTAAGCACATGCTGAGTAACAGGCTTCTCTGAGACATCTCAGACAGAACACCCTCAAAGACACCAATTCTCCTGAGAAAATCTTGTCTCAAATGCTTATTTTCTGGAAGGGAAGAAAGCCTCAACCCTTCAAATGTCTAAGGGGGTGTCTGTGTGTGGAAAAAAACGCAAGTTAGAGAAAGAATAGTTCAATCCTACGAAAATGAAATAACTACAAAATCAGCCACATTAGTAAGGCATTCTGTTTAAACACTTACGCTAGACAAGAGCTAATTGTTTCAGGGCAGGTTCATAAAACATGAATGCTTCTGTAATAACAGCTTCCATCAGAAAACTTGCCTAAATATGCAACTACTTTATTTTCTTACTGATCTTGTACCAAATATATGTGAAAATGAAAATTATGACCCTTTCAGGATAAGTGATTCATCTTTAGCTTGTTCTCTTCTTAAGAAAAGGAGTAGGTAATACTCAGTAATTTTCCCATTTCAATTTAAGGAAAGTTTTCTCTTTTTCTTTTTAAAATATGACTTTTAAACATTTGTGACCTACAACAGCATTTTGACCTTTGCTTCGATTTTCTTCAATTTCTATTTAGCTTTCTAATCTTATCTTTTTATATTTAGTTATACAAGACCACAATAACTGTTGAGACTTTGAATACCCTTTACATTGATATGAAAGAATACAGAAAAACAGTACAAAGAAGGTCACAAAACCTATGTTTATGCTGGGAAGAGAAGGCTATAAAAACACTTCTTGAAGCGTTTAACTCCTCCTTCAGGTGGCAGGGGCAAAATTGCAGTATAAGAGTAGTTTGTATAACTGTGGCATCAGGCCTCAGGCACACTCTACATTTCTGAGCACAACCCTTCTACTACCAGAGGTCTAATTCTGCATTCCTTAATGGTCACAGATACTGACACAGAGTTCTCCTGCTGCAGAAAAACTGCGTGGAGCTGCAGAGTCAATACATGTTATCAAGCTCTTTGGCTCTGCCCAGATGCTATTAATATTTTGGTAGGGTGGGGGTTAGAATTCTTTACGTATGTTAGCTCACTGAGTTGCTACGACACATTTACCTTCCTCCTCCCTCTTATTCTTTCTTCATCTAATACATAAGTAATAAATTCAGCATCCCCAGTAACCCACTTGGTTTCTGGACACCAGTGGTGCTAGATTCATTCCTCTGGTCAGCAAGTTCCCCCTTCAGCTACTACAGTCACAATCACATCACACAGTTTAGAGGAAAGCTTGCAACAGCAATTTTAAAAGAATTACTTCAATGTTTTTTAATGTTAAGAAAACAGGTATCTGTTGATCTGTGTCTGCTAGAAGCTACAGAGGGGTCTAGCTCCTCCCCAAAAAAGGTTAATAAGGCCACAGTGTCACCTAGTGATCTCCTCTACATTCCTTAACAGAGGAAGATGCTGCCCAAAGCATCTGTTATTACAAATAGAAACTCTGGATAATGGATACTGAAGTAATCTGAGAAAATATACTCAGTTTAACAAAAACAGATATAATTACAAATGAATCCTTTCTGAACAAAGAAATCAGATCCAAATTTCAATCAAAAGATATTCATACTAAATGCATATTAATTAAAAAAAAATACCTAGTTGTAGTTTACCTTTAAATTATGACAAACCAATACTAAATTCTACTGTAGTATCATATATCAATTTATATGAAATTAAAAAAGATGGTAAATGTTTGATGTCTAAACTGTAAACAAAGTTCAAATACTGAACAGGTAAGTCTTCATCGAAGGACCAAGTATTTAGAACCTCAAAGTAGCACCTTCCACTGCATTTGCAGAGAAAGTGTCTTTGCTCCATTAGTCACTTAACTAGAGTTTGGTGTAAAGCTGAGAAATTAACCGGGAACTGAAAAAGCAAAATCAGTGATTTTCCTCCTCATCTGAGAAAGCAAAGCAGCTTGAGTTCTACTAGTTGTGTTCAGATACAGCAGAATTGGTTACCTTCGTAGGGATAACACTGTACTTTTAAGTGCAAACTATTTTCATTAACTTGTGTGTACATGTGTGTTCATGCATGAGTATGGCTTTATTAAACAGGACATTTTTAAAGGCCACAATTAAAAACCATAGTTTGTCATGTCCCAAATCAAAACTTTCTTAACAGTTGCAATCTAAATAAATGCAAGTAAGCCATATAATCACTTAGAAAGTGTGTAGGCATACAGTGCACCCTCTGAACTAACAGAAAAAGTAGTGCCAAATTTAGTGTAAAGGCTATACTTAGTAACATATTTTAACGGTCGTCCACCAATAGAGATTGCTTCTGAGAAAACAAATACAAAAATACCAAAGCAAAATGAGATTAAAAGCACCAACTTAAACCAAGTGTTTATTGACCAAAAATCAGTTCCATAGGTGTAGCTGGAACGTCAAGGCAGCTGACACGTAAGCCTGCGTACAGATGGGCTCACAGGGGCCAGGAATACAAGGTGTAAAAACCCTGCTTTCACCGTGCCTGCCCTCACTCTCTTTTTCAGCCCTGCTCAATCTCTGCAAAGCTTGTTAGCGCTTCGCAAAACACCATCCCCCACTCAAAGATTTTTTTTTTTTTTTTTTTTTTTCCCCAGGATCTTTGAATAAGGCAACACATACTGTCCTCACTGGAAGACCTGAGATGCGTCCTTTTCTCCTGCCACCAGTTGCATGGGGATGTCTGTGATGACTGCCTCATCTCCCGTCTCCATCAGTAAAGAATAACAGTAAACTTCAAATGCAGCCCTGTGGGTCCATCCAGGAATGCAAGACTGCACGCAGGAACTAGATCACCTGTGGCACAGAAACCAGCAGGACTATTCTTCGACAAAAGACAGCATCTGGCCAGTTTTCTCAGGTGCTTCCTCCCCTGCACTCCAGCATCCTCTTGCTCACTTTGGCCCCATCGCCACAGTGAAACAGAAAGCTCGACAGGGACAACCTCAAGAGTCCACTTCACTATATAAATAAATAATCCATTTCCTCTAGACATGTCCCTCAGGGAGGCAGGATCTTCCTTTGCCGATTAAAAACCAGGAAGACTTTGCAGGCACACAGGCTCCAAGCTTTGTTCGGAGCTACCACCTGAACAGCAGGCCAGCCCTGAGTACCAGCAAACTGAACAGAGATCTCAAAACCTGAAACTGAGCATCCACATCCCTTCAACAGCTTCCTCCGAAGGGAACTGATGGTCTGAAGTGTGGTGAAGGGCCTCACGTTGTAAGCTTTTTGCCTGGGCCACTTTTAACCATAGCCTTTATTTACCTTCTGCTGCCTTGGTACACCATGCTGAGGTGAGACAGATGAGCACAATCAAGCATTTTCCTTGCAAGAGAAACACTTAAAAGATAATTTTCCCCTCACATATGCACAGGAAATTCTCATATTAATCGGAAATGGACACATTCAACCAATCATCATACTTAGCTATCCATAATTTACTTCCCTTATTTTAGGTTTTCCGTATTAAGAAATAAAGTTAAAAACTTCCTCCCCTTGCTCTAGTTCTGACACTTGCGCTCTTTATTTAGTCCAACAATTTTAAAAGAATAGCACCAAAACTTCTGCCTACTCTTTCGGCACTAGAACCCATTTTTAATCAACAGAACACAGGAAGTAAATTGTGAATAATTACTTGCATTAATATATTTGCTACTAGTTTTGTCACTCTTCATTTTGCAGACACAAGATTTCCCCCTATGAACACCTCTGTTTCTCCAAAAGCTGCTGGAAATTAATGATGCTATTTTTATTTTCTTATTAATTTGTATGCCGTAGCTCTAATCAGTGCTGGCTCATGCTGCAATTTTGCGTACTTGTTTCAAAATATATTATGAGCACTTGATGACTGATGTTTAACACAATGTATGAAAGAGTATCTCAAACAAATTAAAGGAAGAAATACAAATAAAGACACTTTACTTAAATAAGAAAAAAAAATTACAGACTTATTCAAACAAGTGATAAACCCTGAAACTCAAGTTTGTGGCATGGAGCACTCACTGATCAGAACTGAGTTAGGCAGGAAGTCCACACTATTCAACGTGAAGTCTGGGTATAAAGAAACCTTTTACAAGAAGAAAGAACATCTGAAGCCAGACTCGCCAATGAAGTGGAGGTGACAATACTACTTCTTTCCAAATCTATCATCTCCAACCACTGATTCACAGCACATAAGAATGCTTTCTTTCGCTGGCCATATAACCAACCTGGGAAGCAAACATACTTGAACAAAATGACACACACACCAAAAAACGTATCAACCACCAAATGGTATTCTCACACTTGCTCTTCCATCCTCTTCTCATTTATGGGAACTTTGCATATTTCAGCAATGTTCCTCTATGCCTAGCCCTTCCTGCAACTGCCCATCATCAGGTCAAGGACTGCCTATAAGCTTATGCACTTATCACTGAGTACAACTGAGCATGACCCTGACAGGACTAACTGTGCATCAATAATTAAGAATATTGTGAAATCTGCAGCTTTCCCAAGGAATTACAGGCCACCAGCAACTTCAGGCAACAGATCTGCGAAGGAGTGCTCATTGCTCATGCAGCTCTGGTTCTGTGGCTTTTTGTTCAGGAATCCATTTGCACAGTTGTAGCTGCAGGACTGACCTCCTCAGTAGTTAGGACAAGATACATTGATGTTCATGTACTTCACCCCATAAGGAAATAATAAATAAAGAAATAAATCAATCAGCATGACATTGCTAACTGTAGGTCACTGTAGGCATGATGTGGCTGAAAGACCACTCATGGAAAGCAAATCAAAACATGGCCAGCCACAAAAATGCCTTTTTCATCAACCTGGCAAGAACAGAACAACTTCCACCCAACCGTCACAGAGATTTTAATGCAGAACAGCACAACGTTTCAAATCCACTGACTTTCATGGAGTTACTTCACAGTGAAGAGGCTGAAATAAGAAATCAAGTTCTTCCTCACTCCTCCCATTCTCTCCCCTGGTTTTCTTTATCGTTTAATCTCCAAATCTTTTCTGATATCCTTCTCTTAAATATTGCTTTGACAACCACAAAATAACGTATTCTTTCACGTACACAAACAAAAGCCTTAGATGATTTGCTTCATAAAAGAACTCACAGATCGAAAAGTGAACACTTATTATTCTACCACAAGAGATATAATCCTAACTATTATTGTGTGACATGCCTTACCCACTGCCATTGCTGGATTACTCTTGATTGTGGAAGATATGGGTAGAAATAAAATTATTTAAAAAACAAACAAACAAATACAAACCAAAAAGAAAAAGACAGAGAATTCCTGACAAGGCACATGTTTAAAAATGCTTACATAGCTGGCAGAAAAAAAAAAAAACACATACTGGGGAAAAAAAACTGGAAAGTATACGTTGGAAGCCATCAACCCAACAGTACTTAAGTATTGCATGGCACACTCAGCAGTAGGATGTAGTCACCAACTGCACAACCAGTTGCCCTGGACCAGGTTTAAGCTTTCCTCACTTGAATCCTGCCACAGGCCAGTACAGCTCTCATCAACAGTACCAAGGAGCAGGACTTGAACATGGGCGCTTGGCCCTGCCATGGAGAACTCTGGATTTCAGAACAGTGGGACAGAGCCCCTCCTGAGAGTGTGGACGGCCAAAATCTTCCTGTTGCTACACCTGCATAAGAGGAGAGTAACCCCCCAGTTGGGCACAGAGTTCATATGGATTCACAATGACTCAAAGAAGACTCCACAACAATTTGCTACATCTGTATTGCCTCTCAAAGAAAAATATAATTAAAAAATTAAATAAAAACCACAAAACACCAAACAGGCAGAGGGAAGACATACCTTCCTACTTCCCCTCAGCAATGGAAGGTGTAGACAGGACTTAAACTTCTTGTCAAGAGTGCTACCACCTGAATTAAGTTCCACAGATCACATGTTGTACAAGTCCACTGAATTATTTTTATCTTTGCTGAATGAGGCGCTCTGTGATAATAAGGGTCAATAAAATACTGTTTCTTATTTTCAGTGATGGCTACATCTTAGAAAATCTCCTATATCGAAACACCCACATGGAAGATTACTGACAATAAAAATTCCGTGTTTCCTAAACAACTGCTTTTCTTAGTGTAGTCTCACAAAATCCTGTTAACTTTCCTTCTGCTCACTGAAAAATGAAAATGTGTTGTACTAGCTTTCTTTGTACTTGGATATGCCTGAAGCTAGTTTATTTTCACATGCTGAATTGTCCATGTTCATAAGGACTTGCTATTACATTATGCATTTGTGTGCTATAAAGGAAAAGGCACGAACACTGGAAAGTGTCAAAACCATGCTCTTTCTTGATTCTTTTTTTTATATAATCAAATTTATAAATATTAAAAATAATTAAATGCTATCATTGTGAGTATCACTACTAGGTGTTCACTCAGGCATTAAGTAAAATATGCTTTACTCCTCAAATACAACTCCAATTTTAAAATCAAAGCCAACTTATTCTCAGTAACAAAACATTAGTAATCAGCAAATCTGAGAACCTTATAGGATGAAGTATGTTCAATGGGTTTAGAAGTAAAGGTTCAAATTAGTAAGTTACCTTATTTATCACAATACTGCCAGTGCCAAAGTTGCTGCCTCTGACAAATCCATGTTTCATAAGATAATTGTGATTTCACATTTGATTATGAATATGAAAAATAATTTAACTGTAAAGGAGTATTTCACATGAATGCATATTTTAAAAAACTTTGTTACAAAAACCTGTATCTTACTTCATAAAGTTAATACAAGGAAGTTTGTATTAACTAAAAAGCATAATATACACAGCATCTTAAATACCATGTCCAGTGGCAAAAACTCTTAAGTATCTCCTCCTACTTCAGACACTCCTGTCAATAAATAAGCTGAACTGAAAGTCAGTAACTTCACACTATTCTGAAGGGGTTTTCTTTTTAAAGCAGCATTATGAATGAAAGTTGAGTATTAGCAAAAGATGCCCAACTGGCACAGAATTCAGTGAGACTACTTGCATGTCAAGAAAGGCATTTACCGGGAAAGCTTCAGAGCAGCAGCATACATCAAGGGAATGGACACAAAACTCAGGACTTAGACGTGGATTTTATTCCATTCCCTGCTAATGCAGTTCAGTGACTGCCAGCAAGGCTACGCTCCTTCAGTGCTTTATATCTCAGATGCCTAAAACAGGAATAAAAATCATTGCTCCTTGTTTTAAGGTGTATATGGTTTGTGTACTTCACCAGAAAGGACATAAGCACATGAATAAGGCAATGCCTACAACTGCCAATTATTAATAATATCATTATTATTGAGATAATAACTTGTTGGGTTTGGTAGTGTTTTTTTTCTTCTTTGCCAAGTAATGCAACCTAACAGCAGCTCATCAAGCTATTCTTAAAGCTAGAGTAATCCTTACACTGGCTCAGGCCTTACCCCTTCCAAAACTGTAAAGAAGTATAAGAGCTGTAGGAGTCTTTTATGAAATTCACATGATCAGGCTCACCAGGTGGCTGTCAGACAGAAACACTGTATCATTCCTGATCTTAAAAAAAAAAAAAGGTAATAAAAAGGAAGTAAATCCTAATAATCTTTTTGACATAAAATAAAATGAGAAAGCTTCTGACGATACTCCAGGAAACAGGGGAAACACGGTAGAAAGAAAAGAAAGAAAATTAAGAATACAGAAGTCAGAAAGTTGACTTTTTCCTGGTTTTTCTCAAGAATATTTTGAAATACATACAACTAGTATTTCAATTAAGCTTTGCTTTTCCTAAGTTATAAAGAAAATATAAATTATTAAGGCTACAGTAAGGTAAAACAGAATCCATACTGCTTTAAAACAACCTTAATTCACTCAGGAAAACCATCCCAATATATGGGTTCCGTATGATTTAACAATACAGGGAAGTGTTGTTCGTCTCCATTTACAGGTGGCAAAGGCACACATGGCTGTGCTTCCAAGAGCAAACTCTGACCCTGGAAGCTACCAGTGGCCCACGGCAGTGCTGCTGACTCCACCGGCAACTGCGGCTGGCCACCCCTGTGGCAGGGCACAGGCAGCCCAATCTGGGCCCAAAATTTGGAAAGCAGCCGCTGGTTTTGACTACATCACTTGCCAGAGCTCACACAGACAGCCTGAGACATGCTAAAAAATTAAAACCAGAGTTTCAGTTCAGTTCCAACTTCAATTTATAGCACCTTCCTCCACCAAGGAGCCACCTTCAGGCAAAGAGGGAGGCCTGAACACCACACATGCCATGTACCATCAGAAGAGAGGCAGTGTTTCACCTCCCAGGTGCCTGCAATTTCACTACAGGTGCCTTTACAGCCTCCACAGGACAGCAGAGCCTTGCACACTATGGGTCCCATTTACCTCCCCTGCACCTTCCCCACTGCTACACACGGTGGAAGAGTAATTCTCCCCAGCTTGCTTGGTCAAAATTTCCTTTCTCCGTACCACTCCGCCACCGGCTCTATGCCAGAAGACTGCCATGCCTAATGCCACAGTGACTGAGCCTCAGAGATGTTGTGCATCCTCAGCTCACAAACCATGAGCAGCAGCAACCTGGAATAACTTTAAGCTCTGAACGCGAGCAAACGTATCAGTGAATTTAACAAGACTTGTCATCTGCTTAAAGATACTCACATGCTTATAGGATTGCAAGCTACTGAACCACTAATTTACGAACAAAATGTGTTAAGATCATTGTGGATGAAAAGGAAAAATGTTAGCTATAAAATAACTGCACAGTTATCTCTGATATTTTACGTGGAAAACTGACATTTAATATCTTTAATTATTCACACAACAGTTATAGAAGAGAAAGGTTTCCTTCCTTGAATGGGAAAATAAACGTGGACAAATTCCTCTCACCATCACTCCTATACTCCTTTCCTAAATAAGCCTCCTGCTGAAACCACTGAAAGCTTTGCAGGTGGTAGGTTTACAGCAAGCAGCCCCCCAAAAACCTCAAAGGCACCAAGGACAAGCTTCTTAAATATTTTGAGTTTACCTCAACACAGAAAACAGTTACCTTTCTGCTAAACTATGTGTCTCCTTGAAATGGTTTCTCAGCTTGCTGTGCCAAGAGGGACAGTAGCATGCAAAAAAACTTTTGAGACCATGGGCCAATTTTTAAAGCATTCACAAAGCCCCTTGCTAAGCAGCTCACCCCCTCTTAGCTTGTGATGCACTGCCACTGCACTCAGCACTTATTAACCGAGACCAGAACCCAGGTGTCTCTCCTGTACATCAAGATTGAATTACTAAACTCCACTCACAAATGATTACTTCGCTGAGAATTGTACAATAAAAGAAATCTTCACTTTTACCAAAATAAAAGCTCCCTAAAGTAATGGAAGTTTCTAGTCATGGACAAATCTAATGAAGTCTCTATTCTGCCCTTAACTAGGCACATAATTTTTATTATCCTTTTTTTATCCTTTTTTTTTTTTTTTAGGCTATGAGGAGATGTATTTCTCTGCTTCCTCTGAAGCTTCTGTTATGCCCTTTTCTTAAAAAAAATACTCTAGCCTTCTTTTCTTTGTAATTTGTTCACCACAGCTCAACATCAGGTAAGACCTACATTTAGCACTATGCATAAAATTGAGCTCCACTCCTCTTCAGAGTTGTGGGGAAGATTATGACCACCGCTTCATTTCTAGGACCAAACTTCCATGCATTCAGAAGACTTCCTCACATAAACCTAAAACCAGATAACAACTGAAGATACTACCTGAAGCAAAGTCGACCAGCTATTCTTGTTCAGTACCCTTTACTATTAACCCAAATAAAGAAAAAGTCCTTGGCACTTACAGCACTCTAATCTTACCTGAAAACACAGAAAATAAGTTCAGAAATCAATGCATTTTTATTCAGCTCTGAACAATTTGAAGCCTATCTGTCAGTTTTTGAATCTCCCAATGTATTTTTACTTTTACAAAGTAATTGTACTAATCATTCTACACAGAACATGATCCTTGTCAGTAATGCCATAAAACTAAAAGCAATGTTCTCTATGCAACTAGTCTGTCATAAAGAATTTCAGTGATTTCATTTGGTGTTTATGCTCTCAGATCTACACATACCAGTCTCACTGCCCACAAAGTCAACAAAAAAAATGAAATTTGAGTGTAATTCTATAGGAACTGGAGAACAGACAAAATCCTCCCTTTGAACCATCTCCCCACTGTGGTTATTCCAGCCTTAAGACTAGTTTTGTGGTTCTATCACCATACCAGGACAGCTGCTCCCAACAGCCCTCTTCAAGCCAGCACGTTGGGATCACCATTTATTCTATGTCTGCTACACACTGCCTGGAAAAGGTCAAGAGTATGTTATTAATTATTTGCATTTATGAGTACTAAGTCTACTTCAAATACATGTCTTGTCTTGTTTTTAATTATGTACAAAATAGTACCATAAAAAAAAAAAAATATCTTCCACTTCCCCATTTTGGGCCAACTGCAGTTCAGTTCCACTACGAGTGATTGTATGAGAAGGACTCCAAGTGCCACTCATTTTATGCCCTCTATGAATGTGACACACACCCCCTTTCCCCCCCTTCACCCCAAATTTAGAACCTCTTCTTTGAACTACTACTTCTACTTCATCTTAAAAGATGTCAAATCCCTCCAAAGGTGTCAAAACTTTTCCCAGCATATAGATTTAAAAAAAAAAAAAAGGTTGTGTACCTGAAAGCTTAGGAATACCAGTAAATTAGTCACTAAGATTCATCTTTCAAATTGATAGGTACCTGCATTAATCAAAGCCAAAAGAAAAAACAGTAGCACAGAAAGAGCATGGATGGAATTCTAATTAGCTCTCAGTTTATGTGTTAAAACTGAACCAACTCCTGCTGTAGTAGCATTACAGTTCTGCTAAACTCCTCACTGATTCTTGACCTCCAGAGATTTCTAATTACCTATTCTGTTTATATTTTCATATTTTTCCTACCGCTGAATTTTAAAAGGACTTTACATTCTCATTGGTTTTGACCTGTATTGCACTTTGCATATTCTAATGTTACTTTGTTTTAAAACTTTTGCCCTAAGTCAATCAGCAGACCATATTTACAAATCAAGGTTTAAGAAAAAAAAACACCAAGAAAAAAGAAAAGTGAAGAGAGATATGAATATGCACAGCCTTTAAATTCTCAAGTTTTTCAAATCCAACCCGACGTACAAACTTTGTAATCTAGCAGTTGCTATGAGCACCCGGAGAAGACATGTTTTCTGAGGTGCTAAAACCTGAACAAGCATCTTCCATGTAAGAAGTGGCAGCACAAGGACCTCTGTCTTATCAACAACAATTGTTTTGGTTTTTTTTCCATGTGTACAGTTCACATACTTACCCAGGAAGGCAAATGGAAATTACAGACAGATGAAGATGAAGCTGTCTCAAAGCCTTTGTCATGTGATAGTGACCTATAAAGTATCAAATAAAGTCACATCATCAGCACACCATGATTTTACAATATTGCAACTCACCACAACGCCAGCAAGAGGAGAGATCCCAAAACTTGAAACTTGCTTCCTCCTCACCCCCACCCCAGATAAGTTGTCACTAAAACACGATGACAGTCGCAGGAAACAGTAAGGAGCAAACAAAAGATGCACCGTGTACTTAAAGGGCATTAGGACTGGGCAAATGGAGCAAATCATTTCAGCATGCATTGGCAGGGTGGGTTGTTTTTCCTCTGTGTCTCTGGTACACAGGGATGCATGTTTATGCACACACACAGACACATATACGTACATGCAGCGATGCATCATGCAATTATTTACATGCACAGAGCCAGAAACCCACACGCCTTATCAAAATAAAAAGCAGAAAGTTGACCACCATCTGCAATATACATAACAATAAGCCCCGGGAACTTACACAAGCAAGCGATCAATCCCCGCGCGTTGGATAAGCCAAACAACGCAAAATTAACAGCAAGCAATAAGCCGCCAGGCTGCAGGTACGAGATCCACCCGGGGAGACAGACAGACAGTCAGACAGACCGACAGACAGGGACGGACGGCTGCAACGCTGTAACACAGTTTCAGGTAATGCCCGTTCGTTCCCCCTTCCCCGGCAGAGCTCAGCCCGGAGTCCTGCGACCGCCCAGCCGGCCCCTCCGCCACCGCAGCCCGCGGGGAGAGCGGCGAGACCCCCCGGCCGCCGCCGCGGCGGATGGGGAAGGGGCGGAGGGGGGGAAGCGGCGTTCGCAGCCGCCGCCTGCCGCCCACCCCCGCCCGTGCAAAGTGTAGGGCCACCGGAATCCGGGCTCCGGGGTGGGGTGGAAAGAAAAGGTATTTAATATGGAGACAGACTGCCGTGACCCAGGGTCTTCCCGTCTCCCCCGTGCCCCCCGGTCACCCTCAAGTTTGCATCTTAGTTACAAAATGTCGATCTTGAAGGCTGACAAGACACAGGGAGAGGGGGAGAGAAAGAGAGAGAGAGAGTATAAGTGAGTGTGTGCGTGTGTGTGTGAGAGAGAGAGAAGAGAGAGTCCATCTTGCTTTGAGGGGGGAGGAGAGGAGCAATAATGCAGCGCATAAATCTCACCCTCCCGGGGGAAAAGTCTGCACAACACCTTTGGGGGCGGGAGGGCGAGCAGGGAAGGGGCGGCGGGGCGGGGAGGGGGTGAGGGGGGCTCCCCGGCCCTCCCAGCTGCCCTCCCCGGCGGGATCTGGCGAGGCAGGCTGGCAGCAAACACCTCCCTGCTGCTCCCCTCCTCCTCCCCGCGGGCCCGGGCGATGATCCCGCTGCTGCCGCCGCCGCTGCCACCGGGGAAGAGGTGCCGCGGCCGCCGCCGGGAGAACCACATGGAGACCGGCACCCCCGTCCCTGCCCCGGCGGCTGGGCCGGGCCCCCTCCGCCGCCCCGCCGGGCTGCGGGACTTGGACGTGTCACCGGCAGGACGGGCAATGGTTTCGGCGCCCCAGGCCCGAGTGACCACCGACCGCCGGCCTGGCGGCGCCCCGGCCTCCCCGCACCACACTCACCTCCGGAGAAAAAAAAAAAAAACAAAACACAAAAACTTTTAACCGCGGGCCTCCCCCGGGAAGAAAAAATAATAATAAAGTGGCGAATCCGCCCCGCATACGGTTAAAGCCCCGCGGCCCCCCGGCTCGGCTGGCGGCGAGCGGGGGAGACCCGGGCACGGTCCTTCCCCGCCCCGGCGGGGAGAGAGGGAGGAGGCAGGCATGCAGGGAGGGGGCGGGCAGCCGCCTGCCGGTGCCTCTCGCCCCGCCGCCGTACATGTCGCCTCGGTGGCTCTCGCATCGCTTCGTTTTACCTTCCTCATTCAGCGGCGGCGGCGGGCTGCCACTGGTATTTCTAACGCAAACCTGCTGCCGTGCGGCGCCCCGGGATTAACGCGATTGCCTCCCTTCCCCTGCTTTCCTTCCCCGTCCTCCTCCTCCTCCTCGAAAACCTACACTGGATCGGCTCTCCTCACAGCCATGCAAGTTTCATACATTGCAAATAAACCCGAGAGGAGGAAGAGAGAAGCGACTGGGGGGGGGGAGGGAGGGAGAGGAGGAGGGCTGCTTTCTGTAATTCACCAGCGACCCGATCTCGCAGCAGCAAATAACAGCCGAGCACCCATCCGGCTCCCGGCGGCGAAAAGAGACCCCCCCGAGGCGGCCGCCCCCTCCCCGGAGCGGCCCCCGCCAAGTTTTCTGTCATCGCGACCACCCAATGTCATAACTTACCTTCAGAAATAGGACTTCGCGCGGCCGAGGCCTGCCGCCTCCTCTCCCCCCCCCACCCCGGCCCCCGCCCGCTTCCCTCCCTCCCCTTTCTCCCTCTCCACCTTAAACTTATTGACACTACATAATCCCACATCCACGCGAAACACCCCGGTAGGGCTGCCCGCCCCCGCGCTTCCCCCCCTCAACTCCCCCTCTCCCCGGCTGCCCACCGGGGCCGCCGCCGCCCCGGGTGCATCGCCGATGACTACCGGAAAACGCACAGCCCAACTCTCCGGCCGAGCCCGGCCGCTGTTGTCGGGGTTGGCGCTGGGGTTTTTTTTTTCCTCCCGCTTCCCCCACCCGGTGTAACCACCGGATCGGCCCCCTCGCCCTCCATGGTTTTATATACACCTCCCTTCTCCCTCCCTGTTCTCCCGGCGGCGGCGGCGCGGAGCCCCCCCAGGCCGGCGGCAGCCCCTACCGATCCGCGCACTCTTCCCCCCCGCGCCTCGCCTCGCCTCGTCTCGCCGCCCCTCGGGATGAAGTTTCGTTTCTGCATGCCGCGATTTCCCTGTCAAGTCGCCCCCCCGGAGGCACACACCGAGCGGTGACCGATGGCTATCCCTCCTCCTCCTCGCCCTCCTTCCCCTTCCTCCCTCCGCCGCGGCCGCCGCTGCTCTTGCCTCTCTCTGTGGCGGCGAGAGGTGCCTGGTTTCAAACGCAGCCTGGCACTGGCTGGCCTACCTCCGCCGCCTTCTTCTTCGTTTTTTTTTTTATTTATTTATTATTATTATTATTTAAAATGCACTGCGCTGTATTGCGATTCACCTCCACCCTCCCTCCAGTAAAACACAGCCGGTCACCCCTGCCCTCCCGGCCAGGCAGCGGGCTAGCGGCACCAACCCACCCAGCTCTCCCCTACCCAAACTTTCAAATGAAGGCAGGGCTGCCGAGAGGGAGGAAAAGTGACGCGGGGAGCCGCGGCGACTGCTGCACAGGGCAGGGGAAGCTCCGCGCCTCCCTCCCCGGCCGCCGCCGCCGAGGGGGCCCGGGGGGAGCTGCCCCGCCGCTGAGGAGAAAAGTGTGAGGCGAGGGCATCCCCTCTCCCCTGCCCGCCGCTGCCCGTCTCTGCCCGACTCCCTGCCGCCCGCTGAGGGGCGGCGGGCGGCGCTCACTCACCTCGGCGGGGCTGGCAGGCGGGCGGGCGGGCAGCGCGCCGCTGGGCCGGAGCGAGGCGCGGCGCGGAGCCCCTCCGCCTCGGCGCCCGCGGAACGCGGCTCCACACAGAGCCATGCAACCCTGGGCAGCGCCACAACACTCCCCGCGATATAAGACGGCCCACCATTGGCCGACGCGCTGAGGGACGGGCTCGCCAGCCACTCAGTGGCGCCGTTACACCCGCGGCCCGCAGGGGAGCCGCTGGCGCACACACTGCCCGCACACACTCACACAAAGATCGTCGTGCCGCTCCTCGCGGGGCTGGAGGGGCCGGCGGAGTGGGGCAGGTAGTGGGGGGGGAACCGCGGAGCCGTGCCGGCCACAGCGCCTGCAGGCACTGTCCATTGGCTGCCTGGGCAGGACTGCGAGAGTAAACTACGCCTGCCCCGGGCAGCGCCGCGGGGTAACGGCGGCGCCGGGGTGCGGGCGGCGGGCAGGGCTAGGCTCGGCTCGGCTCGGCTCGGCTCGGCCCCCATCCGCTCGGCGCCGGCCGACCCCCCGCGCTGCCCCCCGCTAACTTACTCTGCTGAGTTGGGCGGGTTTCATTCAGAGGCCGAAACGCGGCGAGCGGAGAAGTTGAGGGAAGCAGCGGCGCATCCGCACAGCCCCGGCTCGGGGAGTAAACACGGGAAGCCAAGCCCCGGGGCGAGGTTGGGGGGGGGGGGGGCCGGGCTGATGGGCCGCGGCCGGCGGTCGCCCCCTGACCCTGGCCCGGAGGATTTCGGGCAGCGGCGCCGTAGGGGGATGCGGCTGAGCCTCGGTGGGTGACCGTCGCCCTGGTAGTCCTCGCCCGAACGTGGCTGAGAGGCCCTGGGCGGACCAGCATCGACAGCGCGGCCGGCTTCCCATCGGCTCTCCGCGGGGAGTGGCGGGCACACGCGCTTGGCACAAGCGAAGTGTAAGGCTGGGCATGCGGGCCAGGCTGCGGTGACCTGCCCGGTTCTCTGCCCCGCACCTCTTGTAGGTTACCAGCCACAGGGATGTGGAGTTCGTGTGGAAATTTGTGTGACTCGCAAGCTGGTGGGGACAAAGCGACGGCACGAGGCTAGCAGCTTTTGGGTGACTGCGTGGAGATTGTGCTGACGGGTGTCAGAAAAGCCCCGCAGAGATGTAGTCTGATGTAGTCTAACTTTTTTTTTTTTTTTGGAAAAGCTGCTTTCTCCTGCGGAAATTAAACACAACATGGAAGTGTACTGTGTACACTGACCCAATGTATTAATGTTTGCAAGGAATTGAACATAAACAATGTGAGACCTTTACGTTTTTTAAGGATAAAACACATGGTATTTATTCTTACAGTTAGGAAGCATTAATTTTTGTGCACCACTGTTTCCAGGTGGGAATGCGACTTCCAGTCAGCAGTTGGCATATTAAAATAAAAAATATTAGAAATAATATTAGTAATAATATCAGAAACTGAAGTGCACTTGATTTTTGCAATAAAAGAGCAATGTCTGTGCTTCACAACGGCTTTACATATCCAACACTCCAAGGTTGTTGCAGACTTTACTCTCTACGTTCTCTGTCCTGAGCTTTTCCGCATTGTGGTATGGTTGATTTCAGCATCTTCCCATAGCTTGCCTACTCTTCTTTCATCCCCCCCCACTTTTTCTTTACAGCAGAATTATGTTAAATAACTGTGAAATAATATTTCTTATGTTTGAATAAAATGGTGAGGTAAAGTACAAGCTGATTTTAGAAAACTCAATTGTATCCATGTTTCTGAGAAGTCATTTTAAATTTGCCTGCACATTTTTTGTTGAGATGTGAGGAAAGTATTCTGAACCCCCCAATATCTTGCTTGTAAGCAGGGCTGGGTTAGTCAGTGCCAGAATAATATGAAAATGTCAGGCTAAAAATTTTCAGTAATCGTTCTACCTTATTTTTTTGTGTGTTTTCAGTGCAAAGAAAGCAGAGCCAACCATCCATCCACTGGAAGCCAGGTGCACATCAGGTGTCACAGGTCAGGACACTGGCAAGTGAAGGCACACAAATTTCATTAGTCACATTTGAAAAGGTTGGCCTAATTTTTAGGCAAAGCTTTGTCCTGTCATTTGTAGATTTTCAAGTGTTTTGCAACTGTAGGTAAGCAGCATCTTTTCAGTATGCATAAGCAGTTGCCAGCAAGAGGCCTAAGCCAGACAGTTAAAACTTATATGATATAGTTTCTTTCTTACTTCTCAGTATTAGTGCCTTGTTTCTTGGATTCTTTTCCCCATACCCATGATAGTACATCACGGAGCCTCTCATACCTCTTCATTGCTAAAGTCCTGCCAACGTAGGTAATTACTAAGCAATACAAGTGATGTAGATGCTTGCTAGTATACATGAAGTTCATTTAAAAGGGCGCTTTGTTTTGTTGTTAACAGGACTCTATTACACTTGATGCCTTTACTGGCCATTTCAGAAAAGAGGTCAAGATAGGGACACCTTGCATGCAATGTGGTTGTTTACAGCTATATAAAATGGATATACTACTAATTAGAACTGTAGTGTTTTGTGTCCACTTTGTACAGTTACCAATGACTTTGTGAGTTGCAAGGCAGCCACCTATTAGACCCGCAGAAGTAGAAGTATTTTGTCACCCTTTAAGAGAGGTGAGTAAGCTAGGGTACGCTGTTATGGTCAGAAAATAAAATGTTTGAGTTTCTGCTGCCTTTGATTTATTGTGCCCATAGTGAAAGAGAGGACTGTATTTTCTTGGGCTCTCAATCCAAGACCCTCTGCAAACACTGAGGTCATGAGAGGCAGAGGATAGTAACTATTTCTCTGTTTCCATTTCTCTATATATGATTTTAAGCAAATTAATCTCTTTGCATGCTCACTTGGAGATATTTCTGGCTTTAGTCAGTCACTGTTATTGAGAGTTATAAGGTGCTAGCCAGAGTCTGTGAGGAATTTTTTGAGGGACAGTGAGTGCTGAAATTTTTTAAGTTGCTTGTCGATTGTTAGTTGTTTTAAAACTCCACAGAAGTTGCATTTCCAGATTTTGCTGCAAAAACTTGTATTGTCGGATGGCAGTTTCCTGTCACTTCTGTGTAACTGGTATTAGTTTTTAAAAGGATGATGTCCCAGGTTTACCTTGCGGACTGCTCACAAGTACTCCTGCATACAGCCAGCACTTCTCTGGAGACGATGCAGTTCAGTGCGCATAAAGCAGTTTGCTCTGATGCAAGCGCAGCAGAATTTGGGTCTTCGAAGCTGGCATTTGTGGCATTTGTTTGAGTTCATCGGAGTTTGCCTGTTCTGCGTTCAACTGATGGTGGAGTGTCTCCTGCCCAACTGCGTGTCCCCTCTTAATTAACCCATGGCACAACATAAAAGGCGTAAGTAGTTATGTGTCTATGCTCTGACAAAAGGGAAAAAATATTTCCCTTCACTTTGTTCTTATTTAATAATAACAGGAAAAATGATAGCATTGACATAAATAATAGTAATCAGGATTTGTTCTGGCCCCCCTTTGGGGCCTGCCGTGAAGCTCAGTTACACTGGGGGGGCCCTGAGTTTGGTCCTCAATTACCATTTTCTCTCCTCTTCCTGCCCACAGCAGAAGCTACCTGCTGCCTGTGGAACCGAGCTGACCACTGGTAGCTCTTCCGAGCTGAATAGATGTGTGCTTCCATGACCATTTTAAATGTATTCAGATAATAAAAAGGAAGCTTGGACTAGCCAGCTGCAGCCTGAGCCTGCAGGCCCTGGATCCCTTTGAGCTGCTACCATGGCTGACTACAAGTGACGGTTGTCATGTGAGCAGGGGAGGAAGGCCATAAGGCAACTGTGGGAGCATATGCTTTATCTGTGTTAAGCTTTGCACACAGCCTGGGGAGAAGCGTGGGGAAGAAAGGGTGAGGCAGAGGCAGCCTTATGGAGGCTGTTCCACCTCTGTTGCTTTTTTCCCCGTGGCATGTGCCCACCCACAGTCCATGGAATAGCGTGGCATCCTCCAGGTTAAAAAACACTGGAGCAGGACAATGCATTAGTGGGCCTATTTTCCTCCCCAATGCACTTGTATAACATGGTAACATTAATAGCAATTTATGTGCAAGCACTGAAGGGAGGAGGCATTTTATCTGAACTAAAGCTGCAGAATATCCACTTTAGAGTGGGAACAGAACTACAGGATCAGTGCAGGATAGCTATTCTTCAAGAACCACACTTTTAGGAAGTTATTGTTCCCCCCTCAGCCCCTTTTAGGAACACTTTCAGTTTCTTGGGAACTCAACAGAAGTTTGTAGAAGTCAAAGAAAGGGCCAACTTGTTCAATTGGTTTCTCTGTGGGAGGGCACAGTTAAACTCTGGCTGTTTCTTTGCTCCTATTCCTTACTGCTATTATTTCACAACATTAAAATAGTCAGGGTAATTTCTCCATAATTTTGAGATGCTGCTTCTGAACATTCTGTTTCTATACCCATGCATACTGTCTCCTATTAACTCTTCTTCTTACTTTTTATGCCTCTTTTTATTAGTGGAGCATTAACAAGTCCAACCCTCTGACAGAGCCAGCCACTAAGAGCGTTAGGTCCTACAAGCAACCTCTGGCTTAAGCTGCTAGCAGTTTCATTTGACAAATTAGACGAGAATTTGAAGGGGAACAGACAGGTGGATTGACTTGCCAGTCAGTATGGAAGCAGCAAAGTCAAGAATCAAATCTGGGCTTCTAACTTGCAGTATGTTGCTCTGTACATTTCGTTCTCTTGCTCTGAGATTTCTCTTTCATAGTGCCTCCCTTTTTCAGAGAAATATTACTACACCTTGAGGAGCTGCTTACCATTTTTTCCTGTTTTAGAAGAATTCAGTAATATGTTAGCCAGAGCATCCAGATCCATTTGAGTCTATCACCTCTGTAAAAATTGCTTCTGACTCTGCAAGACATTTAGGTATATGTTAAACTAATATATATTAACTACTTAACATATTAGCGTATGTAAAATATAAAATATCTGTCATAATGAAGCGATTACCTGCTAATCTCTAAACTCAGTAGATTTTCCTTGTCCCTGCATTATGAAAAATATGAAAATTGGATCTGACCTGCTCTCCTGAGATTTTCTAGCCCATTGAGTTAGTCTAGTGCAGGCAAATCAGCTTCCATAGCCAGCGATGCACAAGAGCCACGGGTCTACCATTCTCCTCCAGTAACTTGGGATTCCTACAGACTTACTGACAAAATCCCCATTAAAAGCTGGGCCAAAGGAGAGCAGCTTTCCTGCAACCTCACACTTTAGATTTTTACAGTTACTGCTTTAATTCTCATGTAAACTGCAATAATATTTAACTGCTTTAAGCATAAAATGTAATTGGAACTCATTTTTCAATTTTAGGTTGTTTGCCCCTTATTACAGTTCAGTGCTATCAAGTAGCTTTCTCCCTCCCACCCAAGGGCCTCTTTTTCATATCACTGTTTCTGGTGTTATTCAAGCATTTATTTGTTTATTTGCTTGTTCTCCCTTTTCTATAAATGTTCGTGGTGCTTTAAAGAAACTACAACTGTTCTCGTGTCCTCCAACCTGACACTTCAGAGCTGCCCCACAAATATATATTTACTTCTGTCTAGAAGAACAAGAACAATCAAGGGGCAAGAAGTTTTTAGCCTGCTAAGTCCGCTGCTTAACTGAAGAGGATGTCATTGAGTTTGTGCTTGACAAGTGGCAAGCACCACCAGCGTGACTCAGGTGAAAGAGCAGCACCCATTAGCTGTGAGCATGAATTCTTACAACTTGGTGAGCTTCCCAGATGTGTGTCTCATTGCCCTACTGCCATGCCTGTAGTTATGTCCATTTTGAGACTGCAGCACACTTCTTTGGCTGCACAGTGCTGCTACCATTTGAAAAGTAAATAAAGCAAGTGGCCATTTGACCATAAATAAGAAGTGCGTGCATTAGTCACTGAACTACTCAAAGACATGGTATTTGACTCTTTATCTTGTTACATCTAGGAAATAGAGAGTGCTGCATATTTAATATTAGTGGTCTTGTTCATCTCTGCAAGGGAGAGGCTTCGAAGAGGCAGAGGTCAGAATTTTATTCCTTCAGGTGGTGGTCATGTGGGGGTACAGTGAAGGAGTCCTGGCTCAGCTCTTGGCAAAAAGAGAGGCATCATCCAATCCAGTGGAGCCCAGAGACAGGGGCCTGTATCTGGCTTTCTTTTTTTAGGAGTTGCTTTTGGAATTAAAATTATCTGCTTTGAAGAATGATGTAGGGTGAGGAATAAAACTGGATGGATCTTGAGACCTTCCAGAAGGGGGAAAAAAAAATGAAGAAGAAAAGAAGAAGGAGACAATTCATGCCTTGGAATAGTGCAACCCACTATAAATATTCCTGCAGGAGCAAAGCTGTGCATTGCTTCAGTGCATCCAGTTGAAAGGCCTCATGAGAGGAAATTGTATCAGAACATTGCATTGTTTCTGTCCCACTAGGTTAAAAAGGAGAAGAAGGTGAAACTTAAGGAGGGCGCTTTCTCCTGCTTCTCCCTGCTCCAGCGTGAGAATCGTTGGCAAGCCAGCCTATAAGATCTAGCCTTTGAAAAAGTACACACTGTGCCTTCCTGCATGCCCTCTTAGTGTGACTTTCCCCTGAAGTTCTCTTCGCTTTCCCCAGTGCCAGTGCCGTAGAAAGGAAGATGTTTTATCCTGTAAAGCAGGCAAATTCCATACTGGAGTCTGTCTGCCAACCCTGCTTGGTTTAGCCCTCAAACACCCATGGTGGGTGTGTATTTCCCTTTTTCTGACTGGCTGCAGCTCTGGTTGAAGCATTTATTTATGTTGAGAACTCTGCATCACTAAAAGTTACAGCCCTTTCTGGCTGTAATGCTTTGTCTTTCCTTATAATTTTATAGAAGGTGGAGCTGATCCATATTTTAAGTTTTTATTTCATCAGCAAAACATCAGTTTGATAATATTGGGCCATTTTTTTTCAAATGATGGGTTTTGTGAATTGTTGGTTTGGGTAATTATGTTTATGTATGTGGAGGGAAGGGCAGGTATAAATACCTTAATTTGCATGCAAAAGTTTAAATTTCAAATGCTTTCTAAGTTAAACATTTTCATGTTTTGATTAAATCCTTAAAAATTATCAGACCTGAAACATAACATTTTTAGTGCAATTTCCAGGCCTTCAGTGTCAATTTGCTTCAACATAAGTTTTTGAAAAATAATCAGTGAGTCCAGGTTAACACAAGTGATCTGTTGTCCTTTTTCTTTTTTTTTTGGAACTTCCAGCAATTTGAAAAATCGGTGGTTTGCGTAGCCCTGTCTGGATATTTTTCAATTGGAGGTTGTGGAAGGCATGCAGAGATCTACGGTGGGATTTATGGTCTGTGATGAACTGGGTGTTCATAAAGAAACCTTAAATCTGTGACTGTGTTGAAGTCCTACTGAGAAGAACTCAAGTTGTGCATGCTCAGCAGTGTGCAGATTAAGTTAATAATTATTTCCCCTTCATTCTTAAATTTCCAGGCTGACCTGTTGCTTCCACTCCACTTTTCCTGCCTGTATAAAAACTTTATTTTAAAAAGTAATAGGGCACCTTACATCCAAACTTAGGTCTCAGTCAAAGGGAGGTTTATATACTCATCTATTGACTTTGAGGGAGCTGTTTGTGCACATAAGGTTAAGCCTGCGCATGATCTTGGTTCTTCCAAGATGACCTGCCTAGAAACAAGTGTCAATGGCTTCAAAGGTCTGTTGGTTCTGTCTTCCTTGTGAAGCTGGAGCTTTGTGTTGGGATGCATTTCTTGCTCCAAAACTTTACAGACAGTAAAGTGAAATCTTGACAGCATGAAAGGCATTGATGGAGCTCTTGTTGACCACAGTGGGATATTGTCCTGCTGTCATCAGCTTAGAAGTATTTGTCAGGATCTCTTGTACTGCAATATGGATGACAACAGCTAGACTGAAGACCTGGTCTGAGATTTCTCTCAGTGTTGCAACCCAAATTTTTGTTACTGGAAAGAACTGAGGGCATTGGTTGGTATAACCACATTTGCTGCTATAGCTTTTAAGTTTATGATTAGTCATTTTTTTTTCATTGTGCTTCTGTGTGGGTACATGAAATACAGAAAGCCAAACAAAAATTGCCCCTCACTGGCTCTTCGGTGTCAAAGTACGTGGAGACTGGCTTTGGTAACAAGAAAATACTCCTGGTATTCATACTTTTGGGGTACAAAGCCATTTTTCTCTGAGGATGAAATGCTGTGTGGGATGTTTGCTAATGAGGGTGGAGCTAATCCTTTCCTAGGGACAAAGCCATCACACCAGTGCTGACAGAAAACTCCTTGCTGAGCAGGGTAGCATGCAGAGGTTATCACACCGGCGCGTCAGTTCTAGAGGAGGGAAAGCCACCTTGCTCACTCAACTCCTCCTCTCTGCCTGCTGCTGCAAGAGCGGCCCGTTGCGTTAGATATAGGTTGTGAAAGCAAATGAGGAAGCAGGCAAATTAACCTGGGCACTCACGCTCCGAGTGTATGAAGACAGCAGAATGTGGCCCTGAGGATTTGGGGGAAAATCTGGCAGATGCCATGGTGGAACAGGGGAGCGGTTAAACATCTCAAGCAGCTGAAGTGACAGGTAGTAATATCTCTGCATGCGGACATTGTGCATGTACATAAATATATATTTACTGGGCTTTCTACAAAAGTTTGCTAACACAGAGGTCTCATAGCAACCTTGCAAAGGGATTCAGCATTAACTGTAGTGGGCTGTGAGGAAACCTAAAGGTCTCAGAAGCCCTTGCAGGCTTGAGTCACTGTGAAAAGACAGAGAGGAGTGTGAGGCTTTACCTAAGCCACATTCTGGTTCAGTAGCAACTGAGGTTCAGGACCAGAGTCCAGTCCTGTATCCATTCTTTTATCTATTGTGCTTACATGTAGATTACTCTATTGTCTCTGAACTGTTGGCATTGTATGTTCACCTCATTTCCAAATGGTAAGAAAGTATTATTATATCTGTTTTACAGATAGAAAACTGAGACACAATAAGTAACAATGGCACTTTCCAAGCTACAGTGGAAGATGGTGGTCCAATAGGAGATTAAACTGAGTTTTCTCCAGCCTGCAGTTATAGACATACACGCAGGACCATCCCTATGTCTATGGGCACCCTGTGAACCAGTTCAGGTATCCCCCAAAGACAGTCATCACAACTGGTTTTTTTGATGTTCACATTAAACTTTCAGTTTTCTGCCTTATTGTCATATACCTGAATATATATACACCATTGTCATATACCTGAATCTGTGCTCAAACTGGCATTCAGTCCTGTACGTTCACACTCATGGCTCAATCCTGTGCCAGTGCAACTCCTCAGTTAACTGGAAGCAGTTGAAAACAATTTTTGCATGTACTTTCAAGGTGTATTGTGCATGCATTTTTTTCACAATAATCATGAAATAAGGTGCTGAGTTATCCAGAAAACTGAAGTCTCTCCCTGGCTGTCCTCACAAACTGATACACAAAGTTAGTGATGCTGTGTGAACCCATTCTAAAAAGAGTCCTGTCAAACAGTTCTTTGACAGAACTCTGTCAAAGTTATTGGAAAGGATCTCATTTGTGTCAGTCGGGACGGGGTGGTTCTCAAAGCTCTGCTGTTCTGATGGTGTTGGTGTAACTTAGAGCTTGGCATCTTTGCATCCACACATGCAGGTGTAACAGACACGCGTGGATGAGTGGAGGACAAGCTGTGACCATGCACTTTCTTCTGTTTCCTTTCCTTACTACATAGAGTGTTAACTGATGTGGGAAGCGTTACTTCCTTAAGGATGAATCCTCCTAGTCTTTCACATTATAGTTGACAGGAACCCTTTTGCCTTCCGATTTCAAATAAATACGTTTCATTAGAAATTTTTCATATTTATTGTGCAACATACACCAACCGGAACATTTATCTTCATTGAATTGTTTGCATTTGCTACCAAAATTAAAAAAAAAAAAAAAAGTTTCAGCGGAAATGACATTTCCCCATGGACATTCTCATAAAAACAAGCAAGCAAACAAAAACCAAATAAAACTCAGCCAGCTTCCTGGCAAAAGGAAAATTGTATGGGTAAAAATATCAGCTCGCTTGATTCCACATGCAGTTCTCCTTTTCAGGGAACGGAAATGCTTCATTGTGGAGGCTTCTAACCACATACAGGCAGAACCTGATTATGTGAGGGTAGATTGTGGAGCTGTACTACATGTTGGCAAGCACTTTCTCAGCAGGTACAATGACCTAAGTAAATGCCCACCAACACAAATAAGATCTGCACAGTTCAACCTGCCTGTTAATATACCTATAGAGTGAATGCTGGACTGAGCTTCATTATACACACAAGTTTATAAGCAGAAATATCTGAATACATGGAGATGGGGTAAGCATGCAAGTCTGAATACAAGTTATTGCCAGGGATAAATTCATTTAGACAAAATGTACATTCACCCAGTACGTTTGTGAGGTTCATCCCACGCACACAGGGATGAACATGCCCAAAATACAGCAGTTTTTTCTTAAATTAGTGCCTTTCAGCATAGGAAACAGTATGGGTAATACAACATATATCCCTTATGGATTTGCACATTTAACTGGCAAGCCCATGCCTAGAATGTTTTATCCTGTTTCTGAAATGGGGCAGGGAAAACAAATTAAAGACACCGTTAAGTTATGGTGTACACAAACATGAAATGTGGACTGAAACTATCGGTTACCAATTGTGATTGGAAAAAGAAATTACTGGGAGCTAGGACAAGGATCACTTTAACTATCTGCTAGTTCAGGAATTTGAGATGTTTTATAGTAATGAATTCTCTGAGTGAAGTATTGCCAATCCAAATGAACTAGCAGCAATGACCTCAGAATGGTGCTAGATGGAAAACCCTAGTTTCACAGGTGACTGGTGGAACTGCTTTGAGCATCAGTGCCTCTAAATCATTCAACAGTTAGACACAGCGTGTGTCTGGGAGGCTATGAACTTGCATGGCTTTTACCAGCAGAAAAACGTACAGCGGTCATGTTAGGTCTAATCTGTCTGTAGTTCTAAAGCAAGGTATCTTCTAGGAAAATGGGAACTCAAGGATGACACCATACTCGGAAACTCTGTTATTGAAGTAGCTGGTTCTACACTAGTGATCTTTTGTAGTTCTTTTGTCCCTGTTGCCTGTGTATTAGCTTGGTTTGATTTCTGATTATAAACATTGCCCCCCAAGGGAAAAACTGCTCACTGTTTCTGTGTTGTATTTTCTGCTGAGTTGTTCCGTCACTGTAGGAAAGGCTAGAACACCTCTTGGCCTCCAAGGAGCATCCAAATAGGAATATGAGGCGCACTTTAATGCATTTTCTCCACCACCTTTGTTTCTCTTCCTGTCTTTTGTCTGTGTTGGTTTTTAACTCTGCTTGCACTCGAATGGGTATCACCTACATTGTTTATCCCACTATAGTTTTATTGCTTTTTCTTATTTCAGAATCTCTCCTTATGCTGAAGACAACTTCAGTAGCACTTTTAATCAAGGAAAAATGAGTTTGTTCACCTCTGTGCTCCTTTACGGCTTAGGGCCAGTGATAGATATAGAATCCTTCCCCAAAAGTAGTTTTTGTGTAGTCAACTATAGTGGTTTAATGAAAGGGCCCAAATATTTTTTGGCATTTTCCTGCTACCGTGATTAATGCACTTTCTCCCAAGGTATTTTATTTCATTTTTGCTAATCTGTGACACCAAGAAAATTGCGTGGTTGCTACCTTCCCATTCAGCATCTTCCCAAGAAAAGACCTAGTTGTTGAAATCTTGCTGCTGTTTTTGTTAGAATACCAACCATTATCTTAAATATTGTTTTGATCTCTCTTATTCTCCAGCTTTGTTCAGAGGTTTTCCAGTGACACTGATGTAAGTCCAGGGTGTGGACTTGTTGTGTCAGGTTGTCATTCCCACACTGAATGGGATGGCCTGCTTATCATGGCAGTAAGTAGCACATACATTGTGGACATACATTGTGGTCATACATTGGAACTAATTGGAACAATTGGAACACTGTAGCAACATATACTGCAAAACTTCTGTGTTTTTGGAGAAATTTTCTGGGTTGCTAGCTAGTTGCTTTTCACTCTGAACAGACATATGTGTATGTGAATGTGTGAAATGAAGAGGGGAATAATATCCTGCATAAATTCAAAGGTTTCAGTATGGCATTTGTCCTAGTCCACTTTGAGACTCCTTATGTATGGTGAAGTAATATTTTAGCATAATAATAAGATGAAGTTCAAATTCTTCAGGTGAATTAACTTCTAGAAGGCTTCATTTTCTCACTCTCCTTGGATGCAGAGATAATACAACAAGGATGCTAGTACAGACTGTTTCAGCATTTACCCTCTCCCAGCACGTGGTGCTTGATAATAGCATCCTGTTGATCTTTGTCCTGCGTATTAAGCTCTGTGAAAGGCTGTTAGAAAACAGTTGTGGTGCTGGGGACTGATGAAGCCATAGGTTGCAGCTGTATCTTTGTTTCAAGCAGAGATTTTATGAAAGTATTAAAAGAGTTATTTCTTATCTCTAACTAAATCCAAGGTTTCATTCCCCAGTACTGTCAAACTAACACCTTTCTTTAGTATAATGCATACATGCCTTTACTAATATTTTAAAAACAGTCATCCATCATGTGTTGTAACAGAAAACTAACCATTAAGAAGCAGACTTCCTTGCTTATTCTCCAAGGGTAGAATTCAATTATGCAGAGGAACAAAACAAGGTTTATGTACCATCCAAGTCCCTCATAGTTCTATTTGTGCTGACTCTTTACACACGGGTCAAGTCTACCACAAATAAATGATTTCTGGGTGCTGTTTGAGTGCCACAATCAATTAAATTTTGTCTGTAGGACCCCCGACAGTATTGTGTGTGGAAGATGGAAGAGATGCCAAGTGGAGTTTTATGCCCAGTGGGCCTGGCTTGTGCCCAGCTGAAGTCAGTGGAACTTTTGCCACTCCTTCCAAAATCAACAGGATGGCTCCTCCACTCACTCCTTATTTCTCTTGCTAAACCACAGTTTTCTGATGTTTTCAGGCGCTCGTGCTCATCAGCTTGGAATCCACACCAGGATGGGTTTCATAACAAAAGGCAGCCCTGATTCTTTTAAATTTGAGTAGACAGAAAAGAGCAAGGTGAGTAATTTTTTTTTCCTTGCTAATCTTGATGGGATGCTGCAGGTTTGCCAAAGATTACTTGAGTTTTCCCTGGCTAAGGTGTGAGTGAAGACTGCAGCAATTTGAATCAAACTGGGGTGTTTTTTTCATAGGTTTTCTTCTTAATTCACTGGAAAGCACAAAATGCATGTGCAGTATTATCCTAGTGCCACTCTTTCAGCTGTTTTAGCAGTGTGTCACCTACTTAAAAATACTTTGTATTATCCTCAGTAAATGATCTCTCTTAGTCCAAAGCAATCTGTTGTACCAGAAAGGTTTCTGTCTCCTCATAGAGAGCTTACAGCACCTTGCAGGCCTGACACAGAGCCTTTGAAGTAAATGGAAAGTCTTGTAATGACCTCAAGGGTTTAGATAGTGAGCCCTGTGGACTGCATAAGACAGGTAACACCATCAAAAGCACCTAATAACTACTGACAGTCAGTGGGTCTTAGTCGCTGAATCACTTGATGACTCTGAAAATATTTATCCCAGGGCTGGCTATACATTCTCAGCAGTACAGAGCAACATGAATGATACTCAGTGAATAATATAAAATTTCTTCTAAGTACAAAAATCTCTCTGTTCAGGAAAATGATAATTTTATGCAATGCTATTTCTTTTGTGTGAACCTCTTTGCAAGCATCCCTTTGGCTATAGTATTTTCTTAAAGTACAAATATGTACTATCTGCCAAAATAAAATATTTATTGAATACATTTACTTTGTTCTGTTGACTTATGAGTGGATTCTAAAGTACTTCTTTGCTGCACCTGTTGGGGCCGTTTTACATTCTCTCTTGGCTGGAGAAAATGAAAACTTGATGCCTCACAGTTCTGCAAAAAGAAGAGAATATGAATTAAAATTTAGCACAAACAGTCACTATTGCTGGCACTGCAGGACCAAACACAGGACCACTTAAATGCTCAGGGTAAGGATAGTTGTCTTTACCAGAGCCACTCCTGAGTTGTAGGTAGGCTGAAACTAAATGGTATTGCAGACTGATGGGTGCAACTTGTCCAAGGATGCTTGAGGTGAACCATGGCTTTCCTGAGGACGCAAAGCCCAGGGCATGGTTTCTTTTCTTCTCTCTTTCTTGCAATAATTCAAGGAGAAGTGTGAGCCAGCAGAAGGCTAAGTCTCTCACACCATGTCTTGCATCACCCAAGTGCTAAAATGGGTTTTGTACATGATCTTAACATTACTAAAGGAATGTAGCACTATGACCTCTGAGAATAAAAGGGAATGCACCTTTCCCAATCTCCAGGGAGTCTGCATGGTAGCTCAGAAAATGAAGACATTTCTGGCACTAGCAGAAGTTCAGAAAAACAGCCTTGGGTCCAGACATGTGGTCCTTCCTGTCCGAGAAATTTACTCCTCCTAGCCAGAGCAGCAAGCTGGTATTCAGATACTGACAACAGCAGATACTCATATTGGGTTTATGTGATGGAAAGTGATATGGTTGATGACAACTCATTGGGAAATGGGAGGGTACCTTCTCAGAACCTCATTCTTCATCTAAGCACCACTAAGGTGGGAGTGGGCATTGGAAGCTCAGGCCTTAGCTGTGTGTGAGACTCCCCCTTGAGACAACAGGCACTGCAGCTACTGCACTCTTCTGTGATTGCTTCACAAGGTGTGCCCTGGCCCTCACTCCATTTCTTTCCCTGAGTATCTGTTAGAAGAGACAGGCTTGAGGCATCTTAAACCTCTTGCAAGAGATAAAGGACAAACAAAGGCATTGTTATCCAGTGAGACAAAAGCAAAACTTTGGGCACATTTTTCAAGGAGAATCTATGAATGACTAACTGGGCCTGTACACAGACTCATAAGCAAAGGGTTTGTGAATGGGAAGATTAAGTTCTATTGTAGCTGCCTCTTTGTGAAGTGATTGGGTCCTTTGAATATGTAAGCAATAGATTATGAGGCCTAGAATAAGTCAAATTAGGTGGAAATTCAGTTTAGGCTAGATCTCCTTAGGCTCCTCTTGTAATTGATAAAGGGACATACAGGCTCCCTTTGGACTCACTCTGGGTTTCTTTTGGTGGTTGCTCAGCTCCCCTCACTGTCTATAAACAGAATCTGAGGACATTGTCTTTTGGCAGAACTGCTTAGGTGCCTGAAGCTAGGTGGTGTCACAATTCCACTTAGCGTTCCTGTATGAAAATCAAGAAGAACAGAGAACCTAAAAAATTTGCTCTCCACTAGATTTAAATTAAGTACCCAGGGTTCCCTGCCTCAAATAATCAAGCTTGTACTGTTCAAACATATTCTTCCACCAAAACAAAAGACACATTTCAACAACTATTTTATTTCTTCACCCTGTTACAATCATTGCAACCATCAATATGATGCCATTATTTTTAATCCAACACAGGAAACCAATTATTTTTACTGACTAACTCTTTACCTCCAGTGGGATATTGACTGCTAGGGAATGGGAATAAAGGTCTATCAAACCAAAGACACTGAATGATGACTGGTCCTGAAAATGATAACTCTAATTTCTTAAAAACCAAAGAAATACCAACCCCTCCCTTCGTCTTTGAGTCTCGTATCATACAGAAAGAGGTCTTGACACTCCTTGAAAGCAACTTAGAAGCTTAGAGGTGAGACATGCACGAAGGGCTGCAGCCGACACATAAAAAGTCCTTAAAAACAATTCTGCAACTGTGGCCAGATCCACTGGGATCTATTAAGGTAGTTTTTAATTATACCTTCTCTGAAAAGCTATGCACATGCAGAGTGTTTCCAGAGTTTAGCTATATCTTGAGAGCTGTTTGTGAAGACAATCCTTGCATGTATTGTAAATGGGATTTATCCAAGTTACAGGGATGAGCTTATGCAGTTGCCTGTGTGATCAGAACCAAAGAACCCAATTTTGAAAAGATTTAATATATGTGTTTACTTTGCAGGCAGAGACCTATCCTGTTGAAATAAATGCACCTCTGTGAAAAGTTAAGCATGTCCATAAGCTTTTGCAGGATGGGTTCAAGTTTGTGAAAATGTACAGGAAAATCTGTGTATTACCACCTCTGTTTACTTCAATAAGAAAGCGTTTTAAAAAGCCTATCTGTATTGCTCTAGAATTACACTGTTAGCTGTATTAAAAATAACATTTTCTTGCAAAAATTTTCAGGTTGTTTTAGCAGATTTTGTTCTTTGACAGAAAATGTATTGATCTGATCCTAGGAAAGTGACTGTAGTGCTCAACAGAACAGTTCCTGCCATATAATTTTGATGTTCATAAGGTTGTGTAATATTTCATATGAAAAGCCTCTGTCAACTTCCACTGACTGTTGAATCTTAAAATGATTCATCTAGACAAATATATTTTTCAGGAAAGCTTCTGAAGCGGCAGGCTGACCTCATTGCAAAATGCAATTTAATTGAACATATGTTGATTTTAAAACTATGTATATAGCTATATATGTTTCTTTTCTCCTTTTTGATTTATTTTTGTGACTCATGGAAATCTAATATTTAAAAATATATGAAAAAGGAAATGTATTAGACGTAACACATTTTGGAGAATAAACTTGCAAAAGCATGATGTCAATTTTTAACTTTTGATGTTTACATATAACTAAGGAAGTAATGAAAGTTAATATGGGAAATAGTTAAAATTGTAAACATTTTTCAGTTCTGAACTAAGCAAACTTTATATTTCCAATAATCTCAGTCCAAGTTTGTGTATTCAGGTTTTCATTTCAGTATATCTGAATGTTGTTGCCAGTCGTATTTCCCATATAGCAACAGGAAATCTGATTTCTATTCCTGCCTTTTACAATTCCTCTTGCTCTTAATTTCATGGGAAGAACAATTCATAATGAACCAGGACGTGAGAGACTTGTTCCACTGAAAACAAATGCAGCTTTTCGAGGCCGTCCACTGAAGTTAGGGGTTTCAATCTCAAGACATAATTACAGGTAAGGATGGACACATTAAAGTTGGTCATTAGCCATTGGCTTCAAAAGGGACATATTTCATCCTCAAATGTTTGATTTCAGTAATGTTTTAAAATATTTATGTGACTAGATATATAGAAAAACACACAGAGTAGGTTCCTCTACTCATGTTTTAGTACGGAAGAAAACATGATACGCTCAAAGTGCAAGTGCTCAAAGGTATTTGTTTCTTTTTTTAAATACAGAAATAACTTGCAATGAAATTTTCTCTTTTTTGATGTCATCTAGATGGAAAAGACTTCTTTTTCATGAAAGAAAGAGGAGTTTTATCAGCTTGTCTCTGTGTTGTCAGGACCACTGCCTCACTTGTGTGTGATGTTATGTTTTCACATAAACCTTTGATAAGAACTAAACACAGAAACTGTAATTAATTTCTTAGTCCTATAGCAGTCAGTGTTTTACAAACCTAAGACCAAATTTTATAGTAACTCTTACAAAAATCAGTCTGTTGCATAAAGCCACAGTTTCTCAAGTATAAGTATATTACTATTTAAAAATCTCCCAACCTTTAAGCTAAGCTTACAAGTTGGTGCCTTGTTGCACGTTCACATGTTGAAATATTCAGCTTGAAAGCTGAGCAGGCTTCACGTGAGTTCAATCCAAATGTACTGGTCCAAGTAAGACCAATTTGGAAAATTGTATCTGAACAAAATCAGAATCATCGAATAATCCAGGTTGGAAGGGAAGTAAAAATGTAAGTATTTTTTTATATCTGCTCTCAAAGAACGAAAGAAGGCCCAATACAAGTGTTGTACATCACTAAAAACTCTCAACATGATTAAATTTGATTTAAAGTGGTGTAGAGGCCTTGAAATGGTCTGATCGACTTCACCTTTGCTGACACTGGGGACTGAGCTACAGATCTTCAAGGTGAAACACAATAAACCTTTGCAAACCATGAAGACCTGAGAATTTCAACAGACATTCTCCATGAAATGGCTGCAGATGGAAACAAGAAAAAACACCCCGATACCAATCAAAGCTTTACTGATGTACAATTAATATAATGCTTCTGCAGTAGCTGGATGAAACCAAACCCACCACATTGATATGGATTCTAAGTGATAATCAGATAGAGAAAAGAAATGTATCCCAATACTTTCCGAGCCCTTCACTGTATGATTTTCATCGCCATTTAAAGCCCCTGATAAAGAATTTCAGTTCACAGATGCAAAACCCTGTCAAGAGAGTGATGCTAGAAATTAGACACTGCAGAAGCAGTGACCTAAATAAAAGCTACTCCTTCCCTGAATATAACTTTTGAGGTTTCCTTCTGATTTAAGGGCTCTTTCTCCCTGTCCCCATTCTAATTAGTGCCAAGGAAAAGTGCTGAGCCACCCAAGAGGAAGGTTGCAGCTTTTTGCTGAGTCCAGTTGTTTTGATCAAGTAGCAGTCTTTGGACATCTCCTGGTCCTGTTAAGTAATTGTACATTGTCTTCACAGACCAATTGGGTCATTGATGCCATTTTAATGTTTTCTTTTATTTTCCACTGCTAAATCACTTAGAAGAAGAAATGATATAATACTATCCTAAGATGACTACTCCAAGTGAGCAATTGCTGTAGTTGCCATAGGGATACTGAATGAATGCAGATGAGGTAGGAAATATCCAGAAGACTCTCTGAGCACAAGTTTCTCTTCAGCAGTCCAGTGTGACCAAAAGAAGGGAGATTTCTGGGCCTCCATAATGCTGGGGCGCAGCTGCTGCATGGCCTACACCGAAATGGCTCTCAGGCTGCCTGTGCTCTCCTTTGGCTGGAGACATGGGCACCTCGCTCACCATTGAAAGTGGAACTTGGGCTCTTAGGTGATTTTGAAAATGTTACCACAAGTTCCCTAGGAGCAGTACTTAGAAACAGCCACTTACTGCAAAGACTAAAATACCACTAATCCTGCATTTGCAATAAATTCACCAAGGAAAACTGTGGAAGCTGCATACAGATGAGACCAAGTAGTGTACTGGGGGACCTATCGAGCCTAATTAAAATCAACTCATATTTGGAGAGGAATAGCTCCTCTGAAGAGGAAGGAGCTATTATACAGAAAGTGTTCAACAGTATGACAGAGGCAAACAGTCTTTCCATGGAAAAAGACTGATAAGTGAGCTGTCTCTCAGGAATACTTTGGTTCTAGCATTATTTAACTTATTGATGACATGGGGCGAAAGTGGTCAGCCGCATAGAGAATGATGATCATTTTTAGTCCATCTGTGTATTTGCCACTGTTCCAAACAGGACTAATTCTAGGCTCTATTAATTATTGATATAACCTGTAAATGCAATGATATAATTGCCTTAATGTCCTCAGAAAACACTAACAAATTTAAATGATAACTTGGCAACACACATGAGCACTCACAAACTACCTTTGGAGAACCATCTACTCCCAACCTACTCATGGAAAGAGATGGATCTTGTAGCCTAAAGGTCCTCAGATTTATGCTTTCCCCAGGGAGCTACAGAGAAAGATGGATGACAGCAAGAATCAACTCTGCCTTCAGGTACCTATTTGTACATGACGACTGAGTTTAGTGCTCAATTCCTTGCTTAAAAATACACAAATAAGTGCAGATTCAGACTGTACCTTTTTCTACACTGATACAGCTCTTAATTATTATGGCAGGGCTAGACCCTCAGCTATTGTGGATTGATGTATTTCAATTGTCTTCAAAGAAATTCTAGAGATTTACTTCAGGTCACTTAGAACAGGTTAGCACAGGTTTTCAGCTCCAAAAATGCACACTTGTGCTGGAAGAAAAAACATGCTGCTTGGGCATAGGCTGAAAATCTAATGCACTTTTTGAGCAAGCTGGTATGATCCCAAGCACTGTGTATTGGATGTATTAACAGTATAAGGTACTCTTGAAAAGTCTAGAAAATATACTAAAGTTTGAGCTAGGCTAATTAATTTGAAATAGTGAAAGGTAGGAATGGGATTTTATGATAACTGATGTAAACGCTTCCGAACTAGCTGGAATGAATTATCAGCCAAGGAGGAATTAGAAGGTTCACTGGTAAATAAACGGTTCACTGGTAAATAAACACACAAAATCTAACTTGTCTTCCTCAAGCATGGACTAGATGGCTCAGTAGTTTCTCTATTCCTCCTCATAAAATGCTGTCTTTCTTTCTTATTTAGACCGCCTTGAACTTGAAGCCCTGCACCTTCTAAAATATCCTCCTGCACCTCATTTTTAGGGTTGTTATAGTATTATTAACATTATGCATTAGTACCTTTCAAAGTTGTCTGATGGAGGTTAATTAATCCCTTTTAAACCACTTAAGACTTAATTTAAATAAACAAACATTATCATATCCATCTTCCAGCTGAAGGAGATGAATCACAGAAAAGTTAAGTTGTTTATAAAGTCATAAAGCAAGTTAGTAGGCAAATCAGGGGTAAGCAGCCCTGGACTTCTAGACTCCTACTGTAATGATTGCATTATAGCCTGACTTCCTAGAACCAGTATGTCTGAATGAGATAATTTTATTCAAAAGAGTTCTCAATTATGTTCACATTTAGGCTTGATTCCAGTATTACTCTAGCCAGTGGGAAAACAGCAGCAGAAGATTTTGGTGCTAATATCCTTTTCAGTGAAAGGGAAGACAACTGCGAGACAGTGTGGGAGAAATCTTTTTCCTAGTGGGGTATTTTTTTAATGCTAGCAGGTGTCAGTATTGTAAACTTGCAGGAAAGGACAAGTGCTGTGTTCCGGTATGATCTCACCTCCCTTTGTAAATGAGCATTTAATAGGCCTTTAATTTCTTTGGTCAGGCACACCTCCCTCCGCCCACTTTCCTGGACTATTCAGCCTTACCATGTCCACAGATGGTGATGATGGTGGGATCGATGGGGTAATACCTGGGGCAGAAGGGTCGCTTGGCCAGCTCTTTCCATGGCCATGGAACCTCCCCTGCTTCCCAGTATTTCATAGCAGAGTGTAGAGAAGACAGGAGGGAAGGAGAAGGACAGCTGATGGGAATGGGCAGTGGAGCAGCTCACGGCTGGGGGCTGCTATAGGGGAAAAGGCCCCTGAGACCTGGTGCTTGTTCCAAATGGGTCCTACTACCAAGAGGCAGGGGATGCTGCAGGTTCTTTGGGGGCAGTGGCTTCTGCAGGATTTATGCAGCGTACCTAGCCTCAAACCAACCCTCAGGGGCTCCACAAAATACTGAAATAACATGGGCAGCAGCTTTCTGAGAGGTACTAGACGTACCCTCCATCACCCTGAGGAGCAAAACTGTACCCAGGCAGGTCTACCAGGCCTTCCTCCTGCTCCCTCCCTGAGGCCATAGGATAACCATCTGTATACCACTCTGGTATGTCAGCACTAAACACCCAGCTTGTACATGACATGCTTTATCTACCGTTCTGTACACATGACAGCAGTGGCAAGACCTCACCAATTTTCCTGATTTCTCCTGTTTATTTGTGATTTCCATTGGCATAATGAAATGGATCATTGCTAGGCAGATTTTTACGGTGTAACTGGACCAACAGTGGGAGGAGAAAGAGCCTTTAATTTCTGCTTGAAAATTATCAGTGATGAAAAGGCCTTTTGCTAAACTTCTGCAGTGGTAGGCTTTCACCCTGCTGGGAGTAGTTTATACCAGACAATTGGATAACCCTTATTATTATGAGCAGATTTAAAATATCTTTATCAATGCAATCATACACACAAAAATTTAAGTGTAGCTATAAACCTCTTTAGTACATGACACCACACTCAATTTCACATGCAATTACCTGGATGGACCATGTAATTATGCCACATAATTACTCATGCATTTTTTGAATGAAGTCGCACGTCTGCAGCTCAGGATGATGTAGCACTTTCATGTCAACTGAAGTCCTCTGGCACATTTTCCACCATACACACCTTCTCCTTTCTGAAAGCCAGAAGGGCCAGAAGTTGAAACAAGTTCTCTAAGAGCAAAAGAAAAAAAATAAACATTGTGTTTTAGGCAGTGAATTTTGCTTTAGGACATTAGGACCAATTGACGGAATTTATTGGCAGAAGCTTGTTTAGAACCTGCAAACTATTTTAAAGGTAACCTGTTAATAGTGGTATCTATTAAACCTCTTAATAATCTCTAGACTCTCTCTCAGGGCATAAAAGAGAAGAACAAATAGGAAATTCCCAGGTAGGAAATAATGCCAGGTCGTGTTCTTGGCTCTATCTAAATCTACTCAGTGCAGCAAAGAGCAGGAATTACACTTATGTCTGTTATAATTTCCAAATACTTTGTGATAATCTGTTTCAACTTCCGCATAGGTTTAGCCATATAGACCTTATCGTAGTTTACACTATGGAAAAGCAAGACTACCTCTAGAGTAGCAGCTGTGTTAACTCTGGCTGCTGGACTCTTGCCTAAATTGTATAGGCAGTCCACAGATATCACCCTTAAAGAAAAAAAGGCCCGATATGCCATTGCCATGTATCTTACTTTGTCCTTTAATTGTGTTTGTTCAAACAGAAGCGGGTATAAAATGCCACACGTCTGACTGCGTTGGTCTGCAGTACCATGCGGAGAGTGGGAGGAGAGTCTTACGACTGACCGCTGCTGGATATGTCATTCAAAAAACAAAAAAAAAACAATTCAAAGAGAACTATATTAAGAATCTATTTCATATGACCACACTCAAAATATTTTAGTCTGGGTTAGAGAGTTTCTTTTAATAATTTTATTGTTTCTTCAACAAGAAGAAAAGCCGCTTTAAAATGAAAGCAGTTTGGAGAAAAGAATTTGGTTGAAATAAAACTTACCAAAAAGAAATGCAGTCATTCAGTAACACATTGAAACAAAGTCAAACTCATGCCATGTTTTCCTTGTCCCAAAAGCAAGGTTTGTGCCAAAACAAATTTTGGTGATTAATATGCTTACCAGGTCAGCTTTATTTTTAGTAAGTAACATAGCCCGTGTGTTCCTACAAAACAATGCCTGTTGCAGTGCATACAGTCTCAACCCTAAATATATGGAAAAAAGGTAAGCTAAATGGTAAGGTAAGCCAAATAAAGAGCAATAATCCAAATCACCAACACAGCCTTTACAAAATTAGGCAGCTTTAATGGGTCCGCTTTCCTTGGGAAGCCCAAGTAGTCCTGTGTGTCTTCTAACTCTGGCAGGTAGCTACTCCTTCCTCTCAGTCTATTTGGACAACATTAAGAGAGAAAATGTACAAACGAAATGCCCAGAGATAGAAGCTGTAATACATTGTCTATATAGCGTGATGCTTAATGTCAGTCTAGAAATCTTAATGTTTGGCTTTCTGTTGAGCTATGTGCTCTTGGTAGCCTGATAAAGAAAAATGAAGTAAGGTGAACGACTTCCATGAGTTTTCTCTTGGGTGCTAAATCAGAGCAGAGTCAACCGAAAATAGAGCATCCTTTACTCACAGGGCACTGAGGGGTCTTACCCCCAATGCTGGCCAGCACATTGTCAAAACTATTTCTAGCAAGTTTGCAGTGACCTAAAAATCTGAGACAAACTGTTTTGCCATTTTTCTATGAATACCTATTTGCATTTAAAGTTCAGAATTCTTGAGCAATTTTGCTCTAATTTAGATTATGTTTTTCTTCTTTCTTCTTCTTTTTCTTTTTTTTTAAATTGCTAAGACTGGTATTTAAAAAGCCATTTTAAGTGTTTACATCTTAAACACTTTTTAAAAACATACCCCAAGCCTTCTATTGTCCACGTAGATATAAGAGTATACAGGACCATACTGGATAAAGTTCCAAATGAAATCTCCTGTCACTAAAACTGTGGCAAAGTAATGATATTTATTTCATACAGTAATTTAAATGCATAGATCTCAAAGCCCTTGAGGAAAGGACTTGTAATCATCAACACTGATGATCACTGCTGATGGACCTCAGGAGTTAAAGGGATTCAGTGAAGGTGGTCCGGCATGCCACAACCAGAGCTGCAGCCCACTCTCCTTGGAGGTAGGCCAGCACTCTGCCACTTTAACAGGTCAATTTTTTTGTTTTTTTGTTTCTTCAGGTGATTTGGAGCTAAGCCTTCAGCATTCAGTCAGAGGGCGAGCACGTGTTTCCTGCCTATGCCAGTCTTTTCCTCCCCTTTCACATTTAATATATCTAATATTTTTTTACAAGATATCTTATTTTTGTTTACAAGGATTTGCTGGAAGCAGTGATAGATAATGGGAAAGTACTCTGAAGGCTGTAATAAACAAAAGCCATAATTTGGGTTTAACTGATGTATTCAGCACACCTTGCTCTGTGTAAAAGTCCTTGCGTCCTGCTCTGTTCTGTCACAGGCAAACAGGTCATCCATCTCTTTTAGGAATGTATCACTTTACTGGACAGATTTTCTTCCATCATGTTCCTCCTGGAAGGTTGCTCCAGAGCCTCAATGATGCTGGAGGTAAAAACTGTCTGGTATCAACTTCTTCATAGCTAAGTTTGGACCATCTGTTTCTGTGCCAGCATTGTCCTTTAGGTTAAACTTGCTCCTAAGTTTTATGTATCTCTGAGTGTATACTCCTCCCCAAGCCTACATTTAGTTGTACTAAAAGAAACTATATAATACATTAATTTAATAAACACAGGGGAAAAAAAAAAAAAAGAACTGCCTTCTACTTCCCTTATCTCTAGCTAAATACTATTTAGATGGCTTAAGTAATTTCACAAAAAAACCAAAACAACACATGAAAAGATACAGTCACTTTCTTTTTAACAATGAAGAATCATATTTGGGGATGAATACCAAATTCAACGGAATTAATTAATTAATTAATGGAATGAATTGCTAAATTCAACGGAATTACCAAACAGTAAGTATTACAGTGAGGCTAACAATCAAAGGTAGGATCCATCTAATATTATATGGATATATGTGTTTTAGGCATCTCAACTGCAGCTATCCACAGCTGAACAAGTCATTCCAGGCTTCCTTTGACTCCATGGAAGGAAAAATGTTGTGATTCATTCCCTCTAAAGTAGGTCTAAAATAGGTCATATGAATCATGTCCTACAAGTGCCTGATTTCCTCCACTGACTGTAAAGAAAAACTAGCCTAGATGTAGGTAACTTTACCTTGTAGACCTTTGAAGATACATGAAATTGATGTCAGTTCACACTGACACTGTTGTTATACGAGGAGTTTCAGAGAGAAAAATCTAAGGGCAAGAAAAGCAATCAGGTATAGGCAAGAGAGAAATTAGGACAGGTAAATGAAGATGTTCACAGTTTGGTCAGAAATTAGTCAGGAAAAAAATACATAAATTGCCAGACATTAGAGCTTGTACCATCTGACAGTACAAAATGAATGTAATGGATGTACTAAAGGGACAGAAGAACAGTGTTAGTGAAAGATGACAAAGCAGGCATCTCCCTGACTTAATCCATGTCCATGCATTCCTTCATACCTGAAGCCATACTTTAAGCTTGCTTTTAGTGGTTTTGGCAAAAATTAGCTCAAGTCCAAGCTTGATCTTTTGGATCAAATTTTTGCAGCTCCACTGAATCTACACAGTGTTTTCAGCTGATCCAATGCCTGTTAAACCACTCCAGATCTAGAGGAATGTAAAATGTCCCAATGTCAGTGGAGGTGCAGTTTTTGCCCTGTGCAAATGCCCCAAAGTAAGTTTTTGCCTGGTCATTGATTCTCTTGTCATCTATTCTTCAGAAGTGGTTCTGCTTCTTTGGGGGTGATGACACCAGAGAGCTACCTTCATAAGGGAGACCAGAGTGAAGCTGTTGATGTGTGTATTATACGACCATAGAATTCACCACTGAATTTGACTCAGAGTCTGCAAAACGAAATGAGCTGTTTATTAGGGAACCATTCTGCAATTTACTGTCTCACAGAAAATAACATTAGTAGGATTTTGAAAATATTAATGCAAACTGCTGAATTGCTTTTTAAATTCCTTCAGACAATCTGCACAGATGTCATACAACATACAAATACAGGGGATCTTGAATTTATCTTAGGAGACTTAACGTGTTTTTCCCCAAGAAGTAAATGTACTCATAATAGATTTTCTTTCAGAAAATTATTAACTCAGTCTTAACTTGTATTTCTGTTTGGACTGATGGCTGTGTTTATTATGTGTTCTTTTCTACAAAATGACTGAAGGAATTTCATATATTTTTATTAGACCCATTTGCTCAGAGTACTCTTTTCCTCATGATTTAGTTTTAGATCGTTTATTTTTATTGACAGTAAGACTAGTCCATTTGGTTGATTTTCTCAAACATTAACTGCTATAACTTTCATTTAGACTGCCAAGGTTTCCTCATTTACACATGAAATCATCCCATTCACCTTTATAGGAAAAGCAAGTCAGACCTGGCCTTCCTTGCTCTCAAGAGAGAAAGAGGAGAAATGGTAGCATCACCTCATTTGCATTGCTTTTTATGATTTACAGCTGTCACCTTTGAGGAACCAGGGAAGACAGACAAGAGCAGCCACCTTCCTTGTCATCTTCTCAAAGCATATTACAAAAAATGATGCGGTATCCTTTAATCAAAAATTATTTCTTACTGGTTCTTTCTCTGATTCACCACTGAACTAGAGTAGAATGCTGTCAAACTTTGGCCATCTTATAGAACACTTATGAATCAAAGGTTTCCAATGAGTAAGATGGAAAAGCCAGGCTTACAGAGGACATGGGATAGGTAGGCAGTGACGATAAGCAGGTGGCTGCCTGTAAATGCAGAGAATGGGGTTTGGTGTCTGCAGTGGTTCTCTGTTCTCTGTTTCTCAGCCTCAAATCTCCAGCTGGAAGCCAGAAAATAGGGTCTGACTCTTCAGGGAAGGAGGGAGAATAGCTTTAAAAACAGACTAGGTTTATCAGCTGTAGATACCGGTGATTTTTAAAAAATTTTTAGTGCCCTGGTTCATGAAGCCAACACAAGTTCTTATTAGGCACACACCAACAGGCACAGGACAATTAATTAAGTGTATCAGAAAGTTCACCTTATCTCATTTGATGACCACTCTGATCACCTCACATAGCCTTCTCCAGGGGAATGGCTTTAAATTATTAAAAGTGAATGAAACAGTTGAGTTAGGAGTTTTACCACTAGGAATTATATTGCTGTTTTTCAAGGATGCTTTTTTTTTTAATTAAAAGTTCCTGGAAATAATAACTGTTTTTGCGTTGCTCAGACACTTCTATCAAGACAATTATTTCTTGCAGATAAGACATCAATTACTCCATAACTTCTGTCCCTTTTAAACCAGCAACTGATAAACACTATTAGATGTTGAATCAGAGGGACCCTTAAAGATACGATCTAGATCCTGTGCACCTGTGCCTGACCCAAACTGGGAAAATCAAAAATAATCCCAAGAAAAGAATATACACTGTTAGAAATAAGATCAGGATTTTACTCTCTATTTCATGTCTCTGTAATCTTGGCTAATACTCAGTTTGAAGGACTAGATCTACGGTGTTATCTCTTCTTGTGTTTTCTATACTTTTTTTCCTATGCTCCATCTGAGAAGGATGCAGTGGAAATGCAGGGCTGGACCTACATTTCATGTAACTCTGCTGTAATCAAAAGAGCTGCAATGCTCTAAAATTGGTAAGGATCTTTTCCTACATGTATTTTTAGAATGGACATAATATCTTTGTTCATATTAAAGTGCAGACTTCATCACAGCAGTAATCTCTAAGACACAGGCCTGCCTATCTTTTATGATAAAGGAGTCACATTTCTTCTAGTTGTGATGAAAAATATCTACTATTCCTGGGAAGGTGACTTTCTGGAACCTGGATAAATTGTCCATACCCTACTATTTGCGAGGGGTTGAAGAGACGTGATGGCTGACCTAACCAGTGAAAGAGGTCTCTGATGTTAATGCAGTTAAGCTAGCAAGACTGTGTTGGTGTCGCACAGGTTTGAATAATGGTGAGTTTTTTATGGGCTGATAAAAAAATAATAATACAAGTTTGTTACTATTCTTGTGGCCATGCAAAATGCATGGATCCAGTATAGGGTACCAATAAATTCCCACAGTACCTATTGTAAAAAATGTAATAATTTGCAGCAAGCAGAGTTCAGTCCTGTCACAAGATTTAATCCACTCCACTGCTTGCTCCTTGTTTTTTCTGAAGCCTGTGAAATGTGGAGAGAGAGCAAATAATGTTCAGAGCTCAGAGGTTTGGTATCTCTCAGCTGGCCTCCTGCTCTCCTCTTTCTTAGGTAGCTCACGCTGTCTGACTGCTATAAGAAGACACATATATGTTAAGGGACCAAAACAGAGGTGTCCCCTTATTCATGTAGTTGACTGTGGCGGTGTGTCAAGTTGCTCGATGGGGCTGTGTGACACTCCCCTCAAGTGTTCAGAAAGCATAGGATCAGAAACACAAGACAGAAATTTCTGCTCATTTGATGGAGGAGGCAGATAGGGTGTGTTGTGGTCAAAAGTCTGGACAATGTTGGTGCTAAGGCAGTGGTGGTTCTCAGGCAGCATCATTCCCTAAAACTGAGGCTAAGAGCGAATATTCAGCCTCTTTTGAAGATCCTGTGAACATAATATATTCAATTATAAATTTCCAAATAAATATTTATTTTTAAACTCCTGAGTGCACTTTCTCTTTTTATTGATGTTACTTCACACTACTAAATGCCTGAAATATTTCCAGCTGTAATTATGCAGTGGAACATTTCTTTGTTGTTTCTCTTTGAGTTTTACGGTTTGGGTAACGTTTAGTCACAGTGAACGCCTGCCATTTCTATTCATTATTTACTGTTTGTATTACAACAGGAGGGTACAAGAACTGGACAGCTAATAATACGTCAGATGACTTTGCCAAAAGTGGGGGTACAAAGCCTTGCACCAGAGTGTTGTTGAGGACTTCTCCAAGTCCGCGCTGCCAGGAAAAAAGTCAGGATCCCTGTGTGCCAGGAGCATGCCCTGCCATGGATAGAGCTGCACCGTTGAGCAGGGAGGTGAAAGCCTTGGCATCAGGGTGGCCATGCGGCGTGATCCAGCAGGAACAAGCTGCTCACCTGTATGATCACAAGGGAGCAGAAGAGCGGATCTGAAACACTTTGGGACTTTTTTTGCCGAACCGTACTTTGAGAAACACAGGAGTAAGAAACATCAATTTGCCATGCAGGGCAATCTTGAGGGACAGCTATGGAAAAGAGGCCTGGAGAAGGCAGCACAGGTGAAATGGTTTGCCTGGCATGAACCTTTCAGTGTCATTAAAAATGGAAATAAAACGTAGCTCCCCGTGTTCCCAGCTCAGCGTTGTGACTACTCACCAGCACTCTGTCCTATTGTCCCTGGCTGAGCAAGTTGTCCCTTGCTCAGCTTTCCAAAATGGCTGTGCTAACCCCACCGTTCCTCACACCACAATGAAGTAGCAAGCCACCTACGATCTTTTTTCTGCCCTACTTTCTTTTTTAAAAAAATCACAACACTGCCAACCACTTTTGCACGTCAGTCTCGGTCGTCTTTCACTACTCTGGTCCACCCAGCTTGTTATTTAAGTTCTCCCTGAAAAAATACCCACCACTTCGACAGTGCCCACACAAAGTGAGTCAGTGTTCTTTTCCATTCATCTCAGAGAGACCAGGGATTGTGTCCAACATGTTTTCTTAAAAAAAGAAAAAAAGGAATAAAAAAGGAAGAAGCATGGGTAAAACCACTAGGACATTCATACAAATCAGCTGAATAGTTGCATGACTGTGTTTCTACAACCCTTAATCTTCCTCATTCACACCCTCCCTACTATCAAATATACCATGTAGACTAGTTAACTATTAACTTACTTTTTGCATAAGAGAATACTAAAAAAAACGCATAGTAGCACCTTTTTTTCTTGATGTGATCATGCTTTTCTTCCTGAGATGGGTTACCCAGTCAGATATCTTGAGTAAGAAGGTTTCCTCCTCCACTCCTATAGAAATTTAAGTCCTGGGTGGTGTTTCCACCTCTGCACAGTTGTCAGAGTACGGGCCTTGTGGGCTTGGAAAGCAACATAAATGCTCAATTTCTCTGACACCAATCTTGCTTGTTTCTATATTGTGCTTAGATTCACCCTTGTTATTTGTAAGTTACCCAAGAGGGGTAACAATTGGCCATGGCCCCTTGTTCCTCCTTCAGGGCGAGGAACAGTGCTAGGCTGCCCAAATATATCGGCCCTCACAGCAGAGGCTTGAGCGTACATCATGGTGACTTTAGGTATGGGGACAGCTTCACTGCTGGCAGTAGGGTAACAAGGATAGAGCAGGACTTCTGCTGCTCCTGGTAAAGCCCGATTGCATACTGAGATAAAAAAGTTGGGCATTACTTGTCGAGCATTTTAATGGCTAAGTTTGATTGGTATCTATATGTGAAGAAGAATTCTCCAAGCACAGATTCACCGTGGTTTTGTACTGATACATGTCTGGGGACCAAGCACTGCCTTAGAATGTAGATTTTGGTGAGGTTATACTGGTAACTGATAAGGTGTGACAGTAAAGACAAGGTTTCATTGATACAGCACTTTCCTTTTTCTCTCAGGAGCTGGCTTTAAATGCCATTAAACCAAGTTAAAGGTCCATACTTTATGGAGCTGCTTTACTTTAATCACAACAGTCATTGAGATAGCATAACTGAGCAAATGATACAGAAAAGGGTTTCACATGTCTCACCTGCAGCCTCTTTTCCTGAACTATGCAATAATAGTAATGAAAAGGAGCAGACTTTTTTTTTTAGGTGAAGCCTATCAAAAAACATGAGAGACCCATGGTCCTGCATGCCACCTTCTTCTCTTGTCAGGAGATGCACAGAAGGGGAAGAAACATGGCATTTCTGGATGCAGCATGTTGGTGAATTTCAGACCTCAGCCGGACGTCAACAGCCCCAGTGTGCATCTTCCTGGGGTTTCTGTAAGGTGGAAGCAGTGCATTATTCCCATGTCACAGCTGGATCACAGCTTAGCATCAGCATGTTAAGCGGCTGTGTTCTTTGTGGCTGTTCCTTCAGAAAAACAAGTAGAAAAAGCAAGACTTGCACCCCAGCTTTGAAACCTGGCATGAGAAGACTGAGAAGGAGCTTCTGCGAGGCCCAGAGGTGATGCCCCTGGGTTGGCAGTGGGATGCTGGCTGGTCCCATGGCTTGGCATCGGCGGTGCCCAGAGAGATGGCCACCTGCGAGGATCACTGCACTGGGAGAGACCTTACACTGCACTCCTTCAGGTCCGGACAGGGGTGGAGGCAGAAGTGCTGTGCCAGGCACAACCGAGCAGCTCGCAGGGCACACAGCGTGGCATTCTGCAGCAATCCTGTCCCTGCAGCACAATGCTGTCGGCAGATCAGCATTTCTGAAAAAAAAAACCCACACCCAACAACCCCAGTCCCCAAAACTAACAAGCTATTTAAGAACACAAACAGAATTTTAGGAGCCAAACTTGTTTAATAAAAGACATTCAGATAAAAAAGAATGGCATTTAAACATGGAAACATCGAAGCAGAATGTTTCCCACTGAGATTTTTTCAAAAACCTTACATTCACCTAAATTCGGCAAAACCAGACATGTAACTTTTTGTAGAAAGCCCCTGTGAAGGTATAACGTCCAGTCTATGAGTAATTACGGTTGGTAATAAATTTTTGGCTCCCCTGAAATCAAATTAAATTGTAGAACTGGTTTCAATGCTATCAGGATTTCATTCATAGTCTGTAAGGCAGCATCCTTGGTTTTGACAGACTGAACTTTCCTGGTATTGGCCAATTGGATTCCAAAATCAAACAGAAAGTTTTAAGCTGAAAAAACCCTAACATTGTTAAAACAAATACACTCACAGCTCGTCTGTGTATTAAGTCACAATTATGAAATCAGTGTGAACCGTTCTAGGTCTTCTGCTGTCTTCTAGGTCTTCTGCTGTCAGCAATTAGAGCAGCTGTATCGAATTTGTTCAAAGTCATACCAGGGTACCAGATATGCACATGAAAATAGAATTTGGGCCACTGAATGCAAAAATGTTATGCCAATTTTTCATTTTTGAAGTAAGGAGAGCAAACCACTGGATTTTTAGAGACAGCATGTGTGTGCTAAAGGAATCAATATGCCACTGTTCTTTAAAATTCCCCTCTGCTAGAGGGCCCTATGCAAAACTTCTAAAGCTGTCTTCTACTGAGCTGGAGGGAGGATTTCATCCCCTCCAAACAGGCTTCAGGAGAGATCATCAATGGAAAGGTGAGAAAGCTCCCTTTACATTGTCTCTAGCTCTCCAACAAGAAAGGAAGACAAGGTTTAATTTTAAAAGTAAACAGGTCATATTATTAGCTCCTCTGAATCGCCAACTAGCTTCACTGCGTAACCCACTGGAGCCTTCTGACTGTGTCTAGGCTTTGCACTGGGTCTGTACATTGGTTTAACACTGAAGTGTTAAGTGAATCACGGGGAAATGATAGGCCTCAACTTAAAAACAGAAGGAAGGACTCCTACCAAACAGGAATAATTGGCTGCAGACGTGAGCTTTCCTCAGTCTCCAGCCCATTCATTTCTGCAGAACAACTCTACAAAAGCGTCAACATAAATTTGACATTCTTATGGAAAACCACCTCTAGGTGGAAGTATTGACCCTGAAGACAGAGATGAGATCATAAATATCTATGTGGCAGAAGTGCGGGCAAAGTTTTTTCAAAACTACTTCCTCCGATATTTTACTCTTGAAACTGTAATTAGATGAGGTGTCTTGAGATTTATATACCTGAGGGCAGGTTGCAAAGCTCACTGGAGCTAGGAATTTGTTTCTGTCTTGGCCCAGATCCAAAGAACATGGTTCAAAGAAGCGCTTCAAAGGTGCTGGACGTTCGCCTTTGGTGAATGTTGCAGCAAAGGGCAAATTCTTGGTTTTAAACATGTGCTTGTGTGCAGTCCCCAGACTCCATACTTTCCGTCTTGACTGTATTTTTATCAACATTGCAGCCTGAACCTATGGTTCTTTGCTTATTCAGTCTAACAGAAAGTTTTGATTTTAACTGGACAAAACAAGAACATAGCTACTACTTCCCTTTCCTCCTCTGAGAACAAAATTGTGATCCCCTAATTCCATATTTCAGTAGTTCATTCAAATGATTAGCCCTGTACTTTGAATGTTATGGACTGTAAATAAGATCAGGTACTGTCTCCGTCGCTGCCTTGTAGAAAGAAAGTGTGATCCAAAAGGCCTCAGAGACTAGCCATCTCAGACTAATTTCTGCAGAGATGCCAGACTAAGGTGGGGTGTTTAGTTCACTTACTTATCCAGGTGATTTGGACACTTCCTCCTTTCTCTCTTTCTAGGCTCTTTGTTAGAAATTATGAGGGAAATTTTCAAAAGGCACAAAAATGCTGACTGACATTTTATTACAACAAGAGCTAGATGCCCCACCTGCCCTTCACACTCTAAAAGTAAAATATAAATATTTATTTTATTGGAAAAGTTTCATTTTCTTTATTTACACTTTTTTTTTTCTGTTTCACATTGGAACCTGGTGAGAGTTTAATAGAATCGTAGAATCATAGATGATCTCCAGAGGTCCCTTCCAACCCCACATGATTCTATGATTCTATGATTCTATGAGGGCTTCTGCTGAGTTAGGCCAGTATTTTCATAAATGGCTAAGTGATGCAGGAGTACAGCTGTGCAATTTTTTTCTGCAGGTAGGCTTTATTTACTGGCAAAAACATTTTTTTATAGTGACTGAACATCTCTTGCTGAGCCCTTGCCATGCAGAGGCGGGAAAGTCACTGCTACATCTTTGAGGTATGTGGTCACAGCTCAGTTCCTCTTTGCTTCAATTCCTCTTTGTACCTGAGCAAATTTCCTTGTGTCTTCCACCCATTTGATGAATGCCATAAATGTGAGGCTATCGGATACCCTGAGATGCAGCCTTGTCAATAAGTATTGGTAGCTCTGTCCCTCGCTGCCTGCAGTACTGCTCGGAACTAGAGAGCAAGGTTAAGTTGAAAGCAGAGCTCTGATAGAATAATTAATTGCTTAGAATAATTAATAGATTTGCTTAGTTTTCTCACTGTCACCATCAGGTCATCCCTTTGTCTGAGTTTCCTGGGTGCCATTGAGTTGCATCCTGGAAAGGTGTGCATGCATGTGAGCAGCCTAGTCAACAAATGAATTGATTTTCATCCACACTGGAACACAGAACTAATTAATTCAGGCATAAACCAGTATAAGTTAATTGTTCTTTGGAAGAAGGTGGCCAAAAGAGGGAAAGGGTTAACCCAGCAAGCAGAGGCTGGCAGAGACTGGCCAGGTCTCCAAAGAGAGACGGGAATTGCTGGACACAAAAAATTTCTGTAGCCCATCTGTAAAGCAGGATATATTCTATTGCTATATATTGAATATCTTTATATCATTATCTATCCTTATGTATTTATACCTAGATAAATATATATCTTTTACTATGTATCTCTCTATATAGATTTACATATAATAATTTCCTTAGTCAAGGTAAGCTGAGATCCATTACACAGACTCAGACATATCTTGAACACCTTTAGACTTTCCATCATGATGCATCCAACTGTTATTGTGTGTGGACTCAACTGACAGTTTGAGAGGGGCAGAAAAATTGTGGGATTTTCGCTGAGTTTTATATTTTCTGCCAAAGATACTGGGGAGGTTGAATGTTAGTGGACTCCAAATGTCAACTTTCTCTAGTGCAGTTCTCACTGAGCCCAACCACTGTTAGAGCCAAGTGTGTGCATCTTGTGCAAGACTGGATCTGGGAAATCATTTTTATCATCCACACCAGATGGAAAACCAACACAGTGTTTTCTAGATGCTCTTGTTTTTATGTCAAAAAGCTAGATGGCCAGGAGAAAAATAAGGTTCTTACTAATTATGGTTTGTGAATGTAACATTTTCTTCGAGTTACAGTGGCAGAAAAGCGAGCACTATGTTTCATACAAAGTGTATCATTGTCTCATAATCTCTTCAAGTATCAAGTACAAGGAAACGCAGGGTCAAACTCTGATCTTATTTATACCACTGTATACTACGTGAATCACTACATTCTTTCTAGAGGAATATCACTTTAACATTAATCTTTGCTACCAGTGAAATATTTGGACTATTCACCACTAATTGTTTGGAGTTAGTCTGGAAATTGGAACCTTGCATTCTACCTTTTTTATTTTGTTATCTAAATGATCAAGAAAGAAGCTCAAAGATGCAGTTACACACTTGGGTTTGTTGTTTGGATTCTGGCATCTTTTCTGCACCCTTTCTTTATTAGGGAAAAATGGCAGAGCATATATCCTCCAAGCATTTCACTCCACACACACAGTTATTTTTCTTTAAAACAGTGCCTTATTCCCAACTGGAAAGGCAGCAGTCTAGCTAGAAGACAGGTTATGTTCAAGAGAGAAAGGAAGGAGGTAGCTGAATCATAGCAATTTAACTCCGGCTGGGTGGATGTAAATCCATCCACTGGTTGCTGCTATCACAAGCATAGTATGATTTCAGATACAGGGAGCAGCATATTGTTCTGGGTAATGAAGGCTAGAGGTCAGAGCAGGCTATGCATTTGCCTTTATTGCTTGCACTCCAGCATGTGCAATATTCACTGCCTCTGCTCTGTGCACAGCCATCTCTAGCATTGCTAATGAAATGTCAAATTATATTTTTATTTACCTCCTTTCTTCATCACCTGCAAATAACCACATTGACAACTCCCAAACTCATCATTTGGGGGTTTCTAAGAATGCCATCAGTAAAAGTCAGTCAACAGTAAAGAGCACCGCTTTCTGGAAATAAACTAAACAGGTTCATTTGAGGCTTTTCATAAAACAAATGTTGCAACAAAATTATTTTGTCCAGCATTAGTCATCACCCTTTCTGAATGCTAATAGTGCTTCTTCTGGAAGAAACCGGATTTTATTCTTGAAAATATCCTCTGTTACACTGAGCACTCACAAAGGGCAGGAAAGGCACCCATCTGAAAGTGTCGTATTAACATGCTTCACTGTCCTGTATGGGAAATTCATGCAGGCTGGTTTTGGTCACAGATCAGTTGTTACCGTTTTCTTCATTTTCCTGTGAGTAGCTACTTATACCTGCTGTTCTACCAAAATCTTTGCAGCAACAGGCTGGAGGATGGCTCTTTTTGGTGCATTGACTTGGCTCAGAACCAGGCAGCTTCTGAGGAACAGAAGCATTTGGTCAGATTGCACCTTTGCAGTAAAAACCTTCCAGGAGAAGCAGTGTTTGGCCAGTTTCAGTCCCAGAGTAATTTTCTCCTGTGGTGCATGGTGTGCTAATGTAAATATGGGAATGCGTGTGGAGGAGTCATCACTAGATTCATACCCTCACCCTCCTTCTTTTTGTTCCTTTCTTCTAGAGTTTGGTTTTCGCTTTATATGTTGAGAGGTTTCTAAAGAGGTGTTTTGATTACAGAGAGTTGCTCAGGAGGCAGAAATTGCTGTCATAGATCTGTAGGTTATTCCTGGGGAGCACAAGGTTTGTGCTGCCCACAGACAGCAGGGAACTCACGAGGATTCATCTCCAGTAGCTTGGAGATGGATGTCTTCACGTTTAAATGGCCTCACTCATGGCTGGAAACAGAGAAGGGGATGGAAATTTATTCGGAGCTCTTGGGTGGGACATGTTGCTGCCTCTCCCATTGTTTAGTCCCTTGGATGTAATTTTTCCAACAAGGCTGATGACAAAGGGTCGTGTTTGGGGTTCTTGTTCCATTTACAGATATTGGACATGAGAAAGGCAATGTTTTCTCCAGGGAAGTGAGCAATCTGTCTATACCTACAGGCACTTCTTTGATTACAATTAATTAATCACAAGTACATGTTAGATATCTGCCAAACACTCTCTGATCAGAGAAGCTTCTAGTCAAAGGAAGAGCATGTACAGAGAATTTAGAGGAAAGCCAGGCAGTATGTTGTCCTTTGTGGAGTAGCTGCTGCAAGAACAAATGAATATAATTTTAATATTTTGGGGGAAGATATTTTATGAAGCCTACAGAGAATGTTCACTAGGATTAAAAAAGCAGTTCATCACTTGTGATGAAGAAGATATTTGGCCTCCCAGCTTTTTCATTAACACTTGTTGCTTTTCCAACCTATGTCAATACAGCTCCTGCCCAGAATTCGTGTAGTAGGTAAGAGGGAAGAGACAACTTTCTGTCAAGGTGTGCTGAAGAAAGCTCACCTGAGTTACATTTCAAAGTGTGTCAAGCTTTTGAATCACATAATGGTTCCTTAGAGGGCTTCAGACACATCCATAACTTCTTTATTATGCCCAAGAACTTGCAGAACATGGGAGCTCTTTCACACTTACATTCCTCTGGTCTTTCAGCTTTTGTGTCGTGGAAATAATCTTTTGTTAAGTGGACACTTGAGCAAGGGGAAGAAAAGCTTTGATTAGTGACCCATTCTGTTGTAACTGTCTGGAAAGATATGATTTGAGGTTTGCCTACAGCTCCTGCTCAGAAGCAGGGTGCTCTCTTCTTTGATAGGAAAGCATTAGCCTGATATTAGATCATTGTAAATTTAATCCTGTGAGGGCTTTACATATTTGTATAGATTATCTGTATGTCCTTTTGGGTGCAGAATTTCATAATCATTGACCTAAACTGCCTTCACAATCACTGCGCTGTTCCTCAGCATTACAGAGACGTTTCATCAGCGTTGACTTGTCTTCTGATTGACATATTACACTTTTACTCAGGATGAGATTTTAACTACAGTAGAGACATAAGTACATGTGCCTAAGTGCAGATTCATTCCTCACAAACTTCATGGGATTCTTGCTTCTGAACAGGGGAAATTTTCTTAGAAGAAGGATTGGAAAAGATCATGAAGTGTTTTTCAGAGAGAAGGAGGTGTCAGTAATGTGATACACAGCAAGTTGAAATTTCTATGGATATGTGACACCTACAGCACCTTCCATGGTGCTTTAAGACATGGTGCTTTAAGATTTACTCTTCATTTCAGGTTCTGGATGCCAACACTTTGTTCAGTTAGTGTTATTAAGGAGGAATATAACATGAAAGAGTAACATAACTGTCAAACTGTTATTTACTGTGGAATCTCCTGCATATGTGTGCTCAGATTAATCCAAAATGAGGATCCTCTTTGTACGGACCTCAATGCTGCCCTGACCACAGCTGACCTGTTAGCTCACAGTGATAATCAGCATCAATGTCTACAATGTGCTTGCTTCCCTTTCAGAGGTGTCTTGCATAAAGCTCAAAAAACTGAACTAGTGACCTCAAAGAGGCTTTAATTTCTCCAAATTAGGTGTTTCATGTCCTACCTGTCCCACGGATGGAAAATTAAATAGAATGATAAAATATTAGAGTGATGACATCTTTGTGACAGAAACGCTAAATTTTAAGGTTGCTTTTTCTCATAATCAGAGGACCAGAATGAATTTAAAAATCTCAGGTTAAAGGGAGCATCAGTGCTTGAGACCAGACTCAAGAAAAAAAGCTGACCTTCTGGTGATCTCAGAAGGAAACATCAAAAATGAAATCTGCTTCTCCTCCAACTGCCTGTATGCAGCTTCGTTCCTAATGTATGAGTATACCAAATTTCAACAGTTTAGTATCATGAGAATGTGGAAATCAGTTGTTACAGTCATTCACTCTAATGCGTACATCTGCATTATCTTAAACTTAGATATTAGTCATATTATCTTAGACAGTATTATCTTAGACTGCATTTCTCTGATGACCAAAGTATCAAAGATTAGTGGCTCAAAGGACTCATTGCTCTGTGGAGATATCATGATCAAGACCTTAAAGATCACCTAGGTCCAGCCTCCCTGGCATGAGCAGGGACACCTTCCGCTAGAGCAGGTTGCTCAAAGCCATGTCCAACCCGGCCTTGAACACTTCCTGGGATAGGGCATCCACCACTTCTCTGGGCAACTTGTTCCTGTGTCTCACTGCCCTTACAGTAAAAAATTTCTTCTTAATATCCAATCTAAATCTACCCTTTTTCTCTTTAAAATCATTGCCTCTCATTCTGTGGTTACACTCCCTGATAAAAGAGTCCCTCCCCATCTTTCCTCTAGGCCTTCATTAGGTACTGAAAGGCCACTGTAAGGTCTCCCTGGAGCCTTCACTTCTCCAGACTGAACAACCACAACTCTCTCAGTCTGTCTTCAAAGGTGCCCCAGTGCTCTGATCTTCACATGGCTCTCCTCTGGACTCTCTCCAACAGGTCCCTCTCCTCCTTATGTTGGAGGTCCCAGAGCCTAGCTACTCTAGACGGGGTCTCATGAGAGCAGAATAGAGGGGAAGAATCACTTCCCTTGACCTGTTGGCCACACTTCTTTTGATGCAGCCCAGGATGCAGCTGGCTTTCTGGGCTGCCAGCACACATTGCCCCTCTCCTCAGGGCTGCTCTCCATCCATTCTCTGATCAACCTGTATTTGTGCTTGGAATTGCTCCAACACACATGCAGGACCTTGCACTTGACATTGTTGAACTTCATGAGGTTCTCCCAGGCCCACCTCTCCAGCCTCTCCAGGTCCTCTGGCTAGCATTGGGGGGGGGGGGGGGGGGGGGGGGG
>JAOQGH010000001.1:91211823-91286712 GCA_025769975.1 Gallinago jamesoni | reverse complement strand
CCTGCCCCTCGTGAACCCGTGCTGGCTGGGCCTCATCACCTGGGTGTCCTTCATGTGTTGCATGATGACACTCAGGAGTACTTGTAGTCCGCTCCAAATGTAAAAACCTAGAAAAGGCAGAGTCCTGGGAGCGTATCACAGAATCACAGAATCACCTTATCGTTACAGAATCCTTATTTGTCACAGAATCACAGTATCCTCAGGGCCAATAACAGCTGCCTTGGAGGAGGCAGTGGCAGCACAGAGCACCCTGCAGAGGTGTGCGCAGCCCCGCACAGCGGCACCGGGAGATGGGGAAGCACGTGAAACAACACCGGGCTGCAGAGACAGCCAAAGGGTATCCCCAAAGGGTATCCCTAACCTTTCCAGCTCTGCTGTGCACATTCTCCTGCTCGGCTACAGTACAACGAAGAACTACATTGTGAAAAGGATGTAGTTTTCTCTCAACAACTGGAGAAAAACGTTAGTATTTCCTGTCTTTGTACGGTTTTAACCATAGAAATATAACTTACAAAGACTACACTTGTACTAGCAGCCTAATTTGGTGTGCTTTTTCTATCAACTTTTACAAAAATTATTTCGGGTGATTCCTTGAAATTGTTTGGATAATCAGGTCATTCCCAAAGTTACTTAGAAAAGGGGATTCCTCTTTTGTTTGTAGCTACAGAAATGTTGCAGGTGCTTCTGTGCTGGTGGGGGTTAGTAGCATGGTCCATCTGAGATCTATGGCATTGATCTTGCACAGAATAACTCCTCTTTTTTCTGACTCTCAGTTCCCATATGCCAAGGTAACTTGACTTCTTGTGTGCAATTTAGCAACAGTGAAGTATATCCTTTGAACTATGTTATTCCCCATTTTTTATCATTTGCATGAAAACCTAGCATCTCTGTGGGGCTATTGCTTTATTATTGTCATTATTCAGTGGGTTTTCTGGGGTTTCTCTGTTTGGACAGTTGTGAGTTTACATTTCTTTCCCCATACCAGCTAGATGGTAAACTGTTACCTGTAAAAGGATTACAGTCTAGACATCTAAGGGAGGTTGGCTATATCTCATACGATTTTATGTCAGTTCTTTATGGAGGACACAGCAGAGAGAAGTACTACTTCAGTGACATGGCTCTCTGCCCTGCTTATCTACATGTTCTGTCCTCTAAGGTAGGTAGTTACAGGCAAATTAGTCATAATGGATACCATCGCATGCCATTTTGCATGACATAAAATCATTCAAGGAAAGAAGGAATAAAAGTTTGGGATCTATCCACTCTGTATCATTAAAAAGAATTTCTAAACAGGAAACTTGTCAGTTCTGATGAAAACACCTTGGAATTTAAATATGATAATGTTTTGAAAACCAGTGAAGGATATAAGGTGCTGAGCAAAATTAAGGTGTTTTAAATGCTGGCTGATAGTAAATTAGATATATTGTAGCAGGGCTTGTTTCTCCTTATTTTCTTTTTCTTTCTTTCTTAACTAATCATCATGCAAAAATCCAAATAGCTTTAATGTTAACACTCAAAACTATTCCCATGCTTTTTATTGGGTTCATACTTATTTCTTATTTATCAATCTTCTTTGGAAGCCAACATTTACTAAAAATGACAGTAATATGTTGTAGTTTAGCCTAAAAAATAAAGACTTGTAAAAAAGAAATAATTGAAAACAACCAGACAAAAACATTTATTTTGTTCTGGTTTGGATTTTGATTAAAGAAAAATGCATATCTTGAAAGGTATGCACTGTGAGCAGTCCTGCTGGATGCAGTAGTATTTCAGATTGCTAAGTTAAGCATGTCTGTAAAGCCTGTACGATCAAATAATTGTAGTGCATTGCATTGCTATTGTAAAAGATTGTAAAAAGCAGGAAAATAAAATGGAATTTAGATAGCACCTGGCATGGAATTTTTCCAAAACTGCTGTATGGTTAAACTAGAGATATAAGAAAAAATAATAAGCATAAGCAATCATGTTTATGTATGACTACTTTGGATGTTTTTTGTTATTCATATTGCAAAATATGGATATGCTTAATGCGAGTCGTCCAGACTTTTGCAAAATACTGGCTCATGCAGAGAACACACACAAAAGAACATTTTACAGCATCCAGCTGCCTCAAATGATTAGAAACAAGGAAACAAGCAGAAAAAAGCTTGACAAAGCAAATGGCCTTTAAAGAAGTGGTGCCCCTCAAGTACCCAGAGTCTGGGCCTCATTAGACCCCAAATCAATGGCCATGGGGAACAAAATTGGAGGGGAAGAGTAAGGGAGTGCGGGGGAACTGATTTCCTCACCTGGGACAGGTATGAGACAGGATGGGATGGGATGGCACCCAGCAGTCTCTTTGGCCTTGGTGAGATGCGTTTTGGGGTAAGCAAAGCTCCTCTCTCACTACAAGGGGCACGCTAGAGGTGCTGCATCTACTTGAAGATGGTGCTAAGCAAGGCTTAGCTCTTTCTGGGTTCTTTCTGGTTTCTGTGCCAGTTTGGAGCATCATGGCAGTTTTGAAGCAATTATCCCAGTCTTCCTCATCTGTGGCATTGGTTTTTGTGCTTGCAGAGGGGGACCCGTTTGGAGGAACCTAAAATATAAGTTCTTCTGTGGACAACCACCAAATGGGCACCAGCTCCTGACTGGAGACATAGGGGTCCAGGCCAAGTCTGTATGAATTTCAATCATGGCAAAGTCTGAAGTACTCTCCCCAAACTGCACATAGTTTAGACACAGGGGCCTCCTTACCTAGTTCTTTGATCTGAGCCACTCCTGTTATGCTCGTGAACACAGCCAACCTGAAAAATGCTGTGAAGAGAAAAAAAAAAGCCTTGTACCAAACCATCTTGCAAACATGTGAAGTATGGATTCTCCCTGCCTATACAGAGCCCGTGCAGGGAAAGGAAGCAAGGGATAGGTACTGCTTTATGTGTATTGACATATGAGTCACTGACTTCAGTTTGGATCTTTGGCAGGTTTGCTGGGTGACACTGCAGCACCCATGCAATAGTAGGTAGTACCTACAAATAGTGTCATATAGCTTCTATGCCATATACAGAACATCTTTCCTTTTTTTTTTTTTTTTTCCTTTTTTCCCCCCTCTCTATTTAATTGATACACAGCTTTTCAATCATAAAGGACAGTATATGCATGCTTATGCTGCTTGTCAAACTGATGGCAGCATTTCACACTGCTGTATTCTGCAGTATAGACACTTCCAAAGTCAAAACACATGAATCAGTGCTCTCGTTTGCACTATCACTGATACAATGTTTGCTTATCAAAGGGCTTTTTTTTTTTTCCTTCAAAACCATTTTTTTAAGATTCAAGTTTGAAGTTAAATTCTGTCGTTATTTTTCCCAGCAGTATATAAATACCTCAATTTCAGTAGAGTTGCTCTTGATTTGTGCTGTGAATGTGAATACCATGTCTCATGTCATTCCATGAACTATTAGCTTGCAGGTGTAGCTATGCCGGGAATCATCCCCAACTCTATAGCTTTTCTATGTCATTTCTAAAGATTATCCAAAGATGAGTTTCCATCTTAGGTAGATTTATATGCACTGGCATGGGTCCCCAAAATAATACATCTGTGATAGCAATGTATTGGCTGCAAAACATATCAAGGAACCTGAGAAAATGCAGAGGTATTAAGTCAGAAGAAAGAATTAGCTCATGCAGAGCTCCATACTACCACAGCTGGGCTGTGGATTCCCCGGAGGGACAGATCCTGGAGGCTTATCTCTGTTTATTGCATGTCTTTCTGTTGTAGGGATATTGGAAACCACAGGAAAACCTACGATTTCTCAGGAGTCCTGGAGTCTGACTTCAGTTGAAGGTCAGGGCAGAGAGTCCAGGAACTGCTGGGCATTTCATGTAGGACTTGGTCTGGCAGGGCTTCCAGGTTTCCCTGTTGTGGGCAGGAGCCCTGCAACCCGGCAGGTCACCAGCCCTGCAGAATTCAGCTGGGGATACCACCCCTCTGCACCTGGAGCCTTTGCTGCTGCACAGCATTTCAGTTTTGACAAGCTGGGGTCTTCAAAATAAATAATGCTTGGTCAAAGAAACGGCCAGCCAGTTTTAAGTGATGTATTTGGTATGCTTCTTCTGTAGCAAGGGAAATGGTAGATCGGCCAGTCTGGCTTTAAAAAAAATGGAGATTCCCAACCAGTTTCAAATATAATACTTGCTGGGAAGGTTGGGGAGAGATGAGGGGGAGAACAATGTGCTGTTTCTCCCCTTTCCCGTATAAGTAATAGCAAAGAGACGACTGTGTGAGAGCATTACAAAGATACTCTGAAGGGGTTTACGTGTGTGGAAGCCCGTGGATGGGAGGAAGCTGAAGATAACGACTCAATAAATAGTATTTTCTGTAATTGTTCTCCTTGACCATAGCTGTTGTATCTATGCTGGCCAACTTCTCAAAGACAAAACACGGCATCGCAGTTAGTGCTGAAGTGGACACATAGTTGGTGTCGCTTTCCCCCAGTAGCATGTGGAAGAGATTAGATAAGTGAGGTGGCTCCTGCTGCGGGGAGTTATTCACGCTTCGGAACACTTGAAAGGTATGCTGATTCTCACACATCGGTGTGAGCGCTGCCAGAAAGGGTCTAGGAAAGCTGCTTTATCAAAAAGCAATACACATCAGCCCAGCCACACGGCTGATTTAAAGGCAAAATCAGTCCTCCCCTTTGGTTTACACTGCGGCTACAGGTAGCCTCAGAGAAAAAACGGCAGCTGCCGATCGCGGTTATCTTTGATGTAGGTTCCCGACGATCAAAGCGAGAACCAAGAAATCCAAACTACCAATAACTTTTTCCAGCCGCGTGAAATTTTCTTTATTGAAAACTGCATAGCGCGTGTACTTGATTCCTGTTGTGTTGGGGTTTCTTTCTTTCTTTCTTTCTTTCTCTTTCTTTCTTTCTTTCTTTCTCTCTCTCTTTCTCTCTTTCTCTCTCTCTCTCTCTCTCTTTCTCTCTCTCTCTCTTTCTCTCTTTCTTTCTCTCTTTCTTTCCTTCTTTCTTTCTTTCTCTCTTTCTCTCTCTCTTCCTTTCTTTTTCTTTCTTCCTCTCTCCCTCTTCCTCTCTCTCTTCCTCTCTTTCTCTTTTTAAGTATGAAGGTGCCTAAAAGATTGTTCTATGCTAAATACCATGAGTTGGTTTTCAATTCCTAAAATATCTTGTCCCCCTCTTACCCCTCCCTCTTGCAATTTGATGAGTGGTCTTGTAATAAACTCATTGAAATATTGTTCCAAAAGGCAACGTACTCAGTCTCGCGTAACAAAGATCTGTATTAAGATCCATGGATGGAATCTAGATAAAATGCAGCCACCATGACTACTGATGGCCAGGAGGTCCCCGGTACGCTGCTGTGCTGAGCCATCCATTACAGGTGAATCTGCCACCCAACTGCATTACCTTGAGTGTGGTCATATACAGGAGAAATGCAGCTGCTGTGAGGGAGGGAAGGAAGACGCTCCTGTTTCAGGCATCCTGTGGAAAAAAAAAAATCTACCAAAATTTTGTGTGAACAGTCGCTCTTTTTCCTTCAGTTGCTGTGATCATTAAGATGCTTCATCAGCTTAGAAGGCTTGGTCCTGCTGCTGTATTACAGGGCGGGCTTTGGCCACAAGCTGAGGTTGATGCCTTAAAATGCTGTGGCTTTACTGCCAGTGTCAAACCAGCCCCACAATATGCATTGCTCCATCTCCATCACCCTTCTTCCCCCCGGGCTCATAGGCAGGAGGATGGGCAGCACCTCTGGACTGGCTCCTTCAAGCACAGGAACCAAAGGCCAAAAGCTGGTGTTGCTTGGAGCTGGAGATCAGCCATAATCCAGAGAAGGCAAAGCCCTGGCAGTTTGGATTCTGGCCCTGTTTGGGCCAAGGTGCACTTTTCCTTGGACAGCTAGGAGAATAATACCATGCACACAGGGTGGTGAGAGACCTGTCATCATTCATCATTCCTGGAAGGGTAAAATAATTTTTGTTGGTGCTGCTGAAGCTCTGCTAGGGTGTGTAGGCTTCCCATGTGATTGGGCAGCCTCCTATGAGCAGGTATGGTTCTCCAGCCAGCCATGGATTCACCTTGCAGCAAGAGAGGGACCAGTCAACATGGAGAATCAAATAGAGCAGATCAGAGGAGGATGAACGCATGAATGAATTGGGTGGTGGTCCCATTTCCAAGAAAAAGTCTTCCCCAGCTCTTGTTTTCAACAAATGCTGAAAGCCATGCAGGATTTGAACCTGGCCCTCGAGCATTACCTCACTAGCATTGCCCCACCACTGCTCTGGGGTGGGAGGAAAACCTACCAAGACCCATCAGGTGATTGGTTATGACAAGAATTGCTTAAACCTACCTAACCCCCCCAAAAAGCCTAACTGCAAATAGTATTTATTGATTGCAAAGTTTTCCTCCCGCAGTATTTGATTATTAGGGCAATTAATGCTTGAAAGTACCAGTCTTTAGGGTAATTCTTCCTTTTTCATTTTACTGTTTTTGAGCGGGGTGGACTATAGTGAGAACCAGAGAAGCTGCATTTGCTGCTCTGCTGTTATCGCAGCCTTTCACAGTTTCAAATGTAGTGTCTTGGACCGTTTAGATCGGTGAGCTCTGCATGGGAGGAATCCCCCTGTGAACTGGTTCCTTCCTGGCCTCTTTCAAATTTGTGGCTCACCGTGATCCCAGAGCACACAAGCCCTGGCTAACAAGGTCATATATTCAGAAACTTTCTGAGTGAATTCCTGGAAAGTATGTGGTAGATGTGCGATTCTTGTCTGTACAGTAGACTTGATGTTATTGCTTGTTTCTGATTTAACAATATAAACAGAAAATCAAATTATGCAACGTGCTGGAAATGAAAGCAAACTACAATCCCTGATTTTGCAAATTCCTTAAGCACCTGCACAATTCAAACTGTGTGTGTCATCCCATTGGCTGCAATACACTTGCCTAGATTTCAGCTCATTTTTTTATGGGTTTCTGGAGGTGAAATGTTCCACCAAGTATCTGATGCAGTGATTTTCTGCTGCGGTTAGATCCCTGTAGTACTGACCACACGGGCTTTTTTAAAACGCATGACTTGCATCGCTGCTGCCACCAGGAGACTCACACCTCTGAAGGATGAACATCTTTTTTAGCCAGCCTTAACCATGATGGAGTTCCTGTGGGACGGTAACAACGACTTTTCCGTCCTGACCACGGTGACGCTGTTTACAATTCAGACAGGCACAGGCTTTTTATTATAGCTCTGCCCATCTCTCCCTTGCTTGGCGGAGTGGGTGTCCCCACTGGTGAGCAGCGGAGGGGCCCAGGGCTCGTGCAGGCTCGCTCCGTTGGGTGGAAGGGATACCCTTCTGGGATGCCCTCCTTGCTCTCGTCCGTGGGGACAACTCACTGGGAGCAGAGCCAGCAGCCAGAAGCAGCTTCTCCCATGGAAACACCCAAATGTCCTGGCCCCCGGGGAGCTTTCAGCAGTGTCACCCAAAACAGCAGAAAGGAGGCAGAGGCTGTTCCCAAAGCTGTGCAGCATGGCTTCCCGGGACGGATGCTAAGGGACAGTGACATGGCCACTTGGAGCCTTGCTGAGGGACATCCTGCCTCCCGCCAAGGGCCTGAGGCCCCTCTGGCCACGACAAGGGCCAAAGCAGGCCAAAGGCACCAATCTGACTCCCCCCGCTGCATCCGTCTTACCAGCTGGCTCTCTGAAATTCCCTGCCATCCACCGCCCACCTCGCTGTCGCCCTGGGCAGCCCCTGCCCCCTGATGTGCACGCCTGCCCCCAGCCTAACGACTTCGTTACCTCATTTGTGTTGCAGGGCTTGAATACTATGATTGTTTCCATGGCGCAAAGGCATTCCTTTAACAAGGAAAGCCTGGACTAAGTTTAGTTTTTATAACTCCAGTTCCTTTTTTTTTTTTTATGACCATTTATTGTAATGCTCAGAGGGGCAGGAAAGCCATCTCTAGGCTTCACACAAAGCCCAGATCTCTCTCCTCTGGCTTTGCTCAAGAATTTTCTTTTTTTTTCTTTTTTCTCATCTCTCACCCTGCCTGCTTTAACTGGCACAACGGTGAAATTGTTGTCCTTTTTACCAAGCTGCTGAGATGCCATGTTAAAATACCAGTCCCGTAAGCTCATGAGGGCACTATTTATACTGGCACAAGCATAATTTAATTCAGATTGCTATAACAACAACCAGTGTCCATGCTCTCTGTAATCACATTAAGGCCTATACACAAAATAATTAGCATCTTTATATTTGGTAAATAGATGTCCACTCCAGGTCAGCCTCAATGAGGACATGGCATTGTCAGAAGCTGAGGCCTTTTAAAGCTTGTGCAGAATGGGCATTTGCAAATAAAACTCTGCTGAAAGGGACAAAAGGAGGGCTTGATTATCAAGGAATAATCTCTGCTTGCCTCTTACCCAGTTGTTGTTCCTCCTTCTGAAGAAAAATAATAATTCGCGAGGAATAATAGATGCACTATTTGCACATTTTCCTTTGCGAAGCCAAGTGTGGTCAGACAGGCTTCTCAAAAGCCAACAGTTTATTCCCGCAGTCCCAAATCTGACACAATGCAGGAGAATTTGTTTATTTATTAGACATTTCTACAGTCATTTGGCTGGGGACAGACTTGCCAGAATTTCTAGCGGTTCAGAGAAGTTGGAGGACGCTTCCGCAAGTAAAGCCAGGAGATGAGAGGCCTTTGCTCCCAGGTGTCCCAGTCATTTCAGCAAAGGTCTTTGTTACTGACATTTACATAAATAACATCCCGATACTTAGAAAATTGAAGAGATTTTTAGTTTAGCTGAACAAAAAAAGGATATGACAAAGGTAGGTATGCTGCCACATGACATGGAGAAGGGCGTATGGGGTCGGTCTTCTATTTAGTCAGAGGCAATTGATGGTTTACAGTGAAAAATGATCCCACTTTATAGCTGCAGGACTTTTCAAAGAAAGAAGTTGTTGCATTTGACTTTTTCAGTATTTTATAACAGTGCCACAAAAATCCTTATCCTTCTAGATTGATTCTAAGATTGAGACAGCATCTCAATATTTTTATCTTGCGGTTTTGATAAGCAGAAAGTGTTGGTTACTAATTTAATTTCTTGAAACCCTCTGGAAATTCTCACGGAAACATACATTTATGACCTATAGACACAATAGTGAAATTTTTCATCAGTCTGCTCTGCGTATCTGTTTCAGTGCAACAAGGTGGGTCTGCTCCATCAAATTAAGAGACCGCTTACTCAGGAATCAGTGTATATATTAACTTCAGCAACATGTAGATCAGCCTGGCATGTGGATATTGTTGAGCTCGGAGCTCAGGATATTTCAACAGCATTTTTTATGTGTTTCTCTGGGTCATGGAAAAAGCTCTTTTTCTTTTGGGAGGACAAGTGTACTTCTCTCCACAGAAGTCCTTTCCCTTTGCAGTGTTGTGCTCCTGAAGGAGCCAAGTTTCTCATGAAATTTCAAGCATGTTTCCCTTATCCTTAGTTCTTCCTACTCCTCTTTTTTGTTTTGTTTTTGTTTGTGTATTTTTTTCACTTGATTTAGTTAACTTCCAGTCTATTATGCTTGGTGATTTCGCCCCAAATGTAATATTGAATGCAATCCGAGAGGGAGCATGATAGCCAGGCAGAGCTTACTTCCTCTGGGGATGCTTTTTCCTATAGAACAACATTAATAAACTGCCCTATGAAACTCTGGCTGCCTAACCAACACTTGTTTATTTAAAGCATGTTTTCTGGACCGGTTTCTTAAATCTGGTGAAAGATTTTGGACAAAAGTGAATTTCTGATTGTATAGGTAACAGAATCATTTAGGAAATTTCTAGACAAGATTAGCCAATAATCCCTCAACAAAGCTAGAAAAACGACAACTTATCCTTTCAAATAAATACATATAAAAATAACTGAAAATGGGTTGCAAAAAACAGAAAACTGTGGTTTGTTTTTTTTTTTTTTAATTTACATTATCTCAATTTGTTTTGAAACCAAAAACGTACCAAAACTCTTCATTTTTTGCTTTGATATTTAAAAAAAAAATCAATCAGATTTACATTCGCTCATCTACTTCGAAGGTTGTTTATTTTTGTTTTTTATACCTACGTTTCGCATGCGCACTCTCACACAGGTATTGATGCTTTTCTGTTCCTGCTCTTTTCACACCGAGCATCAGTAAGACCCGTGTAGTTCCCCACTGCTGCCACCAGAGGTCAGAGCATCTGCAGCCTGCGTGACCGTGGATGGGGGAGACAGACACAGAACACGGTGGTGGCAGTTTTGGCAGGATGATGCTTTTCCACACACCGAGCCAGAAAACTCCCTCTGTGAACTATGTCGAGCTCCAGATCATGAATGCGATCCCGGCTTTCTCAAATCCCGCTCCGTAAGCGGCCATGCTTAAACAAAACCAGGCAATATTTAATGGTAAAACCCTCGGAGAAAAAGTGCAGCGTGGGACTGAGCGGGGGCACCTCTGCAGCCACAGAACTCAGGTTTTGGAATTTGGACTGTATGAATTGATTTCTACATTTTCTGCCCCTCTGACGGAGAAAGTCTGACGGCTTATGGATGGTACAATCAGTAGCATATCTTAAGTGATTGATGCTATTTCCCTCAATGGTGCTCGTGGCTGGAATGATTCTATACCATTTACACCAAGAAACTAAGGAGGAAACAGACCTTTACCATTATTTGAGTCTTTCTACTGCTTATATGACATTTCAGAGTCCACTTTTCTTCCTGACCTCTTGCCCTGCAGAGATGTGCCTGTGTCCTTGGGGCTGCTGATGGCAGGCAGGATGAGTGGCAAAAGTCCCGTGCCAAGACCCTGCGGTCTTCACAGATCTGGCTTTCACACCCATAGGCTTTTGCAGATCAAATCAGCTCTGAAGAGTTAGGCTGGTATCAAATTCACCCCTGCCCAAACCCATTGCTTACTGCTTGCTTCAAAAATCCTGTTCTGCATATTTGGTGATTTACACACTTTGTCCGGAGGTCAGGAAGGAGCCAGATCTGAAAAAGTAGACATGGTGGAAGAGATGCCATCCCAAGGGACTTACTACAAAGCTTCCTATAGGTATTGCTTTGCAATTTTTCAGGAATGCAGTCAAATCTCCTCAGGCATTCTTTGGTGTGGTCAGGACTGCTGTTATTAACACATACGCTCTACCTGTCCTTCCCATCCTTTGTTGTTTAATAATCACACATGCACTCCTTATTGTTTCTACTGTACTATGCATGAAGGTCACACCTCACTTCAGGGTTACAGCTAGCTGGGACTTTTTTGATGAAATGCAAATGTGTCACTGTTTGCAGGTTTTTTTGAAGCCAAAGTCTTTCATCAGTGCAAAACAATATGGTGTCATCCGTGTTTCCCTGGGAAGGGGTGTACCCTGTGCAGGGCTCCCCAGGCAAGACTGCCTGGGACAAGAGAAAGGGGTGTGAGAGATGGCACCCAGCAGTTCAGCTGCAAAGCAGAGGTGTTAGGTCTTAAAAATCAATCGGACTGAAAATTGTTCATTTCACAAATAAACACTTGGGAGGCTTGGTTCATCTCCAGGCGAAAATGTGAGCAGATCTGGAGAGCTGCCTTGTCCTTATTCTGTCCCCATCACTCTCTGGAGCCTGTTACACCAGGTGCAGGGCAGAGAAAGGGCAAGCCTGCCTTCCCTGCTGTGCTACTCACCTGGGGCGGCACGAACAAAAAGGTGGGAGAGCAGCACTGTTATGCCCACGGAGCACTGCATGGCTCATCTCTGCCCAGCAAAGCGGCATGATTTCTTCAGCTGCCGTGTTGCAGTGAAAAACTATCTGCAGCTTTCCTCACACAAGAACGGGGAAGAAGCCTGTGGGAGGATCCCTTCCATCTTCCAATAGAAAAAAAACCCATCCTTCTCCTTTCCTATAACCCTTGAAACTGCGGCCAGCAATGCCTGAGGTAGCTCTCCACACTTCTCCTGCAAAACGCAGGAATGCAAATTACAGGTACACACCTTGTCAGAAAACAGCGTGGCAGCTTGGCTTAAACCTCAGTGATTGGTTTTTTGCCATTCATCAATGACCTGCTTTCAGAAATGCCTGCAATAGTGCTGTTATCATACTGACTCTTACTGCCCCTCTATTTATATTTTCCCCCAAATGACTAAAATAAACTTTTCAGAAAAAGGTATAAGAAAATCTACTGTGGGGGATTTTTCCTTTTGCTTAAGTTGCCATATGAAGAAGATTCTTTTCAGTTACTGAAAGTTAGAGGCATGGGTATGACCTAAGGAGTGATTTGCATCTTTTTATGTATTGCACTCTTTTCTAAAGCTCTACTAAAATGCTTTATTTCATTCCCATCTGCAGGTCTCACAGTGTTCCACGGGCGACTCAAGAAAAATCAGGAAAGAAAACTTGGCCAGGCTCATTTCACAGGTAACCTCTTGTTCTCCTGTTACAAGAATTAAAGACAATACCACTGCCTCTCCTCGTTGTTGTTTGCTGGTTTCCATAGCTGTCACATTGCCTCCAGGTCAACCCTCCTGTAGCCACCAAGATCTAACTCCACGCAGGAAATCCCTAGGGGTCCTCTCCTCGTTTTCATGGCTTGTTGCCATAGGAAGAGCAGGGGACGGTGCTGTGCTTGCAGAGGCAGAGCTACGTGTGCCACATAATTTGTCCCCAGCGTAGGAGGCGGCAGTGCCAGAGCCCTGGGCGATGCGGGAGCAGAGCCTGCCGGGAAGCGCAGCCCAGCTGCACGGAGCTTATCCTTGGGGTTTGGGTTTGTTGCTTTTTTTTTTTAATAAGTGAAGAGGGAGTGGTTTTCATCCTGTACAAAGCACACGTGAGGACACAGGACAAAAACACGCACTGTCCACCACCTTCTCCCGCTTCCTCACCTGCCGTAGTCATGAGGTGTCTTCTCCCCTGTAATTAGGTTAAGTAGCTCTTGCAGAACGAGCTAAGAGGAGACACAGAGCTGGAGCATGGAGACACCTAAGGTCAGTTAAGGTTATTAGGCTCCAGCAGCATTGCTGTGTGAGGAATGCTTCTCTCGTATTTCTAACCTTTTAGCAAAACCTTGCGGGGCGCAGCTTGTCTTTAAAGACAGAAAATTTTGTGTTAGAAGAGAAAGCTGCTTTCAGCAATCAGTAGATTCTCTTCCTTACTCAAATGAGAGACTGATTCCCCGCAGGTCTCTATTCTGGCTCTCCTGCCTAACGCAGCTCCTCGCCTTTCATTTATATGCTGGCAAATATGCCTTACTGCTGTTTCCAAACAAAATCATATATACGTTTATGCATATGTGGATACACACACATACACTTCAGCAACCCATTACTTGCTCCTTGTGTGCATACGTGGAAAAGAATAGTTCCAAAAGTCAGGTATTCCTCTCTCTGGAAAAGACATTTTAAAAGGGTCTTATTTTAGCTGATTCTGATCTCACTTTTTAATTGAGGAGACAATTGGGAGCTCTGAACAGAAATTGCTGCTAATAGGGCACTCACTGGTGTGCCTGGATGTCGATTCCCTCAGCATCAGCATGCTCATTCACAGCATGAACAGGGAAACTCTAAACTGACAGCAGTGGGCAGATCAGCCTCCAGAAGCAAGGTCCCTGATGATTTCTTTCACACAGAGTGCTATGAACACTTCACCTTGCAGCAACCCTCTTCAGGCTTTGGCTCACACGTTTGAGTGAGAAGGTGGTTCTCATTGGCAGCCAGGACAGCAAGGGAGAAGGCTCTACAGAATGGTGCAACCAGAATAAAATGATGGCCACCGATGTCAACCTCTTCTTCATCTCATAGCACGCTTCCAAGCAGGGCATTCACACAGATCCTTGCAACTATCTGGGTATTTGTTTGTTTTGGGTGGAAGTGTATTTCCAAGAAGTTAGCATGGTGCAAGAGGCTGTCACCAGGTGTTAATCTGAGATCTTACTCAGATTTTGGTGACTATAACCCTAGGGTCCTATAATAAAGCCAGTGAAAAGACTCCATCCTAGCACCTCTGCTGAGACTACAGTCTTGGCTGGACCAGAACTTCAGCAGATTAGTGAGGGCATAAAAGGGGCAGAAAAGGGTGGTATGCCTCAGGGGCATCTCATAAAATAGCCTGATGCTTTTTACAACTGAGCAATGAGCTGCAATATCATTATACCAGGACTTGAGATTTTCCATGCTGGCACCTCTGCCCTCCCATTTTGACCGCTAAATGAGATTAAAAGTGCACTCTTGAATTTCAAAGAAGCCAACCACCTTATTTTGAGGAGGTTGTAGTGAATTAGATGAGCAGAAGGACAAGGTAATAAGAAAAGAGAGGCTTACAGTTAAGTAATTAAATGAGGAATTCCAAAAGGAAGGTTATGGGAGGTTGGTTTTTAAATGGAAACAGGTCAAGACTACTGCTGCAGCACCATGTTTAAGGCTTTATATTCAGGAGAGTCAACCTCAGCTGGCACCGTTTTTACCACCATACGAGCTTACACGTTTGTTCAAAACTTGGAACGGGCAAAGACGTTTTATAGTAGACATGAGCTGTCAAAGGGCATATTGAGCCGTCTGATGGGGAGGCTTGTTTGGGGGTGGTGGCTTTGCAAAGTCTGACAGTGTTCAAGCAGTGGCTGTGGGAAGGTGTGTTCTGGACTGCAGATACTGAGTAATACTGTCATCCTGGTGCAGCACGGTGTCTAAGTAAATAGATGTATTTCATTTTTGTTGCTGTATGAGCATGTGTGTATCAGTAAAGCACTGAGAGGAGAGAATGGGTACATCAGTCTGTTCCGTGGAAAGTGAAGTACTTGCATTTCATTGAAAGTCACAGCCTGTAAATGCATAGGTTGCTTTCATATTCAAGGTTTTTCAAAAACAGAATCCTTTAGCTTTCTTAATGTCTTAGAAATCAACATAACATGAAAAATCTCTGCACACTTGAATTAAAACTCATTAGGGTGAAAGTATGTAGGCAAGCAAGAGGATAAACAATGAGAAGTGGGCAATGGAAGCAAAAGAAATGGAGCAAAGGGTAGAAGATAGGTCAAGGGCTGGCGCTGGTTCAAAAGCTCCATATCGAAACTCCATCTTCTGGAATAACCAACTAATACTGAGGTTTTCACTCCTCATGAGTTTCTCTTTGTTTGGAAACTTTTAGATAGCTGTGGCATAGTAATGAGAATGCTTATAGATCCAAAGTTTCATAAATCTGCAGGAGACGTAAATCATATGTTATCTGCTATTTGCTAGTCTCTTATAAAAATGCCAATCATCCAAGCAGGGCTTGGGTAGTGCAGCGAAATTCAAATAGAAAATACTGGAGTGGCTAAATCAGGAACTGACAGCCAAGACAATGGGCTTTCCTTGAAGGCATGCTCCCCTAAGGAAGGGAGGTCAGGGTGACCTAATATCTGGGCATTATAGATCTCAACGCTATGGGCAAGAAGCCTCCCTTCACTTAAATGATGTTTACCAGACCCTGCAGTCTGTCTGCTGCTGCTGCTTTGGCTCCTTTCCGTGGAGTGCAACGGCAAAATATTCTTTAGGGAAGAAAAGGCAAAACAGCAGTTCCTTAATCTCATGGGTGAAATCAGAGAGATATGACACACTCCCGTCTCTCCCTCTGCTTTCCTCTCTAGGGTCATGCTTTTTTGCAGCAATTCTCCTTTGAAAAAGGAAACACGTATGGTCTTTTCCTCCCTGCCTGTGTCTCTGCAGCCAGTGACAAAGCCATGGTACCCCTCTGCTTGGAGCATGTTGAGCTTGGCCAGCCCTATCCCCGCATAGGACAGAGGCACATGGTGCCAGCCTGGAACTTCTGGAGGCCTGTGGGTCTCTGCCTGTACTGGTACCTGTCACCAACCTGCGTAGATGGCAGTCACATACCACACTGCAGTAGGACAGAGCTGGCAGGAGTGTGCCTGTTCACATCCCACATCCCTCAAGGCCCTCGCAGCCCCAGAACATGGTGTGGGGAAGTTGGTGGCGGGAGAAAGAAGACGTTGAATTTTGAGCTGAAATAGCACCAAAGATACATTCTTTTTTTTTCCCAGAGCTATCCTAAACCAACGGGAGGCCAGCATGCCACTTGCTAGACTTCACTACTTTCTCTCTAATTCATACATTGGATCCTTTTGTCAAAAATGGAGGTGCTCTCTTTGACGGTGAAGCTACTGCTTGGCAGCAGGAATCCCATTTTTGACCAGTTCAGTTACGTGCTGTGATTTACCTAGCTTTTATGAGACTGGACATGGCTGGAGCCCTTTTGCTTTACTAGAGACAAAGTGTCGGATCTTACTTTCACGGCTTAATGTCGATTCCCACTGCAACAATTTCAGCAACACTTGCAAATCTCTGCATCTTTATGCAGACAAGCTAAATTTACATTACAATATTACACCATGGAACTATATTAGCAATAATTGCTGTTAAATGAGGCAGGAAAATTTTAAGATAATGATTTTTGTAGGGAAAAGAAACCCAACAAAAAAAAACCCCACACCTTAAGTCCCTTAAGAACTTATACAGTATGGAGAAATCCTCTCATTAATAAGATGACGTGTTCATCTGTGACAGTTATACTCTATTCCTCGGCTGCAAGACACTATATGTTTAGAACTCTCAGGAGCAGCATCAATTACCAATGACTTGTTGATGCTCTCAGTGCAGATACAGCATTGATAGACTCATATGAAATATAGTGATAAAAATACAGTAGACCAAAAAAGTGACTGAAGGATTCCTATCCTCTTACCTCCTCCACTGGATATTTTTAGGAATTGTTACTGACAGGAATATTTCAAATATAGGCTTGTTTGGTTTTTTTTTTTTCATTTTGCAATGTTTTTTTTCTCTGCTTGTTTGGGAAAAGGCAACAAGTTATTCTTCTTTCAAGATCATTATTAACTGTTTTTAGCATCACAGAGATACACTTACACATCAGGACCACAGCACATTAGGTCTGCAGTGACCTAACTCCAAGGGGGTAGTCTAAGCTACAAAGAGCAACCCACTCTACCAGGAGGCCACATATGGTAACAGTTTTTTTGGAACTGAGTTGCTTTAGCCACCAGCTTGGAGGAAAGGTACAGAATATTCTGGCTGGCCAACATGGGAAGAACAGCAGCTACCATTCCTTTTCTTTTGGATGGCCAATGTACACCTTAGGAATAAGCAAAACAAAGAAATTAACTAACCTACCAAAAAACCCCAACAAAGTTGCAGTTTTCCTGTCCTCGTTATCATGCTTGGAATTCTGCCTTAATCATCCTGGTCTGCTTAACTCCCGCTGGCACTCCAGGAAACACAAAGCAGTGGGATAAGATACACAACATTATTCCCGATTATTTCATTCCAGTGATATTTAATACTGTGAAAAAGCACCCTTGAATTCTTCTTATACAATGAAGTATATATACAAGCTTATACAAGGTATAGTGAAATAAATGTGATATAATTTGAAAAACAAAGTCTTTTCTTCCTGATAAAAACAAAACTATCTATTTGTGGCTGTTTATAAACATGAATATAGATCCCTTTCATTTGTAATTTTTGAATGATCAGATCTGTGCTACCTGGAGCATTAGAAACACAGGAGTCTAAGCCATGTGGTCATAGGAAATAGGATCGCTTCATTTATTCTAACACCTCACCCAGTTTGCAATGTCATTCCCAGCAGATAATTCACTCATGGATGGTGATACTTCATGGCTGTTTCAGGCATCCTCTTCAAACACTCCATGATCCCCACAGCTATTCCGCCAGAAAAAGAGGACAGGAGACTATTTTCTCATGCCATAGACATTCCAGTGATGTGGCGGGTAGGCCCCAGCCAGCAGACAAATGCACAGTCAGCCACTCACTCACACTCCCCAGCAGGAAAGGGAGAGAAAAAGAAGAACAAGACTGAGAAAACGTGGGTTGAAGTAAAGACAGGTAGATCACCTGCTGTTTCTCACAATTGCTTTTGTGGGCAAACCAGACTGGACTCAGGAAATTAAATTATTGCTATTTAACACAAAAATCTAATTCTTGATTCTGGTATTGGGAAACAAAGAAGCCAAATATGTAAATACTTAGGGAAAACACTTTTCTTCTGCCTTTCCCAGGCTCACTTTCACTCAGATCTCCTCTCCCCTTCCTGGTGTCCACTCCCCTTGTTATGTTGGCAGGTTGCACTCACTCCCTTTGGTGAGGTCATGGGCAGTTCAGGGCCTTGAGGTCAGGGAGCAGGTTTTTTTTTCTGCTACTTCTTCTTTCTCTTTTCTTCCACTGCTCCTTCCTTCTTGTGCTTTTTCTATCCTCTGACATGAGTGCTCTTTGAGAGAGTACCTGCTACGCCATGTGCCACAGTTCCTTCGGGGAGGTGTTACCAGCTCTGCCATGTAGGGCCTCCTCCTCTGGACTTGTTGCCCCTCCTCTCAGCTTTATTACATATATTTTCACAGAAGTGCCACAGACCGGTCAATTTGGTGGTGCCACTGCCTTGGCTGAGGGCTGAGGGCTCAGCTGTGCCCTGCAGTGGGTCAGTCGGAGCTGGCTGGGACCGGGGCAGCCCTGATCTCTCCTCACAGAGGCCACAACTCCAGCTCCCCTCTGCCAACAGCTTGCCAGGCACACCCAAGGCTGGAGATTTCAACCATTTTCCACTCCCTGACAGAAAGAAATAGACTTTAATGTTTTTCTACACAAGAAAATCAGAAAATGAGATTCACTCGTGCCTAAATGGCCGAGAGCAGGTTGGTTCATGTCAGAGAGTGGGGATGTTCACCTTAGTGTCTTAACTCTCAACAAGAGTCTTAACCTGTTAACTCCCTAAGCTTATTGGGGCGGAAAAAGGTAGTGGAGACAGGAGTGGTGTTTTTTTTTTTTAACTGTGGGTCACTCATGCTAAAATATCAACATTTTCCAAGGAAAAATTGTTGAAAAATCATAATTGTTTTTTCAAGCAACCATGTTTTTGGAGGAATGCTCATAGCAATTTCCCAAAGGGAAATTTCCCGAAGGGAACCTCCACTGGTGAAGGACAAAGCACGTAAGAGCTATCATGAAACAAGGGGGCTTTGTCCATCTCAAGTTCTGTCTATAAGCAACAGGGATGACAGCAGTCACTTTGTTAAGGCTCTTCAGGGTGATTGAATGATTTTGATTCACATTTACCGAATCACAGAATGATACAGGGCTGCAAAGGACCTCTGGAGATTTTGGCAGTTTTAAACACACATATTCTCTAGTACTTGGCTAGTGTAAATTGGTGTAGTTCCACTGCATCCAACACATCTCTATGAAAAGACCAAGAGTGGGCCTATGTGTGAGGTAAGGAGCAGGAATAATACCAAAATAAAATTGTTTTAATGGCTCTGATCCCCATCTAAACCCATGAGTGTTTTGTTTGACACAGATACTCTGATTTCACTGGAGTTGTTACAGTGAGGGCACCACAGAGTCTAGCATATTGCACTTCTAGATAGAAGTGCCAGTATATTGCATGCATTATAATGATGGATGTAGCAAATACACACCCATTTCACTCCCCAGGGTAATATATTTCTCTTGGGAAAGCAACAGAATACTAGAAAAGTATGATTTTTATAAGCCTATAATTACATTTTTGCACAATTCTTTTTCCCCAGGGTTGAATTCACATTTATTGGATTACTGAAGTAAGCCAGAACAATGTCACACTGTTAAGGGATATATTCCACGTGGCCAAGGCTACTCCAAATGAGGGAACCGCTTGATTATCTGCTTTCTTTGAATGCCTGGGAACTTGAGAAAGACTCCTGAGTCAAAGTACCAAAATTTCTATTTCCCTCTACTTGAATGTGTCCTCACTGTTATAATATAAGAAGAGGGTACAAAAAATTTGCCACTTTGTGAAAAGAAAGTTCCAAAGTGTTAGAATTTTGACAGTGATTACATTATGGCTTAAAAATATTCACAGATTCATCACAAAACTGTAGGAAATACGGGATCGGTATTTTTACCTTCTCCCTCTAAGGCTTGCATGAACTGTCTCAAATTCTGATACACTTTACCTTGTTTTTCTTACTTCAAGTCTCTTTCTTATCTGTGTCTGTGGTTTGATATCAACACAGAGAATTAAATCCAAGGAACACATTTTAAAAATTCACAAAATGTCAAATCACCGCAATACTTCAACATCATACCTGTGAAAGAATAGCTTTATCTTAGGAGCCGGAAAGCTGCATTGCTTGGCAGCATGCCCTGCGATGCTCAGGATGCAGTAAAGAAAGAAACCTGCATCTCTAGATTGCTTAAACCACTTTATCCTTACTGCCACACATTTCTTTGAAATTTAAGTTGTAGTCATCCGCAGAATACCACATTGATTCAAATTAATTTCTGTATAGATCGGTGGTAGGATTGCAGCAGGCTTGGTCTAGAATAGTAAGCAAGAGCAAGTTCGTCGGCTTACAGAGAAGGAAGGTGTGCTTGCATGCCTGACTGCTGGCCAGCTTTTAACCCATTTGCATTAGTTAGTCTAAAAAAAGTTACAAACATACAAAAATATATACATACAATCTACTTACAATCCTTGTCTGGTTCCTTGCATCAACTGTATCTTTTATCAGTGCCTGAGACCCCTCATAACACCAATCCTTGCCTCACCTCCATGAGGATGGAGATGATTTTCGCTTTGTTGATGTCAGTACCTTATTGCCTTAGGAATTAATTAATGGGTATTATACCCTCCCATACCCATACCCAGCCGTGGGGCCTGCCCTGGCGTGACTAGGCACTGCCTTCGGCCCTGCGGGGATCACAGAGTCATAGAATAATTTTGGAGGGAAGGGACCTTTAAAGGTCATCTAGTCCAACCCTCCTGCAATGAGCAGGGAACTAGATCAGGTTGCTCAGAGCCCCATCCAATCTGACCTTGAATGTTTCCAGGGATGGGACATACTGGGACACGTAGGGATGCTGGGACAGGGCCAGGAGCAGCCTCTGGTGGATCTTGCAGGGTTGTGCTTTGGTGCTTGCCACTTCCCTGAGGATCAGGGTCTGCACGGATGCACACACAGCAAATCCAGAGCACCATTCCTGGCTGCTCTTGCTGCATCCGAATGCTCATGCACTACTGTGTGCGCTCTCCCTGACATATTTCTTTGCCCCGGCTGAGTTCAGTCCCAAGAGATCTTGCTCGGATTTGTGCTGACTTAACACTAAAGGTTACGTTTAGTTGAGGAACTGGTCTTTTCAGAGTCATTACTTTTGCATTTCTATGTGAAAATTCAACATCTAAGTTTGATCTCACAGCTGTCTGTTCAGATGTAATTCTTATATGAGAGCAAAAACGGTGTAAAGAAAAAGGTGATGCACTAATTCTCAATTGTTTGTACTGGTCTTCTTATAGATTTTACAATTATGATACTATGCCATTTTTAAGCATTGCATACCACCCACTTTCTTTTGGGGCTACACAGGGATAGGTAACTCTATCATATATATGCTTGGAGAGAATAAAATCCTCCGCAGCAAGAGCAGAACAGCTTTTCAAATTTTATTTCTCTTCCAAGGAGAAGCAGTGCTTATGAAATACTGGAGTTAAAATTGGATCTTTCATTTAAAAACAAAGGTTTCTTTTAAGTATTTAGAATTTAAAAATCACTTATGTTATTGAGTTTTCTGCCATTCCAAGTTATAAAGGGTGGCAATGAAGGCAGGCCAGCTCTAGAAAGGGAAAGGTGAAAACTAGTGACCACTAGAGATTTAAAGACATTCTGTGATAGAAAGTTATTTCAGGACAGAAGCCTGCTGGAGAGCAGGGGCTGCAGCCTGCAGCTGGGATGCTTGCAGGCACCAAGAGGGACTCCCTAGTGACTGTGTCCAATATCCCCAGCAGCCCAGGGATGAAACCAGAGCCTGCCCTGACAGGCGTGAGCTTGTAGGGGTTTAAAGCAGCTGTCAGCTCATGGTGAAAGGCAGGGAGTTTGAAAGGTGGGAGTGTGATGATGGCACCAGGAGAAAAAATGCTGGTACAGGGGTACCAGCCTGTGCTAACTATGCGTGGCTGCTAGTAGTGCTGCAACATTCCCATAGGTGAAGACATTCATGATAGGCACGTTATCATGCATGTTTCTGCAGGCTTCTGATCCGTAAGGAGAACAAAACCCAATCTATTACATCAAACCTCTTCAGAATATAGCACAGTGACTGCGAGGGATATGCATGATTTGACCTTGAAACACCACCCTGTTCTCTGATTACAGCATAGCCTGGCAGGTTAACTGAAGTGGGAACAACGTTTTAAGGATGTTGCAGATGCTCACATAACATACTGATAAGGTGCATCTCATTATCACTGAAGTGCCTAGAGTAGATGCATATGTTCCTGGTGCCACAACGATGCTCTGCTGCATTTCTTACCACTCATTTGAATGACTGCATTTGTATTCTAAGATGCAAAGCTGGTGTCAGTTTATAAAAAGTCAGCTGCCTTTGAAATAAAAGGAGAGTGACAGTTTGCATTACTGTCATTACTAAAGCAGGGATACAAGCAGAATGGCAGACTGGGACGTAAGCTAAGTCCTCTCCCATAGCAGCAGTAAATGGACTTGGAGACAGATAAAAACAAATCTTATAAGTCCTGCTAGTCTGTGCTTGTACACAACAGGAGAGGAAACCTGATACAGATCCAACCTCATGATGCAATGCCACAACATCCCCATGAAGGAGTCATCTCAAAATCTCCAGCTCAATTGGTGCAAAGCTATGTGTGAAGTGCTCTATAATGTAAACTATTACTATGTTTTGTGAGATCTTCCCTTTTCAGCCGGGGAAGTCAAAGCTGAATGAATCATGAACAAAACCTGGAAATTCCCCAAGTATATGCATCATCACCAGGCCCAGTCACAAACCATACTGTTGATGATTAACTGTCTCTAGTCAGGACTCTAGTCAGCTGCAGGTGTACCTTTTATAAGACCTTCTGGCTCTAAACCTCAGAATCTTAGGAAAGATGGACACAAAATATCATTTATGGCCACTGCTTCAGGGAAGAGCAATGATATTTGTTTCACAGGTATGAAGGGGGATGCAAGGATTTGGATACTTTAGGAAAGAGAAAGTGGAGAGCATGATTGCTGTCTGTACCACAGAGGAAGGAAAAAGGAAAAGGGACATTTAAGCTGAAGAGCAATTCTGACATGAGGACAACAAGATATCTGTGATCCATAGGTATGTGTAGACAAGAAGCTGGAAGATACCTAACTTTCTTAGCTCTTCTCTGCCAGCTACTGTGAAGATATAATGTGATACTCTGGGAAGGGTTTATTCTTAAGAGGAAAAAATAAAAACAGCATTTGCTTCCTGTAACTGCAAGGGGCTGCTGCATATCTTGAGCCCTTTGCCACCAATTCTCTGTGGTCTGTCACAAAATGTTACAGCATCTACAATTGAAATAGCTTAGGTCTGAAAAAATGACACAGACTTCTGAGCTCCTACAAATAAGACTGCAACTTTCTGGGGTATGGCCGGTCTTGTAATATGGAGAGAGAGGTGAGAGAAGCGGTGGAGCTGGTGGTGAGAGAAGTGCTAGTTTGAAGGCCTGCATGTATTTCCCTTATCAGATAATTTTGTCCATGTGCTGCTGAGGTCTTACTAGTAGGTTCCAGGGCAGAAGAAAAACAATTATCTGGCATTCCTGGGGATCTACATTGAGAGGAATGGAAAAATGATCAAGGTACATGAAAGAAGCTGTCAAGCAATGACATCCCAAAGCATGGCCAGCTCATTCGTTTGCATCACCTCTCATAGGATAGCTGGACAAATGTCCATCCTCTCAGTCAGACTGCAGTTGCTGGGCCTTGCTTCTATGCATGTTCTGAGCAAGGACAATCCGGAAGTCAAAATGACGGGCTGTTTCAGCGGTTGTGTCTTGGTCTGAAAGTGCATGACAGCTACGGGCGACTCCAGGATTATAATGAGGCTACTGAAACACCCTGGAAACAAATTGTGGCCATTTTAGGGGGAAGCATATTAATGAGACAAATCAGAACAATTTTTTTTCAGGGAACACTTGTTGACCGATGAGCAGCAATCGTGCAGCAACAGGCGTTGGTGCCATAACCACAACCTTCTCCCCCATTGCCTCCTGCTGACACACCAAGCTATAAATGTCGGCCTTGTCCCCATGATTTGTCCTTACCAGCTTGTGAGAGAAACGGGTCCCTAAGGAACAACATTGCTATTCACCTGTGCAAAGTCTCCCAAGAAAAATACTGGCTTGTCCACGAGTGCCGTTGCCCACCTTTATTGTCCTTGCCTAATAACCACCCGCATGCCACTACTAAGGGAGACTGGCATCACACCACAGTCACTGGCAGGCTCAGAAGGCTTTGGAAGCAGCTTCTTCTCACAGGAAAATCTATTTTGCTTTCCACAGGCTGTTTGGACAAAAATAGAATCGACTTATAGCCTCCGATTTTTTCCCACAGCTAGGAGAAGCAGCGGCAGGCTTCCTAGAGGAGCTAGCTGTTTGCATGTGCAGCCTCCAAATGTCACAACTCCGAGCATGAAACAGGGAGGTTGCTTTCCCCCCTTCCTATATGCCTTTATTAATGTAAAGAGAAGATACATCCAGCAGGTTAGCCTGGAAAAGGGGGGTCCCTAAACTGTACTACACTATGTGTAGTTTCTTTTTAAAAGCCTATACAATCATAGAGCTTGATTCAAAAAACATTGTTGACTTCGAAGACTACTGAGCAGGGACCATAAAAGAAGGATTATAAAAATTCTTAAAATAAAAATATCCAGTTGTCTTCTTTGAGTACTGGATGATGTTTAAGTTCCTTCCCTCCCTTTTCTCTCCTCAGTCAGTTTAATCAATCTGCCAAAAATAGGTGTGTGCATTCGTGTGCAAAAAGCAAAACCAGCTTCCTGGTAACATAAATCCAAATCCAAATGGATGGCAATGTTGTAGCTGTAAAAACTTAACAGGATATTTATAAAAACCCCAAACCAGGAAGGTGTAACTGCAGCTCTCGATCCAGCAGGAGACCCCAAGGAGTATGAATTGCCTTTCAGGCCTTGCTCTTAGCAATATTGGTTGAAGGGGAAGAGCCTGGGGACTGATTGATAGCTTTTAGGAGATGCACATGTCCAGGCTGAGGTGGGGAAAGCGTGCAGCTGACTAAGCCCAGCTGCAGAAACATCTCCAGTAAGCTGGAGTAACCTGGAAGCTCCCACTTTCCACTGCAGTGGGACTCCATGCAAGTTACACCAATGGCAGCTGTGATGTTGTAGTGTTAATCGCACAGACAACAAACTCCTCTTCAAAAGATGTGGTCCATACGTGACATCTCCTGTAGAAAAAGTAAAGGAAATGTATGCCTATAGACTCTCTGTAGGGAGTCAAAATACCTGTGAGTCCAAAAAGTTGTCCAGTTATAAGAGTTAATCTAATATAGCATATTACCTCTCCTTACCAACATTGCCTTTTTTCCCCTCAGATTTTTATCACAGCTGAAGCAAAAATTCTGCCAGGACCTTTAAGGTCTATAGTGGCTTAGGGTCTCTCAGTGAAGTGTGCTCATTTTCTGTGCTATATATAACACACGTCATTCAGCACTGCTGAATTCCCTTTTTCAATCATCCAATCAGGAAGTAAGAACAACAAGAAGTAATGTATAAGATAAATACGATTTTCCATGTCCTTGAAGTAAAAAATGAGTAAGGGTTTAATAAATGGGGAATTATTCTTCTCCATCAATACTGGTCTGGGAAGGGACAGCATAGTGCCCTCCCCTCTTGCCCTTTTTTCCCTAAAGCTTTCCCCATATTCCCCGCATACTCATTTCCTAAATGAAGATGCATAAGAAAAATGGAATGTTGTGTCAATTCCAGTTTACAAACCCAAACAAAGCAAGATGCTGCCTTGCAAAACAAGATTTTTATTCTGTTTATCATCCCAAATTTCCTCAATGAAAGAGAAGTTTTAAATGAAAAAATGTTGGAAGATAATCATTTTTTGAAAAATCTTGCTTGGAAAAAAATTTAGAGGCTTTTCAAACCTAAACCGCCAACAACAAGAGAAGGCAACATCCCAGTAATGTACAGAATGGAAATAAAGTCTCACTAATGGAAAGAGACGGGCTGAACATTCATGGAAGGAGTACTGCAGGAATTTTAGAAAGACTGGCTTTAATAATGAACGTATGAAGATAATTAACACCATTAACGTGATCTCCACTGCCCAGCTGACCCTCGCAGCAAAGAACCCCGAACACTTCAGTCCGGGCTTGGTTTCTCTGCTTGCGGAAGGCCACGGCGACACCTACGGACTTAGAACTACCCCCATGCGGGAGGGCTTCCCCGCGGGGCGCGGAGGCCCGCAGGGGAGGCGGGTCACACGTCAGTCACACCACCCGGGGTTACAGGCGGTGACAGCGGCGGCCGCACGCTGTCACCAGCGCGGCGCCCGACAGCCGGGACGACGAAACAGTAGCAAAGCGGAGGATAGAAGGCAGCCAGGAAAACGGCACGACAAGGAGCGGGTACAAAATAAAAGAGGAGGATTCCCCCCGCCCCCCGGCCCTGCCCCAAATCAGCCCTCCCCTCCCTGGCAATTGCCCGTTCTCCAGGCAGAAGCAGAGAGTCCCTCCCCTCCCCTCCCCTCCCCTCCCCTCCCCTCCCCAGATCCTCGGGTCGCGGACCGCCCGCCCCGGGGCGGGGGGGGGAGCGCGGGGCGTGGCTGGGAGTGGCCCCAGGGGCGGGGCCTGATCCCCTGCGCGGTCCCCGCCCCCGCCGGCCGCTGCTGCTCCCCCGGCGCGGATTTTCGGTGCGCTGTCGCCCCCTGCTGGCAAACCCCCGGCGCCGAGCCCTGCGCCCAGCCGGGCCCGCCGCCCGGAGAGGGAATTCCCGGAACGCCCCGCCGAAAAAGCCATCCAAAAAGCCGCAAAAATACCAGGTCACCAAGTGTCCTGGGTCAGAGCTTTAAGAAGGGGACTGACCGGCGAGGAGCGGCGGGCACGGCTGGGTGGTGGGTGAGGTGCCCAGCCTTTTACAAAACGTGCTGTCTCGAGGGCAGAAATCTACCCTCTGTTACAAAAACAGGTTTCCAGACGTAACACCATGTCAGGAAGGGGTGTTTGCCATCAGTATTACTACTTCTGAGACGGAGATGTTTAAATTTGTATATATCTTGTAAAGTGAGTAATTAGACCCATCTCATCTGTCAAAAAAAACCACAACAAAACCCGACAATGAAAATGAGGGAAAGTAAAGCAAAAATCTGCTGATATCTTCATTTCGTTCTTATTATATCCAGAAACATATTTATGCATTGGATAACAGATGTTTGCAAATTAATCCACCCACTGTGCCTTTGCTAATAGGACCGGCTTTTATTGTGTGTGCTCGCCCCCTTTCTGCACCCACCCCTCAAGGCCTCTGCTGGGGTACAGACAAGGACACGAGGAGGTCCACACAGTGACCAGCACTGTTGCTGTTGCGAGACCCAACATCAAGACTTTATTGTCCCAGGTGTTTTCATGGGATCTATCAGGGGACAAACTGTTGGGCCGCTTTGCTTTTCCAGCTGAATTTGATTTTTATTTAAAAATGGTGTGTAGGGCTGACATATTTTGCCTCTCCAAAAGCAAGCATTTTGTTTCTCCAGATTGCTCAGTGCTATTTCAAGCCTTGTGTTTCTGCCTGACCTTGATGGGAAAAGTTTCACCCCACACTTCCAGAAAAAAATCATCTGATTTAAGTTCCTTGTCTCTTTTCCACTCAGCTTTCCAGGCATCGTCAAGTTGTTTATAAATTATTCTGAATTTTAGAGACATTTCATCCTCCCTTCTCAGATGGTTTGGGCTGCTCTATTAAAACCACCTGGCCCTGGAAACTTTACCTCTTTTACACCAAACCTCAGTGCTCTTGACCTTGACTGTTCAAGGGGTCAAGGGGCAACCATCGCTTCACACACCCCCTTCGACAGCCCCAGCAGAAACACGTGCTGTTACTTCACAGGAGTTTTATCACTTCCTTTCCAAAGCAAAGCCGAATTTACCCACTTCTCACACCAAACCAGCTCTTTCCTCCTACATCCTGCCTCTGTGGAGCAAGGGGCTTTCTGAGACGCCCTGGAAATGAGGAGGAGGAACGGCCATAGGGTTCCCCCAGGTAGGGGGCTGAGCCCACCACCCCTCCTGCCTGCTGGCACTCCTAAACCAAAATGAACTAAACCCACCCCTCCATCACTCCCTTCCAGTTTGCAGAAATAGGTTTTGCTGGCGAGGGGACACAGCAGGTGCCTGGGAGGACTGAGGGGGTGGGATCTGTGGCAAGCTGGGTTGGTGACCTGGTTGGAAAATTAATAAATGTCAAAGCCAGTAAGTGTGGAGTGAAGCAGAGAGGAAATGGGAAGCTGTTAGCTGGTGGGCTGAAGGCGTGGAACAGAAATGAGAGGATTCATGCATGGTCCGCATGGTATATGGGGTAGGTGGGATGCTGGTATGGCAGCAGCCTCGAGCTTGGGATGACAGTGCTTTGGTGCTTGGTGTTCCCGTGCAACTCACCTAATTACCCTGCATTAATTTTTCCCTGCCTGAAAATGATGTTGCTTCTGTGTGGAAAGACTAGATTGGAAAAAACCGAAAGCAGTGATATGCAGAGTTATCTGCTGCCTGGAATAGAGCAAATGTGGAAGAAAATATCCACAGAGAAGTATGAGGAACAATTACCTGTCTCATCGGGAGCTGAAAGGGCAATTGTGCAAGTATTCTCCCTACTGTCCACGCATTTGTGTGATTTTTAAAGGTGCAGATTTTTTTAAAGAACTTGGGAAATAGAAAGGGGAACATTAAATTCCACTGAAGTACTGTTTGAACTTTGGCTGTTTAGGAAAACATGAATTTAGGGTAAAACCAAAGAAAATTAACATTTTTTGTTGACAAACTTATAATGCAGCTTTACTGTAAGGCTGAAGAAAAATTGTTCTGAAGCACTCTGGCTTTACACTTATTTTTTATAACTACAGAAGTTTTACAGACTCTTTGGACATTTCCCACCCCCATTTCATAAATGATCTGTGTAAACACTGAGAGCTGATCTTGTTCAGCATTAAAAAGACTTTAGAATTTAACTCTGTTTTAAAGGCCAGTTCCTTGAGCTTTAAGGAAACGAATGTATGAGTACTAAGAGGATGAACATAAAATTGTGCTGAATCACCTCTGAGCAAGGTGATCTTGCCGTGATTCCTTGAAGCTGATTCCCTGCTGCTGGATGCACTGCATACCACGCAGCCTGGATACACACCACATCCCTCCTGGGATCCTCTGCCTCCCCAAGCCGCATGGAAAACTTTGGATCTCTGATGGCTTTGACTGTACTGCAAAATTCATGAAGAAAGTGGTGAAGAGAAGATCAAAGGGAGGGAGGGATGGGCATACGTGCAGAGCAGGGAACAGCTACCCTGTGCGATGGACTTCACAGGGAGATGCTTGGGAGGACTGCATAGCCAGAAAATTAGCATTTTAGAAAAAAATCCAATGAGGTTTTTACATGCACAAGAAAGGAAAATGGCAGCAACATTGGTGTCAGAAAATGAAAAGATGTGCCACTTCCGCTAATGGTATCTTTTCATTGATATGATCTCCAAATGTTCCAACAGAGGGTGCAGTAAGATCAGACACGCTACTAAAGGGGAAATCTAACGGGAAAGTGCCATGACAGTTCTTCAACACACCACTGAATGTGGCAAACACTGAAGGAAGAAAAGTCACAAATGTCACAACTATTAAAATAATAATAATAATAATAATAGAAAAAGGACTCAGGCACTGCATATTTTTTTTTCCTCCAAACCTGTTATAACAGTCTTTATCACTGCAGAGAAGTCAGTATACGTAGGAAGCAGAGACATAACTAAATAAGCTGAGAAGAAGCACTAAGAATGAGACTTGGTTGCTCTGGAAACTCAGATAAATTGGAAATATGGACTCAGGAACCTAAATGATGCTGAAGCTACCAGTGATAAATGGATGAGCAAAGGCAGCTGCTTAGATGCATCAGATGCTTTCCTATCAAAAGCATAATCACGAAACCTGGGACAAAAGCAGAGAGAGCAGGACACTCCAGCCCAGCCTCTGCACAGGCTCAGCAGTAAGCATGCACTGGAAACTACTGGTGCAGGGAGGGATATTTGCATGGGAATGGCAGCTGATGGACACAGTTGAAAAATGAATTAAAAAAGCTCCCTTTGGCATTTGCAAATATCCCTGGAAAAATAAAAGCTCTGCATGGAAAATAATGTTGTCGAGGTGTAGTCACTAGTTGTTCCTGATTTGGTTTTCCCTCCTCAATGTAACAAATATTCTTCTGCATTTAACTGACTATTCTTTTCATCTTTCATCCTGTTCCTGATGGTAGCCAGCACTAGCTAGAAGTGAGAATAAACCATAGGAAGATAACTGTGGGAGGATATTACTTCTACTGCTAAGAAATGGAACCTGGCTCCAGAATTTATAGTCAGTCCATCTGAAAAATGCGCCACAGCACCAGAAACTGGCATCAGCAAATAATTGCAGAATCTGTTCTGCATCTTCAGATTCACAGACGAAGACAGAGTAGATGGGCTTCCTTTCCTCCTTCCTGAAATTGCTTATATCCACTGAGGAAGCTGAGTCAGCCTGTCCAGAAAGACGACAACAATGGATCACATCAAACCATTGTAAGTTAAGACAGACTAAAATAAGTCACTAAAATAAGTGACTGGGAAAACCTCAGCCCAAAACTGAAAACTTTTTTAGAAGATTGATAGCCTGTGTGCAAAATCTCTCATATAAAGAACTAGTTTTTCCTCCAACGTCCCTGTCCCCTAAACAAACAAAAAAATTCTTCCCCCCAAATACTGAGAGATTCTTCTCATGATTATTGAATAAGGTCTTGGCAGACATGAGTTAACCAGAAACCAGTCGTTCAGGCCTGTCAGTGGTTAAAAAGAAGCACTTGTGTCTGCACTGCCCAATACCTTACGGAGGACGACCACTCGGGAGATGGAATAACTAGTGAGAGATGCCACTGTGCTTTCTGGGAGCTTGTACATGTTCATGATGGAAGCTACATGCTTCATGCTACATGAAGGAAGCCTTGTTTATTTCCTAATGGCATTATTTCCTTGAGGAGAAAAGAAGAAAATGTTTCTTGTGACAGAGCTATAATTTGTATTCATCAGCACAAGTGCCACTGTGTCTCAGGTGGTGGCCTGAAAGTTGCATCCATAAGGTGCATTAACTCGGGAGCTCTCACTGGAGGGACTCAAACCTTTGAGCCTTGTCCCAAGCATTAGGTTAAACAGGCCATGAAATTAAAGTCTGAAGGACGTGGTAAAGAGGGGTGGGCTCTGTGGATCACACATCAGTGTGTCAGCACTTCCTGTGCTGGCCAAAAAGTCCAGTGAAGATTTGAGCTTGTTCTTACCTAGGATGTCCAGTGTCATGGTGGTGAGACAACAGATTGCCATGATGCACTGCTTTTTCATAAGATGGGTATAAGGGCCCTTTCTATGGGTACAGCTGTATCTTTGGAAGTTCTCTCTTCCCACAGATTGATCCGTGTTTATAAGTAGGCAAGGTAGGTAGGAAGTTTTAAAATAAAAAAATAACACAGAAAAAAGAAAATAAATGAGACCAACATCTTGTAACCTTGCAGTTCCTTTATTCCTGGCTGTTCCTCTCCAGAAAACGCTCTTGCCTCAGATAACACACCTACTAGTTCATGGTGCTATGTCTTTTGAGAGGAGGGAGGAGAAGAAGAAACTTAGGAGAGGGACGGAAGAGCGCTCTTGTATTTGGAAAGCAGTTTCCACCTCAGCTGTGCCACAGGTAAATGGCCAGAACACTTGCTACCTTTGTGGCCTTGGTTTGAAAGCGGCACTACTGATTCATACAACATAGTTCATTTATATGATTCATACAAGTTACCTTATATTCCTTCTTGCTTTTTAGTAGGAAACCTTTTCCTCTTCCATGGTTTGGCACAAAGCTCTTCAACTTCTCGCTTGACGGCGCAAAGCAGAAAGAGCCATTTCACAAGCCTTGCGGCCAAAGAAATGGAAGCCCAGCCTCAATTTTTAAGTGTATCTTGTCTCTTCACTCAGAATATCTGTTTCTATGTTGCAAATATGTTTTAAAATATGCAGTAGACAGCAGGGAAACAGTCTGCACCCGTGGCCTCTCCAGGGCAGGGAACAGTGAGTGAGCAGTTGTTTATTCTTTTATTTTATATTGCACTCTCTTTTCATTAACCTGAACAATACTTTTGTTTTTATTGGGATAGCTCATATGTTACATGTACTTTCATGCAAATATTTACACTTCTAGGTGTAAAATGTCAAGTAGAAACTTGTGTATTCTTATCATTTCTGGAAGAGCTCCTTTACTGAGTCTTTTTGATAAAGGGTATATTTCTCTCACTGGAGATGGGACCGGTAAAAAGCATCCCCTGCTACTTTCTTCCTCTTCTATACCTTCGAAGTCTTTTGTCCTACCTTTATTAGCTAAAGCCCTTCCTTTTCTGAGGGGTCAGTTCTGAAGCTGAACCAGCTGAAGCCATTAAGTCAGTTCTGCACACAGATGAGACTTTTGTGATGGCACACAAGGTTTGCAGAGGCCCAGTGGTTTATCTTGATACAGCAAAAGCCATTGTTTTAGGCAAGTCATTTCCTTTATTTCCTGCAACAGCTTTCCTATACTAGTATGAGAAGTCAGTGTCAGGTGGCTGATACAATTACTGAAGGTTGCTGTGGCTGCTAAGGCTATGTTATCCTCCCATGTTATTTGAAATGACACTTTTGCTCTCCTTTCCTGCAAAAAGGAGAGCTCTGGTTCAATAAATGGGAGGATGGATCTCTTGAGGGAAGATACATCTCCCATCTCTTGTTTAGTCTTAGGCATGGCAAGCAGACCTGGGTGCTGAAGGAAGGGAAGCACACAGAGATTCTGCTTCATTGCTGAATTTGAAGAAGGGCATACAGGAGTACAAAAGATAAACCTATAAATAGGACTTGTGATCACAGGAGGAAAAAACCCACAAGATCTTTCATTCTTCTTCAAGATGCCATTGTGCATATTCAGAAGAGACCAATCATATATTTTTAAGGATGTAGAAGATCATCCAATGGTAACATTATAGTAGAATTAGACTGGCTGCTCAGTTGTTAGTGATGTGTAAGGTAAAAAAAAGGAGTATCTTAATTGCTTTTTAAACCAAAAGTACCATCTGTAAGCAGCTTTATATTTCACTGAAAGGAGATGGTAGTGTGCAATGAGTTGGATGAGCTGGAGATTTCAGTTTCACAGGTAGAGGCCACTTAAACTAAAGGAAGAGAAGAAATCCATAGGCCTGGGAACCCTGAGGCAGTGCTGCCACGTGGCCCATTTTTGAAACAGCAGAGATGGTCTAAAGGGCAGAACAGTGGCTACAGTGACAGGTTTTTCCCACCCTCAGCTCGCTCTGTGTGTCGCTATGTGGTTTACTTATAATCTCAAGCCCTTTCTCTAAGGATCCCTGCCCCCACTTTATTACTTCTGCTCTCAAATCATATTCCCTAAACATTAACCTATTGCACAATATCTAGCTCTCTCAAACACACTAAGTACCTCAAAATATTCAAGAGAAAGCAGAAACTTAAATTCTTTTAAGCTATATTTTACTATAGCTACATTTTTCCACATCCTAAGAAGCATCCCAACCTTCATCACTCCTTTTATACTAACTTTTCTTTATTGCTGTTACCTGGGGGATTCCAGTTTGGCTTCTGCATTGATTGCTGGTGTGAGAGCAGGGTTAGCTCATTTCCCAATCAAGCTTGATAGACCAGGCCCTCCCCTTGAGCCTCTGATAAATCGGTCCGTTAAAGAAAAATAAGCAAGTCTGTTTGAAAGGTCAGCATATGAGTTTGGGGCTGCTAGTTGACAGGCACCTGGGATGACATGGGACACCCACTTGCTCCCTTTCAAGTGGTGGTTATGAAGGCAGTGGTGGAAGAATATACATAGGTTCAGCTGTATAGGAAGATTCAAAGCTTGATGGGATGAAGCCCAGGTGGGACTGTGATGTTTCACGCTCTTGACAGTTGTGTGAGCCAGGCTCCAGGAATGGCTTTTGCGTTTATTCAATGCTTGTGTAAACTACAGATCCTGTTTTGGGAGCAAAAACAAGCAACTAGTCCTCTCCCTGCTGATCTGAATATCTAACTGCTAGGTTGGAAAGTCACATTTTCCTTTGTACTGCTTTTTCCTATCTCTACTCAGGATGCTCTGGGATACCGACAGGATCCTATTTAACATCACAGTGAAGCAACAAGCTATTTCACATCATTTTTGCATCAGCATAATAATCCAAAAAAATACTACCGTGAGTTCTAAAGAACCTTAAAAGTGTGATTTATTTTTTAAAAGGTATCTCAGCATCTGATGATGCAGATCAGCAGGTCTGTATTCCACTTAGCTACATTTTTTCGTACCTTGATTGGTTCTGCTGCAGTATGTAATGTGCATTATGGGAAAAATGGGTACAGTGGAAAAGCCAAGGGCTAGCTACACATTGCATTTGAGAGGCTTTACAACTTTCTGCCCCACAATCATATTGTCTGTATGTTCACAGTGCTGTCTACCTTCCTCTGTAAGGGCCAGCATTATGGCTATCGTTGTGGTACTACTTGCTGATAATGTTTTTGGCCTTGAAGAAACATCCTTCAATGTTTTTGGCCTTGAAGACACATCCTTCAAAGCTCCATAGAGGCTGTTCCTTAGCTGGGTAAGTGTTTGAAGCCACCTGAATGCCAGGTGGGCCAGGTGTGTAGCTCCTGTGGATTTCTTTGGATGTACATGAATGATTTTGAATGCAGACAGCAAGAAGTGAGTTAAAGTAGGAGAAAGGGAGACAGGTGTATCTGAGATGGTGTCATGGCTTGTTATTCATTAAAGCAGAAATGCTTAAAAAAAAAAAGTCCCTCAAAAGCTCACTAGTTGCCTGACTATTGAGGCTAACCAGTGTGCTTTTTACATCTGTAGAGTTTTGCTGTCATTTACACCAGTAGGAAGAAGCTGATTTCTGAAATTTCTCATCTGCAAAGACTGCTGTCTGCATTGACAAATTGTCCTGGCAGCTGGAAACAAGTTTCCCAAAAGCAGAAGAATGTTTTCCTCTCAATATGCTCATTTTAAGGGGTCTGTCACAACGACCAGCTTTTGCCACCCTCCAGTGCTCTTTCCTAGCTGCTAAACACCACCAAGGCGTGGGTTGGGAGGGGGGAGACAAGGAGGTGAGGATCCAAGGCAAGGGCAGCCATATTTCCCCAAGGCCCCTCAGAGCACAAGGTCACATGCAGCTGCCTCCTCACCATCCCTGGTTGCCACTGCCCTGCTGAAACTGCTTTGGTCATTTCATGTCCTGCCTCACACTACTGTGGTGGAAAGGATGGCACTGAGTCTTCGTTGGGTATATACAGTGACGGTAGATAGGGTCAAAGGGGATGAATTCATCTGCACACACAGGAAAGTTGTCTTATTTAACCCTTTCCATCCCAGTTTTTCCCTCCTTCCTTCCCATGCCCTGCGACCAGCCTGCAATGCTGAACTGTCAACATCTCCTGGCTTCCCCCGGGTTGAATCACCATCTCTCAAGCACGATGACGGATGCTGACTGCTCTGCCGGATTGTTTAGGGAAGATGTGCTTGGAGGCAGAAAGCTCCTCTCTACCTGGAGAGATGTGAAAGCCCTTCTGAAGGGATGATGAAGAGCAATGCCTGGGATCTGTAGCTCGGTGTCACAGGGCTCTGTCATAACCAAGCCAAAGTTACCTTCAAAAGCATGTTCTAAAAACCCACAAATTGAGCATCTGTTCAAGCTGATGAATCAGCTTGGCACTTGGGTCACAAATGCAATTATTTCCATGGGGGCTCCAGTCCTCTTTTCCTTTTGTCCTGAATTTACAACCAGTCCCACTGATGTGGTAGGGTGGAGTTGTAAGTGATGGTCCTTCCTGCAAGTGTGTTATGCCAACTTGGGTTGGGGGATTGGAGCCATTTTATCATTCCTTATGGATGGCTGTATTTGCATGTACTGATCTGATGCAGCACTTCAGAAGCTAGTTTATCAAAACAGCTGAACTGTGTGGCCATGACTCACACCTGACATAATGTAAAATGCCTGCACACATCTACCTTTGAAAATTCACACAACTGTCTTTTAAAGCACTTACAGGAGCTGACTGTCTCAAAGTGTATTTGTAATTGGGGTTTTTTGGTACAGATTCTTCTTAACCTCAGAGCTCTGAAAATGCAACAGCACAAATGGTTTCTGGGACTGTTGTTTTTCCTTGATGGTCCCCAGGGTACATGAAAGAACCCGTGTTATTTTCCCCCAAGCTAGTGACAGACATTAGAAAATTGAATCTAACATTCCAATGTGCCAGACATAAATATGCTTTGCATATCTCACAGCAAACCTAAATGAAAGGAAGTTCTGAGACGACAGATAGCCATTTTTCAATTGTATGTGACAAATGTGCCATTTCTGATAGCCTTGTCAGTAAAAAGCGAGAGCTGGAAACGCCAAACCGTTTAGCAAAGAAGGCTCAACATTCCTAATACTACATGGGATCACTAATAGCTTCTGCATCTTCCGAGACAATCAGCCTTGATTGTTCCTCTGGATGCATTCCTCCAGACTACATCCCACTAATTGCAATATTTCAGAGCTGATATGTGTAAATAATAATGAGGATTGTAAGCATGGGGACTTTGAAAACAATGTTCTGTCAGATCATTTGTGGCAAAGTTGTTTAAAAAGTATACAAGCTACAAATCAGAGGTATGTGGTGTATTCAGGCAAATTAGCATGTAAAAGATGAAATTATGTTTGTGAACTTTATTACTCAAGGTGACAAGTTAATGTGTGGTTGATGGTGAATCTTCTAGAGACAATTTTTTGTATCTGTGAAAGTAGATTATTGAAACATAAAGGTTTTCAGGGGCCTAACAGTTCTACTCCTCCTTCAAAAATCTACAGGCAGCTGGTCCTGATATAAAAGCAGAGGTGGTCTGTTGCAGACATGCCTCAGAATGCTATGTACACAGATTTTTCTTTCTGTATTTAACTTTCCCTTCAGTGATGTAACATTACAAATAAAACCAGTTAAAATTCTTGCAGTAGCACAGTGTCTTCATAGAAAAGAACCAGTGCTATAATGAAGTAATCTTTCCGTGTAAGAATTCTTCTCTGTGTAAAGAATTAAACAGCAAGAATACTCCATTAAAGTTTTCAAGAAATTCTTCCATTTGCATATGCTTCATTTAAGACAGCTGGGAAGTGCGTCAAATTCAGTACCCGGGACTTGAGACATAGAAAGGGACTAGGCATATTTTATACTTGTTCTCAAATTATGCGGGATAACTTGTATTTTATTCTCATTGGGAAGGGACAAAGTTTCTTAAATCACAGTTCCTCTTAGCAGTGCAATGAATGAAATATAGAAATAATAAGAACAATAAAGCACAAAATTGTATTTCTGCCTCAGTTTTCTCACCAGAGAAACTGGTCACCAGACCAGTTCCTTAGCTCAGGAGGCCACTGAGACCAGTGGTGGTTGGGCTTGAGGAGGGCCAGTATTATCTATGTTGCTCTGACATGGAAAATTCCAACAGTATTCTTGCCACTGTCTTCTTCCTTTCTCCTGCCACAAGTTTCCTGGTTCTTTGTGTGAAGCTACGTAGAACAGTGTCAACACCTGTGTTTCCTGCCAGCTCTCTAATTTGTAGACTGAAAAGAGAAAAAGATATTTGCCACAACTGTGCTTTTGGAATACAGTTACAAAGATGAGTGGTGGTGTATCTGGGAGAGATGGAGCACCCTTTTGTTAGCATGTACATTAAAAAAAAAAATGACTGTGTCCTAATTTGCTGGTTACAATCTGTGCATTGTACTTACACAGATTTGCAAAGACTCCAGCAGATTCCTTCTGCTGAAAACTCCTATTCCAAACGTGTTTAATGTGAACCATCTTTACACCATCTGATTAAGGTGTTAGGAGGAACAGTTTAGTGTATACAATGTATCTTTTGATGGCTTCATTAAGAAAAAAAAAAAAAAAGTCTTGCACAATACCTTTAAGGTTTTGAACAACAAACCCCCTGCCTACGTGGAAAGCCTTTGCTTATGGACCTCAAGTATCTTACAAATATCAGCTTCACAACTTTTTCTAGAACTTTTCCTTATAGAGAGGAAGCAGAGAACTGAGAAGGCCGCTTGGCAAGCTAGTGAGCCAAGGATGAGCTTGGGTTCCAGCAGATCTGGCAGTCAGTTGTAGGCAGTAACCACTAGACAATATGCTGATCGTATGGAAAACAAATACTATAACAGCAACTTTCCTAGTGACATTTTTCCCCTGCAGATAGGTCACTGTGGGCTGCACCGATTGAAAGCTGTAACAAAACTCCTGTTGCAGACAGGTCGGCAAAGTTTGCAGGGGGAAGCTATATCTCATGAAGACATGGCCAGCTGGCAAACATAACCCGCCTCTCCCCTGGGAACCACTCTTCCAGCCAGCCCAGCCTGCCCCTCATAACCACTGAGGTGGCCCACCAGGGCCCCCCGTTCCCCTCTAGCTTACTGAATTTTGTTACGGCCTGGCCCTGGTGGTGTGGCTTGATTAGCTAGTGCAACAACATGCCCCCAAAATATCATTAGGTTAACTTAAGGAAGAGTGATTTTTCTCAGTCATAAAGTTAATCTTCACACTCTGTGCAAAAATAAAGTCATGACTAAAATAAGCATTGCTCCATGTCCGCTTTATTTGTGGTAGGCTGCAATTACTTCATATTCTTCCTTGGTATAGGAACAACAGCTTAGAATCACTGTTTCTCCTCAATTTACTCCCCCAGAAAAAATGTCACCAGGGTCTAAATATCTGAATGAAAAGCACTTTCACTGATGCCTGCTTTCTCATCTACACAATATTTGAGGTAGGCATTCTTATTATGGTAGTTATGAGTTTGCACATTGCATTCTCTTCCTGGAAAAGGTGTTCAGATGTACATACCCCATGTGTGACTAAGCTGGAGCAAATCAAGCCTTCAGTGAAAAGACTGAGAAACCGTGTGGTGCTGGGTGAAGGATTTCTTACAATTCCCCAATTGGTTTTAAGGATTTCTGCTTCCTCTGAAACATGACGGGTTCTGGTTCTGCAACTCTTCGACCAGGCACACAGCATCCCTTCAAGCTGAAGTTTGTCTTACACATTTCTGCAGGGAATGGCTTAGTAATTTTCATCTGAAAGAAAAGTGTTTGTGTGACCGTGCTGCAAAGGTTTGTGGGACACAGGGTACTACACCAAAAAGCACACAGTTCATTTTCCTACCCTTGGGCAGGGTCAACCCTCTATCAGAAAGGTCCAGAAGATATGCAGTAATTTTTCTATGTCCTCTGCTAATGTCAATCCTCAGCAATGAGTCTGATCAGCGACTATGGCAAAGCTAGCTATAAAGAGTTTAAAGAAGCTACTGATACAACAGAGTGCCAAAAGAGAACCTAAAAGTCTACAAGAAATAAAATGTCAGAAAAGTGGTAAGGATTTGGGAATTCTTTCATACTTAAGACAATTGGAACAGGATTAATCAGGCACTTATTTCTGGGCAGGAGGATGGCCTGAGCTGAGGTCTGCTTGTCCTTCTGCCTTTCCTGATGATGCTTAATGGCTTTTTTAGCTCTCTGGCCTGCACTATGCTCACAGAGATTTTTAAACTACGGACACTGTGATCTTCTTTGTAACTCCAACCAGAGAGACTGTCCCCTCCAAAGTGCGTGTGGCTTGGCCGTGACTCTGCTGATCCCAACAGGGAACTGGGATGTAAAAGTCTCCTTTTCACCATTTATCTCATCCTCTTAGACTTTTGCTCGAATGAGAAGTAGCTCTCCTTTTCCAGCCCTTAGGGAGTATCCATAACCTCCTGCCCATGGGCAGACAGCTCTCTGTCTCAAGATGGACAGGCATGGCAGCCCAGCACTCCTTGACTTGGCTGGGCTATATGGCAGAATGAGAGAACTGGGCTCGTGTCACTTGTTCCTCTCTGCAGGTATGTCCTAGCACAGGCTAGAGAACAAGACATGAATCTTCCGAACACCCTCGTGTTTTTAAGTCTCTTTGGTTCACAGATACATCTAACTGCTGAGGTTGAGTGTTTGTGACCTATCTGTATCCCAACCGTAGGTGGAAGTGAGGACTACAGAGGCTTACTTAGTGCAAGAAATGCCCTGGGGTAAAAACCCAAAACACCAAACCTAAACAGCTCTTGGTAAAGAGCACAGTATATAAATAGCCTGGAAATTCTGATGTCCATTTCCTCTAAACAAATCTGCATCTGCCATGAAAACACATCCCGTGTTAATTCAACAAATTGATGAAAACACAAGTCTTGCAGGGCTTAGTTTGATAGCAGCGCCAAAGATCACTATGAACTTTACCATTCATAGTAAATGCACAGACAAAGCTGATTTTGAACATCATGGCTTTATTCTGCAGATTCACCTTGAATGGACTTTCAGTAGGGTTATAAGCAGATGCAAGTGCCTGGAGTCTGAACATTAAACAGCAGCTATACCGCAGTACTGTAGTTAAATTTTTTAATTTGATTTTTTCCCCCAGCAATTCATTCAGCCTGAGAATTAATGACAGAACTTTTCTACCTGATGGAAAAGGATGCTTCAGAAAATCAGACAATTCCTGTGGTACTCCAAATATCAAAGATCAAGGACTTATATATTATTTCAAGTGATTAAATATTGCAGATGGGAGAGAAAGTTAAATATTAAATTCTCCCCCACTCCTTGATTGCCCGTGACCTCCCTCAGCTGGTATTACTCTTTAAATAGGCTGCAGTTATTTCCTCAGTATCAGCGCCACTGTTTTATATCCAATATTAAACTTCTTAACATAATATACTGTCCTTAAGCTTTGATACTTCTTCTGAGATGTACGAATGGATGTGCAAGAGATTTTGATGAGGTGAGATATATTGCACTCAGTTGCCAAGAAGCATTGTTTGTCAAAGCAATTTTGGTGCACAGGGGTGTAAACCAGGTAACTGAAATGTAATAATTTGCCATGCACAGTACTCTACGTATCAGCTTAAAGTAACTTCTTAATTTTTCTTCCAGCTGTAAAAATGTTGAGCGGAGTTGTGTTGCTCTTCCTCCTGCAAAAACTGGGAGACACTACAAAATTGCTATTTATTCCAGCTACCTGTTACTCTCTGCCATTTTTTAAAATTGTGATTGGAACCAAAAAATGTGTTAAATGTTCATCACAATTTTTCCTAAGCGTGGAAAGATTCCCAAGCGAAACCCGGCTCTTGCTCTGGAGAGTACAGGGAGCAGTACTGTGGTTTTTTTAAGCACCAGGATGCTGATGTGCCCATTTGTGCTTGCCCTTATCCAGACAGAGCACTTGGGCGTTGGCTAAGCTGTAAGAACATGCTGAAGTTTTCCTCCTTTTTACTACATGCTTCTCTATGCCAGCACCCTGTCCCTGGGTGTGCTTGGTGTGCTGCAAGGTGGTTTGGAAACACCCCCCCACCCCCCCGCCGTGCCACCAGCCACATCTCTGCAGAGTGTGGTGGCAGCTTGTGAGACCTCTGCACGGCTGGGGCAGATGGGCTGCGCATACTTACTGTCCCCAGCCACCCATCACCCCTTGTACAGATTGCCAAGACAAAGCCAAGGTTTTAGGGATGGACAAAGCAGTGACCAAATTAGATTTGCTGTTTGATTTTAATTAAGGTGGTGGTGCAGGATTTCCTTTGCTCATGAAAGAGAGTGTAGCTGAGCAGGGGAGATGGTGACAGACACTGCCTTTTGGGGGTAAGGACCAAATGGATGTGTGGGGAGCATGGACTTGGCTTTTTTGCCTATCAGGGATGCGCCCAGTGGGTCGGTGCTCTGGAGTAAGCCTCCAGCAAATGCCTCCTGGCCTTCCAGGCCTCAGTGCTAGCATCCGAAAGAGCACCGGACACTAGGGCTGGGCTCTGTGTCCCCAGTGCCTGGCCATTGCAGGGTGACGGCAGGGGACCGAGTCGCCCAATGCGGTGTCAGGACAGCCCTGGAAAAGTAGAGCCGGCAGGATTCTCCCAGCTCCGATGCATTCCTCCCTAACTCCAGTAGATGGTAACATTATCTTACATATGGGCTCGGCTCCTGTCTAGTGAGCCCGAAAGAGAGCGCTTTCGCTTATTCAAATGCCCTGTACTGTTGTACACAGAGTTAAAAGAAAATTTCAAGGAAATTATTCCGACTTTTGGTACTGCGTAACTGCCCCCAATCTGATTGGGATTGCTTTGAAGCTGCCTAGAGCGGCTTTCTTTTGAATGTGTCATTTATTAGTTTATCGGTTGTGGAGGTATTAATCCCCAGACTGAATTATAGCTTTAGTTTTCAATCAAAAAGTCTGGCATTATGTAAGGATCACAACCATTTTAAGCCGTGTGTGATTCTCCTTCCCACAAATGGCAACCAGTGGAGTAAGCAGGACAGGAAAGTGGTTTTGGGGGAAGTGCTTCCTGAGTCCCTTACCCCCTTAGTCCCCTTCATTGTCTTCCCAAAATTTCTGAAACTGCCTTTGCACCTTTTCAGTTTTAATGTATTTATTTATTCATTCATTCTGCTTTAAATTCCACAGTATTTTCAAGGATTCAGACTTCTCTGATGAGAACTAGTCCTTACTTGAATGAAAGATAGGGGGTCAGGAAAACCAAAAACAAAACAAGGAACAAAACCTGATGCTTGGCTTTTCTTTTCCCTGTACTGCTCTCCCTCGTTTCATCATGTTAGAACACAGCTGTGAAAGCTCTTTGGAGACAGCACACCAGCCTGTTAAGTTGGGGGACTCACAGCTGCGGGGAACAGACTGAAGACTTTGCCCCCAAGCTATTTTCTAAATGAAGATTTGCAGCAACGAATGCTACATGCCCAGCCATTGAGTCATTCATTTCATCAAAGAATTCTGGGGCAAGTATAAAGGCATTGTAAAAGTGAATGTGAAGCAGCCACCAAAGCAGCATTTGAGGCAGTGTCAAGCAAAGCGTGCAAAAACGTCGCCATGTTATGGTGTGGAACCCAGGAAGAGCCTGAGATAGCACGACAAAGACTTATAGGCAGCACAAGAACTGGAGGCAAAGTGTCCCTGCAGGCTCACAGGAGAAGGTCGGCTAATGGGACACCCATGAGGTGCCAAGATGTGGGAGGTACAGAGGAGCCAGTTAAATTGTGGGCCAGATTGACTACAAGGCTCTACCTGTTTTTACCAGAAGCGGTTAAGCACTGGGTATATGACTTGAAAACATTAGTAGCAGAACTGTAGGTCGTGTATGTGCTTTTAATATAGGGTTTATTTATTAGGCATTGAAAGACCTGTCAGTCAAAGCTGTTTTCTAGGGAGTGCAAACCTGTGAGTGAGACATGCCTGTGTCCATGTCTCACATGCAAGAAATAGTGCAAAGTGACCCACCATTTTAGTTCTAGTAATGCAGGTACTATGTACCCAAGAGATAATTTGGTAAAATTGCCATTTTTTTGCCTAGAAGAAATGAATTAACAAGTTTGATTATTTGTACTTGATAAAATTTTAAACTGTGCATGTTAAGTCCCAGGATTTAATCCTATTAGTATAATGGAACACTTTTTTTTTTTTTTAATTTTACTTTCCGAAGCTTCTTATCTTTCAGCATAATTAACTTAATAAAGCTTATAAGTTCAGCAGTAATATCAACTTTGTCTTTAGCTAAATAAGAAGGAATCCAGTAAAACTATGATAAATTTGGTATGATTTTTTTTTTAGCCTGCTTTTGCTGTTTCTTTTTGTCTTTTGAAAATAAGTGCCCTGTATTAGGGTGAGTTTAATTTTGTTTTCTGAAACCACACATACTGCAGCTTGCACTGTGACCTTTAGGGAGGAGCAGAGACCTCATGAGATTTGGCTGGGCAAGGTCATTTTAACCTTTGGACAGAAGCAGATGGTTTTTAGTCCCTCAGGATTTCCCAGCCTACCACAAACAAGCCTGCAGTTGGCTGTGGATGGGGTGTCCTGGCAATGGGTTCCCTTCCAAGTTCCTCAAGGCACACTGGCTGAGGTTTCCAGCAGCTACACACTGTGAAGTCCACTGGTTTGCATAATGTTGCCATCCAGGAAAATTCAAAAAAGATGAAGTAATTACCAGTGAATGCAACAGTATCATACTTATATCTTGATAATTCAAAGTACATTCCAAGTGCTGGTAGCAAAGATGAAAGCAAACTTCATTCAGGTGTGTGAAAAAGCTGCAGGTGCTGATTACTGGCATGAAGAATGCATTTCTATATAAATGTTTGATCTTGCAAACTTTTCTAATGCTGTGAACAAATCTTTCCTGATGAATGATGACTCAGAACAGAGATCTTTTCACTTGGCATTTGATAATTCATTTCAATTACGGCAGAAAATAATTGTTGTGTTCAAGCATACCACGATGTACTTACTCTGTCCCTAATGAGTACATTAGAACAGGCAACTCATCCCTGTCTGATTTTAGCACATGCCACAAACTTTATGACTGACTCATTATTCAGTCACCTTTCAGTCCTAAAGAATAAAACTCCAATGAGTTGCAAAAGCTTAATAACAGTGTTTTCCCTTTGTATAAATCACTTGGGTATTCATTGTTGGAAGAATGTGGGAATCTTTAGGAATACTATCGGTGAACCTCACCTTATAGCGTGTCTGCTTTGCTTTAAAGGCTAAAGAATGGAAAATAGGATTTTGATTGTGGAATAGACTGAGTGAAGAAAAATAAATTTGTTTACATTTTGTCTACAGTCAGGATATGTCCTAAATAAGTAGTGCAAATGTAGGCAGATATTTTAAAGAAAAGGGGATGACTCAGAAAAACATGTCGTGCCAGCACTTGGCTTGCCTACAAGAATGCAGAGATCATCTAGCGTTGCTTTTAAGGAGGCCTGAGTCACCAACGATGTCAAAAGCTGTGTATCACTTGAGTAAGAAATTGCTCTGCTGCATTGGTGACCCATGTCTCAGAGAACATAAGGTATTTGTTTTCCATCTTTCCAAATCTTTTTTGATTTTGCATCAACTAGGAAACACACAGCTAAACCCTTCACGTTACCCAGCTTGTTGGGGGCTCAGAAGTGAAGGTACAGACCAGCCCTTGCAAAAAAACGTCGGGTTTCAGAAAATTGTTTGGTCTGTTTCTAAATTTGGTAGGTGTATCATACAGCATGGAACATTTGTGTACTTAATTCTCACCAGAGCAGTCTTGCTGTCTTGGGGGAAGGTGAATTAACATACCGGAATGTCTCTATAGTAATGAAAGAAAACTCACTGTGCCACTGGAGATTGAAGTTGCATGGCCCTATGGGTAATAAATTGCTACTATTCAGGCTTATGAGAGCATCAAGGAAAGCTGATGCAGAGTACTCTAATGACCATTATAACTGACTGCAGTGAAAAAGGCTGTTATTTAAGTACATTTCAAAATGTACTGTAAATTGGGCAAAGGTGCAGCCGCGCTTATGCGCTGAGACAGCCTCCGGTTTTATTCAGTCTGACAGACTTTCCTCTTTGAATTTAGGTTTTATCTGTGTGAGCTGAATGCTCTTAGTATCTATGGGATCTGTTTGTATGGGCAGCAGCAAAGCCAGGGAGAAGTGGTTGTGCTCACAAAGGCTCCCGCTGGACAGCACAGGCTTAGGGTGAAGGCAAGGCCATGGAGGGGAGCCTCCAGCCACCATCCGTCATCACACCATCACCTTTCCCCAAAAACATCTACTTGTACCCCGCACCAAACATGATGCCCATGAAAACACTGTTTCTGTGTGAACCTAAGAAGGATCTTTGGAACCAAGTGTCAGTACTTCACAGAAAATTACACTGCTGTGGAGAACCAAGGTTTTCATTTTGTATGACCTTCTGACCCAGACAATCCCCTTATTGTCCACAAGCTAGGTTTGTTCAATTGGTGTATGTCCTACCCCACGTTATAGGCTACTCATTTTACAGAACTATTTGTGCGCCCATGTATACATATTTGCTCAAAAATAAGGGAGGGCAAGCACAAAGTTTCTTTGCCGTGCCATATGGGCAGTGAAATTTATGGCACACTGTTAGTCGGTATGATACACCCTTGGCTTGGGATTTCCAGCTTGAGGTAGGTCAACAGCTCTCATCTTATGCTGTTTTTGGCTGGATTCTTCATGGCTGACTTTGCCTTTTGGCTATTTGGGTCTTTTGGTTCTGGTTGGGTCTTTTTATTGAGAGTAAGAGGCGGTGTGCTATGTATTCATTTTTTTTTTCTGAAGAGACTCTTGTGGATATTGTGGAGTCGTGCAATATGACCATTTAGATCAGTTTATCACCTGGCAGGTACATTGTGATCAAGTAACTGAGACAAACAACTTGCAGTAAGCAAGCTGCCAGCAACATTTGGGCAGCCAACAGTGCAACAAATCATTGCGTGAGCCTCCTGTTCAGCACATGGGGTCAGACCTGCACTTCCCAGGAACCAACTAAGCCCCAATTTTTTTGAAGTGTAGTAAATAAAGGTGGCATCTTAGCTAATGAATTAATTAGCCATGGAGAAAATAAAGCACACAAATTACAGTCAGCTGCTTGTAATAATTGACCTTCCTAGAAAATAAAACAACTGAGTCAGGATTAAAGAATTATCACTGACATAATTTGGTTGCTGAATAAATTTCAAGTAGTTGGTGGTAATCAGTCCAGTATTTGCCAGGCAAAACGGAGACTTTCCCTTGAGTGAAGCCCACAAAAGCTAGTGGAAAGATGAGTGTCTAAAAGATAGAGCAGTTTTCTGAAGAGCAGTTCTACAGGTTGCATGAAACTTGACATAAGGACATTACCCAAATACTGATTGTGTCTAGAGCACCACCAAGTAACTGTAAAGAGAAAGGAATGAACTAAAAGTTTTTTCTCCCATTTTCTTCTGAGTTTCCAAAGATTATTGAGAAGCTGCACAGAAGTAACTCATTAACTCTCAATCTCTTGCTTTTTCTCCTTCATGTCTGTGAATAACAAGATTGCTTAAGTCACCAGTCAGATGATTACAGTTGATTGGCATTTATTAATAGGTTAACTTCCTTATTAACGTTGAAGCTGGTATAAGCAATTCTACAAGGTTTTTTGCACATGCCTCCAAACCATAGCCATTTACTTCTCATGGAATCATCATCTCTGCAGCACTCCTGAATCCAGAAAAAAATTCAAGGAAGCAGCCGAAACTATGTTGGACATGCACCATGTAAAAAAGGGGATTTGATTGAGCATTTCTCTTTCTAGGTTAGTGTTCTGCTGCATTTGTTTGATTCTTTGTCTATTTACGACCATTTTTGAAACTGCTCCAAAGCTGAATGTCTTGAACCAGCTGAGAGCACTTGCATTTAGACATAAAGTTAAAGATCAGAAGTTTTGATGAATGACAGCTGTAGAGGAAATAGGTGCTAAGCACTGTCAGCCTGTCCAGATTATGCTCCTTCAGGCAGATAGCTAGCTGGAAATAGTAGCACACCCCTATGAAACAGTTGTTCAGTGTTTGCACTAAACAAAATCTCTTTTGTCTTTACATATTTCTAGCGTATAAAGGCAAAATGAAGGGCTGTCTCCATTACAATTTAATAAAATCTCTGTCATTCGGAGCCTTTCCTTTTATGTATTTGGAGTGTTTGGTCCACGTGTTACCCAGCTTCCCAATGGTCACTGATTCTTCTGCAGAATTGGTCTTTTTAATTTGCCCATACTGCTCAAAATATCTCCTGTTCCCACTCCCTCTATCAGTTTCAGGCAAGCTAAAATCAATATGTACTCTCTTTTGACATTTGACACCTCCCAGCTTGTGAATACACCCAGTGACTATGCTAGGAGGGCAGAAGCATGATTAGGCAAAATGAAAGTCACAAGTGAAAGGAGGGATTAAATGTAATTAAAAGTATTGCCAATATTCTGTGGCATTAAGATTTCAGAGCTGTGAAGAATTTGTGTCAATGGATGTTGTTTTATAAATTGTGTTAACTCACTCTTGTGACCTGATTCTGAAGGAAATGGCTTAATTAACTCTCTACGTATTTGACAATAAAGTTCAAAGGAATTAAGAAGTACTTAAACCACAAAATTACAAATAACTCTATTTCTGAAACATCTGATATTGGTTAAATATACATCTTCTAGCTCCATTTAATTACAATTTCTTTTTAAAAATATCCCCTGGTTGCAAGAATTGGGTCAGTTACTACAAATACCTTGGTTCATTTAAACAGTTCTGAATAATGCAGTTATGAAAGCTGAAGTATATAAATTTATAATTTCATGTATTTTCGATTTTCAGTTAAGTAAAAAATTCCTTATGCCTCTAAAATGGCGATAATGAACCAAGCCGCCCTATTTTTGGCTTCAGGTCAGCCAGAGACTTGCAGCTGGCTGCAACATTAAGGCAGGTGAGTGGTCATTGACGTCCGTGTGATCTCCAGCAGAGGTCCATGCTGTTGTGGATCTCTCTCTGTGAAGGGGGCTCCTTGAAGAGTCTTTTCCCTTATGACTCTCAGACCCATGAAGGACTCAGAATTTAAATGGACCAAAATTAGTTGTTTTAAGAAAGGGGCTCAACCTTTGCATTACAGAGTCTTGAATCATTCTGCTGAAACCAATGAGACTCTTTGAGGGTTTTAGCTTGCTGTTGCTGAAGTAACTGAAAATAGGATGCCAGTCTGAAAGATTAGAGACTTGGGCATCACCAGCAATGAGTGAGAGCTAAAAAGCTGTAAGTGTGGAAATGTTGAAGGAGCTTTTATACCATCTACCAAAGAGTGCTTTGGACATTTCACTTTGATGTTCCACATCGGAGGTCCACACCTCTTTCCTTTGATTATGTAGAGAATTGGGCCACCAACACTTGGGTTAAATATCAAACAGAGTTTATGTCAACATTGTTAATAGCCTCCACTTCTTGTGCAAACCTCTGTTCTTTTCCATGTTTGTACTAGGAGAAGGAAGGCACATGGCTAGGGGAATAATACCTTTCTGAAGAGGACCTGTGAACTGGGTCCTCAGTAATGAGAAAAGACACAGTGCTTCTCCTATCCACAGCTGGAGCCATTTGGACTAGCTCTGAAACCAGTTAGTCTTCCGGGGCGTGCAGAAGCACGTTGGCACAAGGCTGACTTCCAGGTCAGTGGCTGAGCACAGGACATAAATACAACTACCACTGGCTTCAAATGCTGGTGAGTTGAAAGGTCCAGAAGGCTAAGGTGACAGTCCATGCAGGGGTCATTCAGTCTGGACGGGACCATGTGCTGCTGATTCAAAACAAGGAAGTTATATACGGAGACCACTCATGTCACCTTTCCAAGCAGAGACAGCGGGCATCAGTGAAGACTGCAAAAATCTGGAAAATGAAATACCAGTCAGCAGATGCTAGACATGAAAGTGAGACACAGTTTGGGATGAGTTAGCATATTCCTGAAATTGTCACTGCTCATGATTTGACAGTGTTACATAGGAAATCATTTGCCCTGTTTTGAAATATACATTCAAATGTCTGTTCCATTAAACACACATCAGTATGTTGCCACCTGTTCCAGTCATGCTTGATAATGAATCATATGCAGAGATAATACACCTGCCTGGCCCTGTAAATGTTCTGCAGGGAAAAATCAAAATTAGGCAATGTAAGTCAAATTTGGATGGATAGTCCTGTTACAGTCAATGTTAAATCCAGTGTCTTTAATTATTTTGTTGCCTGAATTGGAAACCTTTCAAATATGGGGGTGGGTGGGGGCGGGGGTGGGTGGGAATAAAGCTTCCTGACATTTAAGAGCCAAGGAATATAATTTTGTTGGAAAATCAGCAAATCCCCACGTAGATTTGTTAGAGAGGTAGTAGAAAATGAAAGTAAGGGTTGATATGCACACTCTTTAAAGATATTAAAGCTAATGTTGCCATAACTAAAGATAAGGCAAGCAAGGGTGGCACCAAGATCCCACTGAAATCAGTAGCTGTCTTCCATTTACCTTGCAGGGCTGTGGAGCAGGCCTTGATGTCACTATAAAAAAAAATAGAAAAAAAACGACACTAAATAAGGCCAGGAAAGGGGTTAACATTAGGCATGTACTAACGTCTTTGATATATGTGCTTAAGTACTTTGAACACCAGCTTATTTTCTTGCTAAAAGCTGGGGTTATTTTAATAGCTTCCAAAACCATTTGTCTAAGGGAACTTCACTCTCACATCCATGCAGAGCAGACACAGGCTTAGGATGTGCTTTAAACCTTGGGGTGGAAATTTCTGCCTAGGAAGTTTTTCTGCCTAAATATTTAAGAAGCGGAAGCTGTAGGTGTCTCTGCTAGAACGACTATGAAGTGCTGTAAATCAGCAAGAGATGAGAGCTTAATATGCTCATCTCGCACACTGATTTCTGCCTGTTGGGCTCTTACACGGTGTTGACTCTGTGAAGAATCACTGCCAAATGAGTTTGCTCCAAACGGGCTCTTGGACTGTTATCCCGCCATGGCATTTCATTACCCATCATGTTAAAAGAGAGATGAATCATTGCATGAACTCATCGTGCCCTTACAGATTTCCCTGTTTATCAAACTCACGTATGGCTTTCCTGTGTAGGAGCTGTGTGAAACTCAAACACCTCTTCTTTCTTCGATTACTGTTCTTCTGAGAAACAAGTATTTACAGCCCTGCTGTCTGTGAGTCAGCTGGCTATTTGCTGGCCCCTAATCAACTTGTACCTGTCCATCACAAACCAGGTGCATGATATATAACAGGTAGCTCAAATGCTTTGTATATCACATTTATATATCACATAACCCAGGCATATGGGAAATAGCAAATGCAAGTGAAACTAAGCCGGACAGAAAAGACTCAGGTTGTATAACTAGTTCATATTCCTTTTGCAAGCTTCTCCCATCAACAAGCTGTCACTGGACAGCAAGATACTAAGATCATGCCTCTATATATTTCAGCTGGGAGCTGCACTGGTCTGACCAGAAACAGGCTGTGAGCCACATCACTGAAAACCAGCCACTGATGCAACTTTCTCTGAAGTTCAAGGATCATCAGTTCTAGATTCAGGAAATTATTACTCATCAGTTGGGAAGTTAAACATAGCATTGCAGACAAATACTAGGAAAATTATACAGGGAGGTTCTCATACCACGTAACTTAGAGCTAATTTAGGTGCCCAAGTCACTTAGAGAGTCTGTAAAGAAACACTGATTCCCTCAAAAGGGAACTCAAAGCTTCAAAATTAAATACCTAAAAGAATTAAAAACAGCTGATGTAAACTTACCAACTGCCCTTTGTGGTTGGTAATTCCCCTTGTAAGCTAAACTGGTCATGACATTTTTCTCAACCTCCTTTTATAAAGCTGTTTTGTGACCTTGCAGAAGTCTGCTAGATTTCTGTTGCAGCCCATAGTACAGGAGGCTGCTTTTGCCTGGTCCCCCTAGGTCATCCTTTGATAACAGGAGCACTCCATAGATGCATGTAATATGGTATTTATAAAGTATGATTGCACATTTGATCCCTGGTGTTGCCAACAGAAGCAATGCTACTGGGTTCTTATAAAATGCCCCAAATGCTCCTCTTAGCAATTGCTTGAATTGCTGCACACTCCTGAGGTGCTTACCACATTATTAATATGCTTTCTTATGCTGGGCTCTGGTTTGTGAGTTCACTATACTCAATGTGTGTACTACGTGTCAATCACCCATGGTATTATCCCATGAGTTCAAGTAGAAGCAACACCTGACACATATGAAGAAGAAAAAAACATTCAGCAATGTTAATCCACACATTGGTATTCAGTTCTTGAAAGGTCCAATCCTTTTCTGACAGATGCCAACAACAGAATTTTCATTAAGTGCAATGTTGTGAGACAGGAGGCTTTCTATCACATAAACAGTCTTCATAAATACATGTAAAATGTAGAATTACAGAAAACAGAGCTGAAAGAGATCTTAAAATGTCACTCACAACAGCCAGACAACCTGATGGACATTTCTCTAACATCTTATTTAAAAACCCTACAAATGGACCTTCCCCAAGTGGGCTATTTCTGGGCTTTACTGACCTTAACCGAGCCAAAGTACTTCCTGATGTCTTGCCAGAATCTTTTTTTTTTTTTTCCTGCAGATAAAGCCCACTATGTTTTGCCTTATGGATGGATGCAGAAAATGGAAAGCTCCTTTCTTCTTTGCTGCAGTCTTTTATGTATTTGAAAACTATTACCATGTCTCTGCTTCATTTTCTCTTCCATAGATTGCACAGACCAATTAGTTCAATCTTCCATTGCAGGTCATGTTTTCTAGTTCTCTGATCATTCTCACATTAAATAATAAGAGCTTTGTGAAAGAAAAAAGGAATCAAAAATATTGTACTGGTTATTATTATTATTAAAATTAATGGTTCAATCACAATGTATTTTATTTGGATTATTGCTAATCTAACTTTACCTTTAATGCTTAATAATGTGTACACAGATACATCCCTATGGATTGTGCTTCTGTATTATGTGGGCTCACAGTCTTTGTGGGTTGTATTTCAGGAAATAAAAAGAGCCTACAAGCCAAATAGCCATGCGGGCTGAGAAATTTCTCACCTTTGCTTTCTCACTATGTGGTAGCTAATGCTCTACCGATAAGAACAGATACTTGTCTGAAATTTTGTATCTGCTGCCAACACGCAAGTCCCTGGCAGTGGTGTAAACAGCTACAGCCAGACTGTCCTTCCTCGTCCTGTTGGGCACAGCCCCCATCTCTGGGGCTTCTGCAGCTTCTACCACAAAATCCGTGATAGCCCACTAAGACTTCCCACCCTTGCTTGCTCCCTCAGTGACCATAGACTCCAAGACCGGAGCATAATGGATGGGAAGGTTGAATTTAGGTTACACTGCTGGCCTCGCACCCGCCTTCCTCCACCCCAATAGACTTCCTTTGGGCAGAGGTTGGAGGAGGGAGGTTTCATGTGCTGCACGTGATATGAAAGTCTACGTTGAACAACACTTCTGAAGTGTTTCTGTATGTGGTGTTTATCTTCTGGCAGGTTTGAATGGGGAAGTAAACGATAATCTTGCACAGTTTACCAAATGCAAACACAAGGGCTGTTATCAGAAAGAAGCTTCAGTTATTGGATCTTCTAGTTGAGCAGTATCTAACAATACAGCTACTGAAGTCCTATGTAATACCAAAAGAACCTTATTATATATGATCCATACTTAAAGGCTTAGTGCAATACTTCCATGGATGTATCACTGAGAAAATACTCTATCAAGAAGAAACCTTGAAGTGTGACTACCAAAGTAGATCATCCTAAGTAAAGGTGATCAGAATTTGTGATTCCTGTTACCCCAAATGCTCTATAGAAGGATATCTGACAATCAAAGAGTTAATCCTATTGCAAAATGAAAACTTGTCATGCAACCTGCTCCCTTAAGAAGTCCATTCTTCATTTTCACTCCAAATCTGTAAGAAAAAAAGAAAGGGAGGATAAAAGCTGCTAAAAAGCTGTGCAATTTAGGGGAGAAAAGAGAGGAACAAAACCAGAGGGAAAAAAGAGGAACAAAAGAAACTCATTCAAAAAAAGGAGAGCAAAGAATATCCACTAAAGAGGAGAGAAAGACTGGCATCAAAAGAGATTTTTCAGCCTTGGAAAGCATCCAGCAACCAGGCACTGCAGGTGATATCACTAACAAATCCCTTCTACAGAGAGAGATACTCTTGCAGGACATGCTACTAGTGTAGGGGTTAGGAGAGAGTGTGATTTTACAAGACCGAACTTCAGAGGGATTCTTTGAGCACCAGAATTCAAGCTGTTTCCTAGTTACTGAATGAAGCTCAGCTGCCTGTTTTGCCTTTTGGGTTTCTCTTTTTTTTCAATTTACCTGTTATTTTTGGACTCCTGCTTCAGTGAGCTATAATAATTAAAAAGACTTAGCTTTTAATTTAAGGTACAATGACTTTAGATTTTGCTCAGAGAGAAAAACGTTCCCTGTAGAAAGCTGATATTTTTATGTAAGAATATAATGTCTCCACCAGAACATCCTTTTGAGGGAGACACAACAAAAGGAATGGGGGTATGATCAGAATTTTATGGACTGCTCTAGTTTCGTATTTCCCCCGTAAAATAAATTATGCATTAGTACCTTTGTGTTCCCCGGGTCATCTAACTCCTAATATCCAACAAAGGATGCTCAGCATCCTAATGCACCCAGCGGTGATGTCACATCTGTGAATCGCTGCCACCACAATCAATTATTCATAATCTGTCACGCACATGCTTTCTTGTGCTGAGCGGTGGCCTTGCCCCTTGCAAAGACACTGTTGGGAGAACATATCATTTCCCCCTGGGAAAGCCTGTGCCTTTGCCTTTGCACTTGCAGTAGTCTGGGGACCTGAAAGCACCGACCCCGACCCCCTGACCCCTCTCCCCCCCCCGCCTCCCAGTGTCTCCAGGAGCAGCGAGGTTTCCACTCCAGCACCAGTGCCAACCTGTCTGTGAAGGAAAACACGGAGCAAAGACATGGATGAGGAGATCTCATCTTCCCAGAGCCCTTCACAGGGCAGGAGCTCACCACTTCCAAGCTCAGTTCTTCAGGCTGTTGATGAGGCTGTTAGTAGCATACTGTGTTATGATGTTAAAAAGAATCTCAAGAGCTCTATGAGCCGCAAAAACAATGAAATCAACTTTCCAGAGGATTTGTTTCTGTTGCTTAGTGACTTTTTCAACTGCACTACAGGACAGTAGTTCCTCTTCACCTATTAATTGCTCCTTTAGTTATAACCAACCCCACTAGTTATAAAATGAGCCCCTTTGTCCCTTGTAGCCCCCTTCCCACAGAGGGTTTGGTGGTGACACTCAGGGTGCTCTGCAAAATGTAAAAGTTAAGAGCAGCCAAAGTGAGTTGGGGAAAAATAGCAATTGCTTGAGCCCTGTCCCATAGCTCTGCCAGAAGCCAGTTTCTCCCCTTTTATGTAAAGGGGATAAACGAATTTATTTAGAAAACCTCCACCCCTCTCTCAGGTGTGACAGGAATCTGCCAACTGGATTGAAAATTGTGTAGAATGGAACAGCAAAGGAAATAGACATGCTGAGGCTGGCTTGTTTTTGTAAGAAACCAAGCTAGAAAATGTGCTTTAAGGAACTTCAGGTACTGCACTGACCTTGAGCTCTCTCACTTCATTAATTTTGTGATTTTATCACCACATTTTCCAATTAAAAAAAAATTCTCTTCCCCCTTCCTGCTTAAAAATGCTTGTCCCTCCCTCTCCCACCCCTCACCGATCTCCGCCTTTCTTTCAAGACAAAAGCCTGATATTTTAATTTTGATAACCTCCCTGAGCAGCGAGGTTTGTGTGGGATGGGGATTAATGAAAGCAACACACAATGCGCCCCTGTCACCAGGTAGAGTTAAGAAGCAGATAACCCTCAGGGAAGGAAACAGTTCAAAAGGGGAATATGTAATAACGCATTTTAATTTTTCATGCATCCCTACCCACTGAATCCTCTCTTTAATGGCAGGAGAACCCAAACTGTGAGCAAAGAGGAGATGAAAAAGAAACAGCATGGCTGGGTGCATGGAGAAGAGGGGACCTGGGGGGGGCCTGCCAGCAGCAGTAACTGGGACCAACCCAGGGCGTGCTCTAGGAAGGAGCCCAAGTAAGCTGCACAGCCCCATAATCCCCAAATCCACGTGGTGGCCAGTGTGGTGGCTAGCTGAGGCAGAGGGGGGAAGGAGAGATGGCATTGGGGCAGAGCTCTGAGCAGCCCTTGCACGGCTGGTGGGGCACTGTGAGGCACCGGGGGTACAAATCAAGGTCCAGAAGCCCCCCAGCCACTGCTGCCAGTGCTCAGCCACAGCTTGCCTTTCACCTGCTCATCAGAAGCAGATTTCTGGCTCCCCAGGGACACCTTTGCTCACCAGGTAGCACCAAAGGTGCTGAGGAACCTACTCATTTTTCTCTCAGCCGTAGGGCTCATCAAGGGGCACAAAACCCGTGTCCTTCAGCAGAATCTTCCACCCTGCCCCCAAAGGTTTGCACAGCCAGAGTCAGTTCCTGAGGCATGGAGGTATCTTTGCTGCTATTTAGTGCTGCATTTCCCAGTAAAACCCACCCCAGGGGTCCATCCCTGGCTCAGCATGTCCCAGGTACTTTTCCCCGGACAGGGAAGGACAGGAAAGGCGTAGGAAGGACTGCTCCTGCTTGTTGAGGATGGAGGCTTAGACACATCTGTCTTGAGGGCAATCCCTATCCCCTTCTCTGCAGACTTTCTGCATTTCATAGGTGGCCATCACCAAGTAATGGTGTAGAGGTGGCCAGAGAGACGAAGATTTACCACCTTTCTAGCATTTTAACCTCAACGCCTGATCTCTCTTAATAGAGCTCTTGCCCCTATAATGTGATCAGACGTGGATATACCTAGAATACAGTTTATCACTTGGAATATTTCTTAACCCTTTGAGTATAGCTGGTGGCTTTTACTAATCTCTTCCCACCACCTCACTCAAAGTGCATTACAATGAGAAATTATTAAAATGACTGGAGGAGTCACGGATAAGTAGCTCACTCCTTGGCTTTTCATCTCATGAAATAAGCTTCTAAAAATTGCTTCTGAAGTGTTTCCTGACTGATAACAATACTCTGTGAAATGGTTTGAGAATCTATTTCCAATACTTTCTGAATGAGTATGTAGCCCAAGAGAGTTGCTAGAGTGAGGATGGAAAAAAGGCTGCCTGGAAGCATGCAGGAGACAGGGTGAATGATTAAAAACTTGCCACTACAGTACATATACCACATAACAAAAATGCTAAATTGCAATAAAAAAGGGAAATGATGGCTTCACATGGGACAACTTGAAGCTGTTACCCATCATGATGCCTTCCTATTCGTCTTTGCATGAGGAAGCTACAAGAATATACTTGCAGAAGCAAAAGCAACATGGCCAGACTCCAGTCCCTGATTCACTCTGCTGCAGCCAGTGGGTCTGGGCTCCTGAGAAAGAACAGCATTTAGACAGTGATAGGAACCACCCCTAAATACAGCACTAGATATAAGTAAGAACTTATTGACTAGGTCAGACAATTTGGGAATCAGTCCCTGTTACCCTTAATTACGAGTTCAAGTATGAGCTTTTCAGTTTCCAGAAACAGACAGCAGAACACTTGTCAGCACTGTCAGCTGTTATGTTTGTTGTTTGTCTTTGTAACTGAGCAGACCTGTGCCACCAACTCCATAGGCATTCTGTGACAGTTACCCCAGGACTGCATGCCCTCCTGGCCCAGTGGCAGGTCTGTCCTTGAGCCCCAGCTCCCTGCCTGCGGTCTCACTCCAGCTGCAGCTCGGGCGAGTCTCAACACCTTGTGTTGTGCTTTCTTACTTTTAACATAACTGTAGATGCACATCGACACCCCCACCCCTCCTCTCCCCGTTACCTGTCTACTTGCTGCTCTGTTGACCAGGCGTGTTTAACTTGCTAAATCTGTGGCTGGGCTTGAGCACTCACAGCCTTACCACAAAGCTCAAGCAACTGCTTGTTTACACCCACGCATGTTAATAAGCGTAACAGACAAAAAAACCTGTTCAACTCATTTCACGTTCTAATAAACAAAAGCAACACCTGTGCCACTGACCCATATTGCATTTATGATGTTTTGCCACAAGCTCTTTTTTCAGCATCAGAGATTCAGTGGCAGAACAGACACTTCTGCTGGTAAGACTGCATGTCATTTTAGAAATGCTGCCAGGTTCTGGGCTCCCCTCAGATGTTTTGAAACTACCCCTCATATCTCAAATTTGACATAAAATCAAAGAACTTGTGTTGCAGCAGCAGATGTTTTCCTGGCTGCATGTTTTTGATGGAAGTTTCTGCTCTGCTCAACTGTAATCCTTTGATTGTAGCCAGGTTTGTGGATTCATCTGTTTTGTAACAACACAGGAGTTTGTAAAAGGTTTTGTGCCTAGGTACTGCAAAAGTGTCTGCTGTGACCCCTGGCTACCATCATGTATATGCACGGCATAAACCAATCATTCTCCACCTTAACTGTAGTAAATTTTGTCCCTGGTCTTCTCATGACTGGAAACCCTCTTATGATTTGCAGTCTAAATTTATTCATAGGAAGGGTATACCTGTTTGTTTTTACTAGCTTTGTCCACGGCCTTACACAGTTTTTTTGCCTCCCTGGTGCTTAACTACTGGCTGTATTGACAGAGGGCAACAGGATCTTGCTCTGTCTTTGTTTTGCTCCCCTTTCCTTTGTGCATCTGCATCCAACATCTGCTTCTCCTACTTCCAAACTGTCACCTTTGGTAAGGTGCCTTCAGCAGTCACTGAGGACACGAGAATACATGTCTCTCTCCAAACCTTTGTCTGAAAGCAGATGAATAGTGAAAAAACAGCCCAAGAAAGCCTGTAATATTTTCCCCGCAGGTAATGGGATCATTGAGTGGAAGTGGTTGGTGGAAGGTTCAAAACAAACAAAAGAGAGTCCTGCTTTTCCCACTGCCTGGCACATTGCTCAGTCAAGGAGCTTCTCCGTGCCCCAGGGCAGTGATGGTGTTAGACACTGGCATGGACTCAGAAAGTAATTCCACAAATTAACATTGAGAGCTTTTCAAAACAAACCTGCTCATTTTTTTCCTGTGAAAGTCCTCAAGCTGAAACTTGCTGGGAGCTGAGAAAAATCTCCTGGAGGAGAATCACCGTACAGTGGCTCTGGCACCCAGCATTCCTGTTGCAGGGCACGTGTGCCTGGACAGAGGCTTGGCCACACATTTACCAGCGCTCTGCAGGTCAACATCAAGGGTCAGCTAGCAAGAGAAAGAAGGGAGGAAGGATGAAATGCCACCCTCCCCTCCAGGCATCAAGAAATTGCTGTTTTGAGCCCTGCTGAGATAGGACAGACACTGTCCTGCCATTCCCATCCCCGCTGTCCCTATCCCCATCCCCATTGTCAGGGCCCTCCAGCAGCTCTGCCATGGGCTCTGATGTCGGTGTTAGACCCAGCAAAAGGAGCATCGCACCTCCTCTGCGCCTCAGGACCAAGGACCTGGGTGGGGAGGCAGCAGCCTGGCTGAACTGAAGGCAAAGGAGGGCTGCTTGCCTTACAGGGGCTCTGCAATGGCCTCTTCTCGTGCCAGTGGTGTGGGGTTTTGTTAGCGTGTCCTCCTTTCCCTAGTCTTGTTAGCAAATCATTTTTTGATTCAGGAACTTTTCTCATTTTATACTTCCCTGGGGAGAAAGATAACAATGTGATCCAGATTTGGACACCATCCCTGAATAAGGCCACCTTCCACCTATGCCTGGCAAAGGAGGACTTCCACTTCATCAATTTCTATTCATGCAGGAGGGAAGGAAAAGCTTGCGCATCCCACCAGAACCTGAGGGGTGAATTTATGAGGAGATTCATAATGTAGCATTATACCTCCACCTTCTCAACACATCAAGGTGCTCCCAAATTTTGAAGAATTACAGTAGAGATTCCAAAACCTGTGATGAGGGATTAGTGGGGGTATCTGAGGGCCCATGTAAGGTAACTAAACTCCACAAGCTGATTGCCAGTGGACTTAGATTTAATCCATCCATACACATATCCACTGGAAAATACACAGGGCTCCCCACACAGCAAAAAGATTGAAAGGAGCTCTCTCTAAGGTTTAACCCATAAAGATTGCTGCTTTTATTTAATTTTCAGTCAAATACCTACATTTTTGTAGAAAGAGTTTGTCATATAAATATCCTTTTCTTCCTTCTGGGTGGTATTGAAAAAGTATTTGCTCATATGTACAACTGCCTCTCTGGGCTGGGAAAATCAATTGTGAGTATAACTGCCCTATCACTGCACATAGTAGTCAAAAGTCAGTACTACTCCTACAGGAAAATATGCTGTTAGAAATTGCATGGAAAAAAAAAAAAAAGCACTTGTTTGAGCTCAACTGCAGCTTTAAGCCCTGGACCTACAAGATCTTGCTCTCTTAATGTTACGCACTGTGAGTTGCCTGATGGAAGTTCAGCAGGGCTGTTTGCATTGCGTGAAGCTAAGCAGACTTAGAGGGACTGGGAGCTCACAGAGTAAGCGATGGGCTATAACTCTGCTCCCTCAAGGGTAGACAAGGAAACAACTAACAGCTTTGCCTCTGTGATAAGGATCTGTTTGTTTAAGGATGTGTCTGTGTGGTCTTCAGGGCTGACAGATTATCTCTGCTCAGACTCCAGGAGAGCTGAAGGGCAGCTGCCTCTCAGCATAGGGATACATGCATTACTATGGCATTTACCACGATGAATATACGCAGCCACGCAGCCGTTTTATGCCTTTAGTAAGCCATGTGGATTTGCCCTCATAAGAATAATAGAAAGGCCATAGGAGGCCAGACCAGCGCTTCACCTAGCCCACCATCCTGGCTCTGCTGTTGCCCCACGGACAATTCTCAGGGAAAGTGCATCACAAAAAAGGGCCAGTGTGAAATAATCGACATCTGATGGCATCTGGCAATGTTCAGGCACTTTCTAGCAAGGCAGCTACATCCAAACTATCATGTTTAATAATAACTGAATGTGAATGAATGAGTCTAAATATTTTGGAACAAATGTATATACCATTGAGTTCAACATCCTGTGCCAGTGAGTTGTACAGTTTTACTTAGTCACAAGTCATCCTTTGACTGCTATTCCCCTATTCCAGAAAGTGAATAATTTATTGCTGTTTCTTCCTTGAAGCCCACTGTGCCCGCCTGTGTGTGACCAGAGGCAAGATTTTGCTTGTCTTCTGTTCTACAAACCAATTGCCTTTGTGGCTTCCTCCTGTCCTGCCCTGTGACTGACTGCATCGGTGGCCCACTACACCCAAATGCCTCTGAATTTCAGTGAATTATTAGAGTTGGAAGGGACCGTAGAGATCATCTAGTCCAACTTCCTTGGTGAAGCAGGATTGCCTAGAACATGTTAGAGCACGTTACTCAGGACTGCATCCAGGCGGGTCTTGAAAATCTCCTGAGAAGGGGACTCCACAACCTCCCTGGGCAGCCTGTTCCATGCGGTTATCTGGAGTAGGTGAACATCTTTGCCTTTGTAGATTCTGGCATGTGACATCATCAGACAAAATTTGGCCATGCCTAGTAGTAACATTACTGTGGAGCAGTAATGGGAATAATTCTCTGGGAGCAGCAGGAATTGTTCTTTTTATGCTGCCAGATTTTATGCATGATTGAATATTCCCATGTTTTCTCTTCCACTTCCTGAGTGACAAAGTCTGCTGGCCCTTAGGAGGAACCCACCCACCATACACATGCCAGCACCATGACAACCCTCTAGGCAGAAGGGCCTCACGGTTTTTCATTATGGCTGTCACTGCTCAGATGAAGTTCCTCTGCAATTCTTGTTGAGATGATTAGACTGGAGTGGAAGAAATCAACTTCTCTAGCCATCTGAAAATAGCAAGGCACAGAAAAGGACCCACTGCTGTGCCCAGCTATTAAAGGAAGCTCGAAAGACAGGTCAAATGGAAACCTAACATTTCTGAGGCATTTTCTTGCCTTTTTTTTTTTTCAGTAGATTTCACTATTCCTCACCTCGAAGCAGGTGAACTCTGAAGATGTTAAGTGACTAAAGCTACCATTTTTGGTCAATGTAAAGGGTGTTTATTTGTCTTCTTGACAAATGTGCATCAGCAGCTCCATTATTAGAGATGAAAAAAGGTGGAACTGGCAGTCCTGGGGTACTCATGTTATATATAATTCTCTTATTACCGTTGGCCTTAAAATACTTCAGCATGACAAGATCAGAGCCAGTGTCATCCTTTCATATTTACATTTAATTTACACAAAATAATGTTCTTCTTGCTCCATTTCTTCCAGTTCCCTCTCTTTTCCTCCCCTGTTCATTTTTCTTTATCATTTCAAAGTTAGTCCCTTCACCAATGTCACCCCCTTCCACAGTCCCACAGTTCACCTTTGCAAAACACAGCAAAAAGCCATCCATTTATTCTGTGTGTCCTTTTTAGCTATTTGTTTCAATTAAAAATAGGACTTCACAAATTGAGCCACGCTGTCATTCAGCAGGTGCCTTTCAAGACTTTTGCAGAGACAGACAAAAGTTGTTGGTCTTGTCTGTTGTTTGATTTGTTTTCTTTTAGTATCATTGTTAACTCCCCATGCATTGTACCCTTCCAGCACAAGTGCGCATCGTAGCATGCTTGTCTTCGAACAATTTTGTACCCTTTACAGACCCCTTCATAGTGGCTTCAGAGACAAGCTTGGAACCCTAATAATGGGACTGTGGTGTGTGATTTAACTCCTATAGGCCCACGCTCAAAAGCGTGTCTCAATTTGGGTGGAGGCAGTAAATGAATGGTGGGATGTGGATCATTACATTAAATCATACACGCTCCTGGTCAGTAGCTGGGACCAGCTGAAGCTGCCAGGCCAGCTGAGAAGCTCCCTCCCTCAGCTTTTAATTCTTGCCTAACTATCCCTGCAGGCAAATGGTTTTAACAAAAAAACCCAAACATTTTCTGACTCTTCTTTGAACTCTACCTTCCCACTCAATAGCTGCTCCCCTCTGCTTAGGGAGCAATGCCTGCTCCTTTGGGTCTAACATGTGCCATTGGGAAAAGATATCACAGCAAAATCTCTAGCAGACTGGCCAAAAAGCAAGGGGCTTATTCTCTGAGACCCTGAGCACATGCAGCTGGAGATGGAGACAGTGGCAGCTTCAGGTGTCCCTAAACTCCTTGTGTGCCAGGAGTTCACTCTTTGCCAGCCCATTAACAGGCTGCAGTGCTGTACAGTCCTCTGAAAATCCCATTGTACAAAAATTATAGACTCCACAATAAAACCCCATGGCTGTCTGACAGAAATGTCATTGCTTCCTATTATAAAAATAACATATATCCTGAGCATGTAATAGAAATACTCAGGTAATGAGGCAGACGAGCATGACTGTTGTCGGGTGTAACAGAAGTTAGTGCTGAAGCTATGCAGCTAATATATTAATGCATACATATATGGCCAATTATGTATTATTACTACAATTAAGGAATATTGCCAGTGGAATACAATGTTATGACAGTGTAATGTTCTCTAAACTACCCTCTTGGCAGATATAAAAAATAAATGGAAAATCTGGAGACAAAAAGGCAATGAATTCCACAGTGGATGAATTTGGCCCATCATCCTCACTAACATAACGTGGTTGGCTCTAGAATGTGATGCTGGATCACTTGCTTGTACCACAATATCAGCAGTGTCCCAACCCAAAAGAGCAAAATCTAGAATTTGGACGCTACTGAGGTTGACATAGAGGTTTCCTCTGTTTTTCTTTTTTGCTGCGCAAGATCTTTTGGCTCACTAAAGCAGGAATTAAAAGCAAAAGAATCTCCTCAATATGGGTCCTGCTGCGGCCCTGCTGAATTATCATGTTTAAAAATAAATCATGTGCATTCGTCCTCTGATGAACTGGGGCTCAAGTGTTAGGTCTAAATAACTAGTGCTCCAAAAGACATTTAATATCAGGGTCATGTGAAACTGTCATCGTGGCCCAGCACAGCCCCTCAAGGGTCAAGGCTACTTGGCAAGTATGAGAAGAGCAGCTCCTGAGAGTCAGAGCTGAGTCTGCTCTACTGAAAAAACTAGGCACAGCTGGACAAGGTCGTCTTTTTGTGGTAGGTCTGTGCCCAGCTGTGTGAATGGATGAGAGCTGTAGAGATGCTGCAAGGAAAGGCAAAAGGAAATAAAAAATAGATGCCGTGAGGTCTTCTAATCTCCTCCTTAACACCTCCTCACCTGGGCTAAACCAGTCACTGCTGGAAAACCTCCACAGCATAGTGTGATGCTGATTTACACCAGGTGCAAATCTGGCTGTTAAAATCTTTGTGTCCTAGAAATTGTCTTCTCTTTACTAGCCCAATTTACGCAGACAGGTGAGTGTATCAGGGTAGAGAGCGGCTGTAGGAGAGCAGCGATGATCCCCTACTGGCTTCTAACAGCACCATTATGTTAATAGTTATTGAATGAGGTGAAAATAAGCTGAGGGGAAGCATGAGAGGAAAATTCAGGGGCAAGTGGCAGAGCTCCATGAGCCGCATCTTTAAGATGCTGCTAGAGGCAGAAGATGAACATCTGCAGATCACGAGCACGTTTTGCCAAGCTCAGAATCGCAGAGAAGTTTGCCAGTCAGTCTGCCTCCTCTCCAGTGCTCAGACATACAAACACAATTCTTCTAAGATAAAAACATTATAAAACTTTCCAAAAAGACCAGCATAAAAGAAAATCAACCCCAAGGCCTTAGCTACAGCTATACCTTCTAGTAGCTTAACAATTATACAATTTGGTGGACAATTATATTCTTTGCTTAAGAAAAGTTCTTATGGTTTAAAGAAGCCTAAACAAAAAAAAAAAAAAAAAAAAGAAAAGAAAAACGCAGAGAGATCCAATTTTCAGGATCTCAAAAAAAAAAATAATCGTATAGATAATACATATTTTTCCAAATCTGCTTTCTTCCCTCCTCTTATTTGTTTTATCCTTGGTCTGTAATTTATAAGTCTGTAGTAGATAGCACAACAAGGCTGCAGGAGAGCGCTGCTACAGAAGTCTGTGCCAGGGCTGTCCAGTGGACACTGTCAAGGTGATACCTGAAGTCAAACAGCTGTTGTGGCAGTGTGCACACAGACACACTGCATGGGTGTGAAGGGATGGAGAATCACTTAGACCTGCTTCCAAGAAAGGCTGCGCCAGACACATGTACAGCTCCACTGAGAAGCATAAGCTACAGGTTACGGAGGTCTTTGCACTGTTGGTCCTGCCGCATTAGTCATGGCCACACCATAGGCTTTGATGGGTTTCCCAAGCCTAGGGAGGGAAATTCTTTTACTGGCTGTCCCAAGGTTGGTCCACAGGCTCACAGCCTATAGATCTTAAAACTACAAAGTGAATGTATTGTATTTATAATCTAAATAATATGCAAAGATTGTTATCAGATAGGAGTTTTTTTCTAGCTTATATTTTAACCATATACTAGGGGGCTGCTGAGTGGGATAAGCTGTTTATCAGTCCTGCAGTTGGGCTGAGAAGGTTGGTATCATTAACTCGAATAATTTATCCCATAGCATTTTAGAGAAAGTTCTCTTTAGAAGCTCTCTAGCTCTTTTTTTACCTCCAAACTCCAGTCTCTGAAAAAAAGGCTTGTGTCTTTGCTGGTTCTTCAGATTCCTCCGACCTAACAGTTTGCACATTGTCTCATGAGCGTGTGCTTGCAGCAGCTCACCGGGATTTATGATGGGATCCTTGTCCACCTTTCCCATGGCTTTCTCCTAAGTCAGACCGGTACATTCATACGGAAAACAAAAAACCTACTCTTGGACGGTAACTTCACCTCACCCTTCAGCTCACCTACTTCCGTTACTACTACACACTAGTATTTACATGTTAAATACACACCAGCCCCTTTTCTGTTTCACCTCAAGAATTAGTTCAGGATGTGGACTTCTGTGACGGCCCTGGTGAGCGGAGGGGGAGGCAGGTGTGTGGTACGCACACAAATCGTGCCTCAAGGTGGTTCCCTGCTTGGAATTTCTTACTTTTAAACACAACCTCACCTCACAACCTGTGAAGCTGCTTCACAGACCTGGTAAAGCAGAGGTGGAAGAAGAGAGGCAGATGCTTCATCTTACACCTCTTAAACGACCCTTTTCTCTCTTCTGCTCTGGATGGTGGACCTGAAAATACAGTTCTGACTCTTAGACCATCCTGTTGGCTTTGAATAGAAAGTTGTGTCTGTCCCCTCCCCAAAGGCAACGCGGCAGCCCCACCTGGAGAGTGTCCCTTGTGTTAACAGAGCAAGCAGAGAAGGCACATTAAACTGTCAGCCCCTGAGGGGAAAGCTCAGCTCTGGGTAAAACTGGTGGCCGTTCTGTGGCTTCTAGCAGAGCTATGGTCTGGACATACCCACAGGAGGGTCTGTGCTTTCAAAAGTTGTCTCTGCCAGTGGCAACAGCAGCTCTGGAGAAAGACTGAAGCATACTGAGAACTGGGTCTGACTTTTTTTGAACAGCCTCCAAAGACATCACCGAACACCAAGACTTTGCCGATATTGTCATGCCCAAGTTGGACTCACTCTGTGCAGTCTCTTTGTACAAATTTGCCAAATCAGACATCTAACTTCATGCATTATCATGACTGAAGTCTATCTAGACATCAGGGCATTTTTCTGTTATTAACAACCAGCTTCCCTTCTTCCTTTCTTTCTCTGTAATTAGCTGGGAACAATCAGTCTTCCTTCTGGCCCTTTAAAAACTGAAGAGATCAAATATATTCAAAGTGTTTGAAAAATGTCCTTAGGAGCAAAAAAGAGAGGTTGTGACACTGCTGTAGAGCTTGTGGTCAGTGGTATGAACACAGGTTGTTTTAAAGGACTTTAATTGCAGCTGCTGATTAGCAATGAGTAAGAAAACCTGGGGAGATGGGGCTGGAGATGGGCCACAAAAGAGTCAAATGATGCTGAGAAAAAGCATTTTCACTCCCCTGTAAGAAACAGGCTGACAGCAATAATTTCAAAATTTCAAACAGACAGGTAGAGTGTTTTTGAAATGTTTTTAAACAGTGTCTTCTCCCATCTGTAGGATTATTGTGGTTTGCTTTTAACTGCTAATGTCTAGTGAAAATGTTTTAAATGGCTCAGGAAAGCGTTTCAGTACATTTTTAAGCTGGGAAAGCTACATTGAATTCTACTGGGCGCCTTTGTATGATGCAGAGGTATGGAGTCTCAAACTTGCTGCAGAAAAGTTAACTGGAACTTAAAAAAATAGTGAAGTTTTTTACTATGGAAAAGCTAGCTAAATCTGCATTCCAAACCAGGAACATTACCTCTGCCTGGGCTGTCTGTATGCTATGTAGACATACACACAGAGCATTTTCTATGCAGACTTATTCTATTTTCTATCTTGGTATTTCATGGGAAGGGTCCCCATATTTTTTTTGAGTGGTCTGGCTGGTTGTGGAAGTGTTAAATGTTAAAAAGCTAAGTTCTTATGGCCATATTTGAAAATCACTTTGTATGAACACCTTAGCTTCAGACCTGAAGAAAGGCCTGCACACAGAAAAGCACGTTCGCTTTTTCTGAGACATTATCTTGGTTTCATAAAAAACATTACTTCTTCCCACAAACCTTGCCTCACCTGTGTAATATGGCAATAACTTGAACTGCAAAGCAAATAAGCATAGATATGCCTATATATGTGTGTATATATAAGAAACAAAAATCTGACAAACAACAAACATGGTATTTTCATGAATGGATTAATTTGTTATGGTTCTGCTGATCAAAATGCCATCTCCTTCTCTGGTGTATTTTACCACTACCACTATGACAGCTCGAGCATAAGGGGTGTTGTGCTGGTGCTTCAGGGCCCACGGCGGCACAGAGGTGGCCCATGCTGTTTGATAGGTTTTATGAAAGGTTTTGGGGAAGCCTCATCAGGATGCAATACATTGTGGGGTGGGTTGTCTACAGCCCAAGCGCTAACAGGGGGAGGCTGAAAATGCAGAAGAGGTGCCTTAGGAAATGATGGCCGGCAATAAGCGTCATTATACATAAATGATTGCAAACATTCAAAATCTGGCTAGGTGATACCAGTCATTGAACGAGGCCAGTGTTGGGCAGATAGCCATGGGAACCAGACAGTTTCCTGGCTCATGTATTGTATGCCAATGAGGCTGTCGTAGCCAAGCACCTGCCACAGATTAAAAGTACGGATTGGTTTTCAATTATTTTCAGGAAATTAACATTCAAAATGAGGTAGTTGGGCCATTGAAAGCCCAAATACAATTATGACCCAAATCAGAAAATCTGTGGCAATGAAAACAACATGGAGGGAAAGAAATCTGTCATGGTGGCATCTGTCAGAACCTCATGATGTTTTAATGAATGATCTAAATGACTCTGGATAGGGGGATTAGTTGATTACTTTGATGTCCAGTGATTTTTTATATTATGGATATTCTAAAACCTTAATTTTGCATTATAAATATAAACCAAAGCCCTGCTAAAGCTTGTGAGAGCATTTGCAGGGCTATCAAATCATTATGGATTAACTTTAGGAGTGGGGGGAGATAAAGAAGGAAGAGCTATTTCTAGATTACAAAGAAGATTATTTCAGTACTCCCTTTCTTCTCCTTGTACTGGGGAGAAGAAAATGCAGTCAAGCCATGTTCTGCATCAAAATCCTCATGGGAATTTCTATGCTCAGTTTAGTAAAGAGACTTCACAAAATCCTCACTAACATTGCCTTTTTGGGGTGGCTGAGGATATGAAATCCAGAATCAGTGCACCATGCAGCAGAGCGGAGACTGTTACCTACGAAATACATTAGCTTTCTCTTTTATGACTGAATTATTTACAGCTGAAGAGCTCATTTTACTTGTATTTTTCTGTGAAGCAGATAATATTCAATCACCTGCTGAGTTATAGTCTAAAATGCAGTATGTCTTCATTATGCAGGGTGCTGAACTCGATTCTCTCATGTAAAGGAGTTGAACACCCATTGACTACAGCAAGCGCAGTTCAGACAATGCTGGAAAATGTTCTTTGTTTTACAAGAATTGAAAAGTGATTAAATACTTAACTATTATAATGCATTCACCTAAGCTAATATCATGCTGCAGTCTCCTGTTGCAAATGCATGTTTTGTAAATTATCTCAACTGGAATAACACAGAAATGGCTCAGATGTGGCATATGAGGTTAACTTTTCATACTTTAATGCTTTAAACCAGCCTACTCATTTTGCTTTAGAAATTACAGGTAGGATATGTTCTTTCTCAACAAACATTTTATAAAGACCTTTATTCTCAAGGTTTCAGTGAATATTATTTTAGCAGGGAGCAGTAAGATATGAATGCAGCTCACTGCTACGGAAAATATGACATTTTTCCTTCACATAAAATCCATCTCTTCCAGTGAACCTTCATATCAGCAGTGTTGATGAATAATATATGAATTTAGAAAAAAAAATTATATCTAAAAGTCTTAGATCCCTTATTATACTTTATAGGTCCGGTATTATGCCAGGTGATGAATTAAATCTTGTATTTCAAGGTATTAGGCTAGCTCCTAGCAGGATAGGATGTCTGGGTTAAGATTTTTCCCCATTGGACCAACTGAGATACTTTACTTTCTTTGCTAAGCATCAATCCTTGTTCAATGCTGACAGGTCAGATATCATATCTAGGTTTCCCCACTGGTAGTTTGGATTATTCTTCAGGAGAATTATTTCATTAAGAATAAGCAAAGGTTTCAGACACTAAAGTCTACTAGAGTCTGCCTGTACTCCCTAAATCTTGAAGCTCACAGTCCTTTACTTTCTTCTCCAATGGCAACAGAGGTGCTTCTTGCAAACAGAGCTGCACTGCCCTATGCCTGAATTCAAGAGCTTGAGGGGGTCTCTGGTGTCACATAGCAGTACCACTTGAGCCTGTACCACAGTTGCAGATGTTTTGACACCATCTTCTAAGGACGGGCGCATGGAAAATGAACTCAAATGAACACAAATGTGGTGGTGGTTCAGCAGCAAAAAAAGAGGAATGCACAAATTACCTGTATATAGGTTATATACAGGTATACAGTATGTATTATATATATAATGTATTATTGTATACAATATATACTATGTACCTGTATATAATGATGATAATATATAATCATATAGACATTTTTGGTATATTATATGGTGTATATAATAATTATACAATATAATATACATGTATATTATGTATATAGATATATGTGTGCATATATACATAAAGGTATGTAATATATACTACATATATATACATATAACAGTCATGGAATAAATTTTTAATATTATTTGAATAACTCTGGTCTGCAGATATTCTTTCTGAACTGAGAAAACTTTTGAATAAGGAGACTTTAATAGCTGCTCTGACTGGAAGGGAACAGATTAAATAAGCAGCTGGTCTTGGTATTTTTATTTGTAATTTCATGGATACCATTTGCCTGAAAATATCAGAAGAAAATGCAGAGTATTTCATCTGTGTGTTTTGCCTTAGGCCTCATCTATGGAAGTGATCACTAGTGGATATGCAATTAATTTTTTTAAGGTTCATTAATTTGAAATAGCAGGGGGAAAAAAAAAGTGCTAACATTGAGGCACTAGGATAGTAGAAAAACGACTGACAGGGAGATGTTTCCTGGCAGCACAGTGCCACAGCCAGTGGCTGCTAAGGCTCAAAAGCTACATAAGAAAGTTTTTGTCAACGCAGTGTCAAACCTCTGGAACAAAAGTGCATTATTTATGGGGACAAAAATCACTTCACTGTTAATCTGAAAGAAACAAGGACAACTGAATCAGAACTCTGTAAGTTAGCCTGTTCTGAAAGAGAAAAAATCAGTCTGGAACCACACAATCAAGTATGAAATCACTAATTAGAAGACAACAAAGTTATTTAAACTTTATCTGAACTTTGATCATGCAGAACAAGTAGGGGGAGGGTGCGTATGTGTGCACATACTCCGTGCCTTCATTAAAGGCATAAATCATCAGTCTGGCTTGCAGTCAGGTAGAATATTTCTTGGTGATTTGGACATGTCTGAGTCCCATTTTCAAGAGTTACTTGGGTGCTTGAGGATTTCAGTCCCTCTGAACTTTGGAGACAGAGTCAGAGGCACCCTGGGGTAGCTGGTTGAGATGGGCCTTTGTCAGTTGTCATCGCAGGTGCCTGGGCTTTGGCTGAGTTAGACTTGCATGCAAACTGCTGCTACTTTGAAGTATTTTTCTTTCATGAGTGTTGTGTTCCTGCTGCTGTATGAATAATAAATATGTTCTTTCAATAATTTTGGTTGGCCACTGCATACTACCAGTTGCAAATTCTCAAAGGGAGACTGCCAAACTTGCCAAGGGGTTAGAGCAGTTGACATACATGGAAAGCTGTAGTTGGATCCTCATTTAAGAGGAGAGGAATTATGCAATTAGGCAATTAGGCATGGATAGCATAAATGTAAGGCTATTCCCGAGTGTCCACATGCAAAAACCAGAGAAAGGGTAACTAATCCTACTGCTGTGATAAGGAGGGACATTAACTCCTGCAAGGGGGACGGCACACTTCTGATGACCAAGTCATTCTCCTGACCCTCTCCATGTGATCCTGAAAAAAACCAACAGCATTTTCTTCAAATTGTGCCTGAGTTTTGTAAGCAATTAGCCCCTTTAAAACACAAACATGTGGTTCACAGCTGTACTGAGCTAACATCAGCCTTCACCTCACGTTTGTGTTGCTGGTGAAGGTCACATGCGTGCTGTGTGTGTGCAGCTACAGGTACCTTCTCCACCCTGCTCCTCAGAGAGCCCCGGGGGAGAGTGTGAGGGCAGCTGCAACCCCTGTCGGCACCGCTGCTGTACGATGGAGGCAATCAAGGGATCATAGAGAATGCCATTCTGCCAGTACTCGAAATTTTATAAAGTATTTCTACTTCAAATAAATAATAAAATAGACAGCTCTACCTGAAAACTAGAAATGAGGGAAAAGTATGAGAGAAGAGTATCAGTGTGGTAGGACTTGGAAATACTTTTTTTGAGTATTTTTGTTTCTATAAAATTTCTATAAAATTTCTATAAAATTCTGTTTCCTTCTGGGACCCAGAAGTCACAGGAGAAGCGGGGATGTTTTTACTTCAGATTATGCAGGCACTGGGGATAATGGTAATTAGCTCATCTATTGCAGAAATGTAAAGTCTCCTGGATGGAACTCCAGCATTCTGCCTCACAACTTGGAGGAGATTAAGTATTGTTTTAATTCGAAGCCCCACAGGGAAGCCAGGTGGACAGAATATAATTACTTATTTAGCCAGGACATGGGGGATAGCCGTCTACTTCCAAAAGGTGCTGTATTTAATAGCTGTGAGCAGATAGGATCTTGTTTTTAAACCTGTAACCTGGATTTCAAATAAATTCATAACATTCTCCAGTGTGCTGTATAGATTTGGAAAGGGCAATTTTTGGAATGAAGATTGAAATTTCAGGGAAAGATTTTGGTGCCACATAAAGAAGTAATTTCTAAACTGTGGATGGGATCATCCTTTAATATCACAAGACAGGAGCCCTCAAAACTTGACACATAAATCTTGGTCTCTGTTTGAAGGGATCTGTACTGGATTGTCATAACCATACCTCCCGTGTCAGTACAAGACCGAATTTTGTTATACCTAAATCATCCCTAGTAAATTTTAGCACAAGGGTCCAGTCTGGTTTTCATGGCTGAAGAGTTTTATTTGTTCTGATTTATTATTGAAACAGGCCTTTTCCTGTAGCAGAAAGTGTGATGAAAGCAGAGTGAAAAAAATGGGCAGACAGGATCATCTTATCAGTCACATTGATGGTTTGTCAGATAGATCGTTTGTATGTCTCACATCTTTTAATGAGTACAATGAGAGCAATTCTTCAGAATGGTGATTATGAGGTGAAGATGTGCATGGTGCCCACCTTGGTGTGGCACAATTGCATGAAGTAAGGAACAGCCTAAAAGTAACACTTTTTTCCCAAACTTCAAAATCTAACAAGGACATATCTTTAGTGAACTTTTCCCAACTTCTCAAACCTCAGTTTCACATTACTGGGAAAGGTCCACACTGTTGAAAAGCATTTTCTAGCCAAGAGAACTGAATTTAACCTAAAAATTACTCAATCATGTATCTAGAGGCACCCACACAAGTACTCTTGATAGTGAAAAAAAGAAAAAATATTCATTAAAGAAACAAAAGTGGAGGTGAGCAAGGAGGGCCTGACAAGTCAAACAGTTCCGAAATTGCTGAAACAGGGTATCACAAATCTATAAACTGATTAGTGATGGATCTGGTTAATAAGATGTTGGTCACATTTGTGGATGAGAAGAGCAGGGCTCTCTGAAATCCAATGAGAGTTTTACTATATTGAGTTCAACATTAAAATTATTTGTAGAAATAGGAAATACTTAAGACAGATGCTTTATGTCAAAGTAGATGTAAAATTTGAACTGGATTTTAAAGGCATCTGTTTATTGTTATTTTGTTTATATATACTTGCCAGTTTTAAGGAAGATGAGACATAATATTTTAGTAGGCGACAGTCCAAAGGTGAAGGAGTATATGTGCAGAATAGCTGGAAGAACTCTGAATGGGTGAAGAAACTCAGGAAACGTCATTTTGTAGTGGCAAGGAGAAGCTGTTAGCCCAGTATACTGTGAAATTTCCAACTTTCCCTGCCTTGATTTTTTTTAAGGATTTTCTTTTCTATTTCAGCAATTTTTTTTCAGGGAAAAAAAAAATCATACCAGTGCAAATGGCCCAGGGGACAAATGCCCTGTTCTGCCATAAAGATTACTGCAATGAGCCAGGCCACACAGGAAGCCTGTGTATCATCTGCTTATGGTGCTGGGTGACAAGGCTTTTTTTTTAAAACTTGAAAATTTTCTTGTAAGAAAACTCTATCTATAATTTTAAAAGTGGGCAAAAAACTTCCATGCCTATGCTGATTCTTACATGTGGCATTTAAGCACATCTTTAACTGTTTAGCTAGATAAAGACCGCAGCTTTCTTGTTCTTTGTAAATATCATATTCTATGCATGAACTTACTTTTTGTGATTCATTTCCCCTGTAAAATAAATTCCAAACCTTCAGATGGGATTTAGTCTGGATTTCAGAGATAAATGTGTGTACATTTTTATAGATTTGGTTTGTGTATGTCTCTGCATTTATATTTATTTTATTATAAAGCCCTATTATTTGTTGTCCATCAAAAGTTCCAGTCAAACCCATGAGTTAGGTTTTATCTAGAAATCTTTTGATCACAAAAGTGATACTACATGTGCTCTGAATGACCAAATGCGTAACAGAAGAAATCCTGTCTAGCAACTTTGTGGTTTTCCTATTGCTTATTGAAGGACAGGATGTTGTTACTTTCTTCTGAAGCTTCAGAACTGTTTTTTGTGAGTGATCTTTTTTGTTCTTTTTTGCAAGGGTTTTATTTCTCTGACTAGGTATTTATCCCTTGGTTTGTGGGGAAAAAAGCAGAAAGCGTAATGTGTATAAAACGTTGTAATGGAATTCATTAAAAGCCTCTCTCAGGTTATTTTTATTCCTTCATTTGGAACTATGGCATAAACTAATTTTGCTTCCTTCCCTTGACCCACGATGTTGGCACCTTTCAATCTTAAGGGGAAACTGGATAATTGTCCTTGCTTTAAATTCACCGTTGACAGGGTGCAGTGATGTAGAGTTAAATGTATGTACCCTGCAGGTTATACTGACGTTGGGCAATCTGCTCCATTTAGCTATTTGGGGTCAAGCGGGGTCACAGCTCCTCCTTCACTCCCGTTACTTCTGCAGTCATCCTCGCGTACGTGGGAAAGGAGAGCACCGCTTTCACTGTCGTCCCACAGAAGGGAATTTCCCCTCACTGGTGTGGGATTTAGGGGCATGGGTTTTTGGGCAAAGGGCGAAATGACTGTTGCTCGTTTATCCAGTGCTAATTGCCAGGTGCCAGGGATCCTGCTCTCACTGAGCTCACAGATGGGAGCCGGTTGTTGGGCTGGCCCAGCATCACCACAGCACAGGCAGCAGCTGTGCCAAAGTCCCTGCCTCAGCCCTCCCAGCTTCTCTGTAAGGGTACCAGAGTTGGACCTCACTCCCCTTTCACAGGCATAGAGGCTGAGGGAAGCAGCTGAGGCTCTCTTCTCTGTGCCGACACCCATGATTCAATTGCATGAAGTTTAACCAAGCCAAGTGCAGGGTCCTGCACCTGGGACGTGGCAATCCCAGGCACAAATACAGGCTGGGTGGAGAATGGCT
>JAOQGH010000001.1:91161457-91211723 GCA_025769975.1 Gallinago jamesoni | reverse complement strand
CTCCAGGGAGACCTCATAGCAGCCTATCAATATCTGAAGGGAGCCTACAGAAGAGCTGGAGAGGGACTGTTTACGAGTGCAGTGACAGGACAAGGGGCAACGGTTTTAAACTGGAAGGGGGGAGATTTAGATTAGATATTAGGAAGAAATGCTTTACAGTGAGGGTGGTGAGGCACTGGAACAGGTTGCCCAGGGAGGTCGTGGATGCCCCATCTGTGGAGGTGTTCAAGGCCAGGTTGGATGGGGCTTTGAGCAACCTGGTGTAGTGGGAGATGTCCCTGCCCATGGCAGGGTGGTTGGAACTTGATGATCTTTAAGGTCCTATCCCAACCCAAATGATTCTATGATTCTATGATCCCCTCAGGTATGAAAAGAAAGTGGTGGTGCTCACCAAGTGGTGGTGCTCACTTCAGGGAGGGCCTCTAAAAAGCAGTATGGGTGTATGGAGCACATCAGCAAGAAAGCAGGTTGAAGATGAGCTGTGGTTTCAGACCTCTAAAAGCTAAGTATTTAGCTAGTTATAACCATCGCAATCTACAGGCAATGCTATGGAGGATAATTCATCCCATCATCCTCTGACAGGGGCCTACAAAAGAGTTTTTCAAAAAGAAATCAACAACCCTCCCTTGCTCCCCACTGGCTGTGGCAGAACCCAGGGTACAACTGGGTGGTAAGAAGAGGTCAATGCACCCTGTCTACAGCTTGAAGTCCCTTCAAAGCACCCTTCTAGTAGGTAAGTAATGTTTTTTGCTGTCTGTTAGAGTACATGTGTTTTTAATAGGGAGCTAAAGGACATGAGGTGGCAATGGCAGGTACTGACTGAGAACAGTAGAGGAAACAGGAGATAAGATTTTAAGATTCCAATGCTGGGCATAGATGAGGGAGGCATCGAAGGTAGCAGAGCCACGTGGCACAGGGCAGGTGTGGACAGGAACAATTAAGTATGGCAGAAAGAAGCTGGGCAACCTTTAAAGGCTTCCTCTCAATAATTGTTTGAAGAGAGGGAACAAAAGCAGGGAAAACACTGTCACAGGAGCAAGTCCTAGGACAATCTTAACAGCGTGTTAAGTAAACCCCAGGGAGTCTGCATTGTTACTGTGGAAGTTGGAGGAGAAGGTGGAAGGTGAGGGACTGCAAAGGTTTGGACAAGAGCATTAGCAGAGTGGGAAGGGGGAGCAGGTTAGGTACAACGATGAACAGAACCAGAAAGATGCAGACTCCACATGGACATACAGATCAAAGGAGAGGGCTGGGTTAAAGATGAAACAGAGAGTAAAAGCTTGAATCAATCTCCTTAACATCTGGTAGTGCATGAAAACTAAGGTGTGACATATATAACAAACACTTTAATTGAGAGGAGGAGAACTGGCATCAAAGAAGTAAGGGACGTCCCCAAATCTGGGAGAGGTACATTGCTATAGCTGGATGGAGCTTTCATAAGTTAGAGGCCAGCCCTGGTGTTATTATTCTAAGCAAAGCCTTTTGATCCAGCAGAAGGCAAATCTTCCTCCAAGATCAATGGGAGCAGGCTGAGGCCATGTGTTGAGGGATAAAAACTTAACATATGACTTGATAGTCACATTCACCTGTGATAAAAGAATAATACAGGACTGGTGTCATATGGTACTATTTCACACCTAGCTGCTGCAAGTTCAAATGAATTTATATAACGCTGAGCTGTGGAGAATCCAGGTGAGAGATCTTTAATACCAAGTGAAGTAGTTGTGCCGTACCAATGCCATAACAAAGAAAGAACTAGAGAAATGTGTTTAAAATCAATGTCTAAATCATTAAATCTAAGCAACACCTTCTTAGGATTAACGAGGCTTTCCGCATTCATTAACAGCCAGAAGTTTTTTTACATCTAACACTGCTTTCTCAGTGTGATAGTTGTAGAGTCATCAACCAAAGCAATATGTATACTTCCCCTGGTAAGATCAACCTTGCATTGGAAGGAAAGAGTGTTGCAAAGTCATAGGACAAATTCTTATCTAAAAAAGTGTCCCATGCACTGAATTTAGTCGGGACACTAGCAAACAGGAGTGAATCAAATATACAGCATACGAAACACCAGTTCAATTTCCAAGTGCAAAACTATGAGCAATGTCCTATATGGTATCAGTTGATTCACTCAGGGAACTCTCACTGTGTTTTAAAACCACACTGACTGTTACAGCTGGTATTAGAACAATGGCATTTCTCCTGATGACCTCAGATTTGGTTTGATAAGGTCTTCTATCACATGCAGCTACCGTGGAACAGCAGCCAAACTTGGACACAGCTTTATGAAAAAAGAGACATCAGTGTCAATAGTCCCATCTTTTTTCTCACAAGATGGGATCCATAGGGGATCTCACAATAGGATCCATAAATTGATGGTAATCATTTTTAACTTTAAAATACATTTTGATACTGGCTTGTGTCTGGCTTTGGAAGGTGTTCAACTTCTACCATATCAGAATCTATCACTTAGGTCTCTTGCCCTGCATTTTAATAGCAGAGCAAAGTGCTCTGCTAAAGGAAAGACAGGCAATTGTACCAAGTAAGTCTTAAGAGCAGCAAAGAGAACTTCATGCTATATGACTTGTGTGTGCTTGTGTACCATGGGTGGAGGGGCAGGCTAGGAAGTTGTATGGTCGTGGGCACATGTTTGCCTCTACTAAGCAGCAAACTCTGCCTTACCAACTGTGGCTCTGCGTGGAGTGGCTCAAAATTATCTGTTTTTAGCACACAGGAGGCAGCCAGGCTGAAGACAGCCAGCTCTTTCTCAGTGGTGTGGCAGAAGGCTCTCCTTTATGGTGAGGATCAGGGCAACCCTCCCCCCCCGCCTCCAGGCCTCGACCTTTTGGAAGATGCTGCACAGTGAGGAAATCTGGATAAATGTGAATCTCCTGGAAAACATCATGTAGGTCTGGAGGAGGTGGCATGGATTTTGCAGGCAGGGAGCAGAGGCAAAAAAAATGCCCCATGGCCTGCATTGGTAGTCTTAAAAAGACCATGAGGTTGCTACATGCCTCCCCAGCCTCCAATTGCTACAGCACATTTTGCTAGGGCTGAGTGCAGAGTCTGAGGTTAGCACTGGGCATGGATTTCCACATGGAGAAGACACAGAGATGTAATATATTAAAAGTGAATACATTAGAGGAGAGGAACAAGAGGATTTGATGTTTATGCCTCCAGGCAGGGGCAATAGATAAGTTTGAGTAGTGGTAATCACACAGCAAAACTAAACTGTGATCAGTAATTTGATGGTATGGTAAGATGTTTTGTTGGTAGGGGAGAGCTGGTATCTGCAATCAATCACTCGATAAACAGAGACAAGCCTGGAAACTGATCAGGACTTTTTGCAGATAGGCAGAGATTTAACCGAAGACAAGGAAGAATCTTTGACTCATTCGATGTGATTAAATGCAGGTTCATGTATTATCTGCTGCAAAGAATATCTTTGACTGTGAAAGATCATTGGTAGTGAGGCACACAAAATGTCAGCTGCTGCTTTCGGGGAGCTGAGCAAGATCTATTGCCTGGTGATAATTAACTATCCATCAATAAATGATAAGTACTCCAGGAAATCAACGTGAGGAAGAAGTTGTTCAAAGGAGAAAAGCAAGTCATTAGAAGGAGCAAACGTACTGGAACATTTACAGGAAATAGCATATCAAAAAGCACAGATCTAATACACATGAAGGTGGTGGAGGGTTGGTAGGAAGATGTCAGAGTTGCAAGAATCTGGCTGGAGGCTGCAAAATGAAAAAATAATGAAAAGAAAACTTCCAAAATAGGCCAGGTTCATTGCACTGCACAGATGGAACTTGCCACAGAGTCAGTCCCTGTTGCACCATGCTGACTGTCAGCAGGAATTTAAAGGTATTTCAAAATAACATTTGCCAGCAGAGAGGAAAAAAACCCACAACACTTTGGTTTCCACAAATAGGGCAATTAGCTTCAGTAGTCCTAACCTTAACGTTGGCCAGACACTCGTGAGGCAGGAACATTTACTACCAGATGCACCTCCTAATCAAGCTGCTGATCTTCCAAGAGCACTAAGCTTCCCTTAGTCATGTGGAAACTCAGTATTTCAGAGGTCTTTCCTCTGTTCTGGTAAATGCCTGATGCATGAGGGTTACTCCAATATTTTTTTCTTTGTATCTACAAAAGCTACCTACTTACATCAATTTGAAAGAGCCCTCGTTGGCTTCTTTTCTTCTATATCGTTCCTTCTGTGTCTTTGGGGATCATCTTTTGGGACAGAAATTACATTAAACCACTAGGTAGTGAGAAAGGTGAATAAATTTCCATGTATCACCTAACATGGGGATGCAGAGATGATGGTACTTTTTCCTATGTGACTACTCTCTCTCAATGTTGCTGAGTTTAGATTACAGGAACTGGGTTTTAGACCCTCAGTTCAGCAGTGGCAGACCTGCTTGCAGGTGGAGATGGACTTCTAAAATGTGACAACAAAGGCACGAGAGGAAGAAGGAGTAAATGCTTGGAGTGTCAGGTCTGACTAACCCTTCTGCTTGAAAAAGGAGAGCTCAAATGCAGGATTTCTAAGTTTTGCAGTTGTTTTCTCACCCTTTTGATATTGTAGTCATTAGAAGAAGGTGGTAGCAAGTAAGAAGTCATTCAAAGTACAGGAATCGCAGTTCTGATGTTTGTTAAAGGTATTTTTCTAGCCCTGGTGAGGATGAAGGAATGGCTGAAAACAGAGACAGGTGCTGTCTGGCATAGAAATCAAAATAGAGCCCCTAGTTTAGGTACCCAAGCGCCTACTCATGGCTGTCCGGCAAGCATTTTCAGGTGTTCCCGTGTGCCCTGGCGATAAATAAGGGACATGTGGGAGTCCGGCTTACTGATGGAAGCAAAGGGCTTAAAGGGAAATAAGAGAAATCTTTAGAGACCCAAGCTTTATTAGTGCTTTCATTTTTTCAGATATTTAGATTTTTCAAAGACAATCCCTAGTTTCTGGATTTTTTGAGGTGAGTCTAGGGTATTCTATGATTCTATGCTTCTGTTTAGGAGTAGCAAAACTGTAAAACATCTTTCTGTGGTATTGTTATAAAGGCAAAGCAGAGAAGAATACAGCAAAGACTGTGAACACACAGAGAACAGGAAGAAGTCCTTAATATGATCTATGGGGTGATAGTATATTAACGCTGCAACCCACCAGCAGAAGTGGATTTCTGACAATAGCATGTGTGTCATTTCTGCACCGGCCATGCACATTTACTTGTCAGAAATCACTGCACTTCCTAGCATTGTCCTAATTCTCAATTCAAGTACCAAAGGCATAAGGCAGGCTAGTACTTAGGGAAAAAACCTTAATGCAAGTGTTTCCTGTGAGTGATATCTAGCCTAAGGCTTTCCCCAGGGCTGGACTGGATTAAATCTTCCAGCCCCCCTCCCCCTCAGAAGCTCAACTGGTGGTTGAAAACTGAGTTGTATTTACAAAGCCTCTCCCATGCCAGGTTGGTGAGTGCACCAGCAAACCAGCTCCATGGCTCTCCAGAGGGTGCCCAACCCAGGGTCTACCACCAGTTCTGGCGTGGAGTTTTCCATGCATCAAGCCTTGCTCCTTGGCATGTCATTTTTATGTACACTTGACCATACTAACAATATTGCAAAAACCTCATTCCTTCCTTTCCTTGCATCCACTGGTCCTGGTGGTCCTGCCCAGCCTGCTAAAGCTCTCTGGGAATTTCCATGGCAAAACCTCACCCCACCTACTGTCAACTAAAATTTTAGGGCAGCCTGGGCTTCAAAAGACCTCAGCATAGAAATAGCCAACACCTAATCTGCACTGGTGAGGAATACTGCATCCAATCCTGGGTTCCCCAGTTCAAGAGAGACAGGGAACTACTTGTAGGGCAACAAAGATTAAGGGATTAGAGCATCTGCATTATGAAGAAAGGCTGAGAGACCTGGGACTCTTAAGCCTGGAGAAGAGAAGGCTGAGGGGAGACTTTATTAATGCTTACAAGTATCTAAAGGGTGGTTTGAAGGAGGAGGGAGCCAGACTCTTTTCAGTGGTTCCCAGTAACAGGATGAGGGGCCACCAGCACAAATTGGAACATGGGAAGTTCCATTCAAATATGAGGAAAAACTTCTTTATGGTGAGGGTGACAGAGCACTGGAACAGGCTGCCCAGGGAGGTTGTAGAGTCCCCTTCTCTGGAGATCTTCAAGACCCGTCTGGATGCAGTCCTGAGTGATGTGGTCTGGGCAATTCTGCTTCAGCAGGGGGGTTGGACTAGATAATCTCTAGAGGTCCCTTCCAACTCTGACAACTCCATGATTCTGTGATTCCGTGATACTGTTTACATTGTGATAATGCAAGATTGTCTGAGGGATTTATTTGTTAGGAGTTCTTAACCATCCTAGGTGAGGACACTGTGCACTTAATTTCTATTCCCTGTACAAAAAGCCAGCTTAGTTCATCTCACACATGTCGATGAGAGATCAGCCTGAAACAAGTTTGTTTTAGCTGTTAAATCACATTTTTCGATTGTTTAAATAGTTCAGACAGAATTTGCACAGTAACATTTTAGGTTTTTATAGCTGTCAAGAAGTAATACAAATAATTACCACCTTCCCTGGTGGGTTTTATCTGATTAGTGACATGTCTGCTTATGCAAGATATTTGAATAGAGACATTCAATAACATCAGTAACATTTAATTTCCCCTCTCATCTACTTTTTTCTTTTTTAAGCTACATTTCATATTTATTTTGAAGTCTTGTTTTGAGGGCTTGTTTTGAGGTTTAGGCTATTTTTCTTAAAATACTTTACATAATGAAATAATTTAGCAGAATATTTTATGTGCTTGTAATAAAATATTTCCTCACAGTATAGTAAGGTACTAAGTGTACCTTGTCCATGCTAATGAGTACGGCACCTGTCCCCACTAACTGCTGTGGAAATACTGCTGGAGTAAGGGGTGAGCCAAGGTGGGAGCCTGAATTTTCTCCAGATTGCAATCAGGAACTGCTGAAGGAAGTAGGAATTGATCTTGAAGCTGCCTGTGGTATCAAGGGCTTGATGAACTTGCAGAGCAGCAGGCTTTTGTAGCATGTTTTACTGGTACAAAATGCCCTAGGGTTACATATTCTTGAATATAACTTTCCATTGTTTCATCCATTACCTGCCTTCACATACCAAGACATTTCTTGCAAAAGTGTCAGTTTCCAGGGTTGGGTTCATTGGCACATAGATAGTAAAAATAAGATATTTAAATTCCAGTCATAGTTTCGACTCTTAACTCATTTAGACAATGAATTTTCAGGTTCTGTATCATACTATTTGTACACACTCCCGCAAGAGAGAGTAATGTAAACATCTCTCTTAATTAGTCTCTCAGGCTTGTGTTCTTTAGAAGGTAAGATCAGGTTGCCATGGTGGTATTTTTAACTACAAAATGTCTTTCAGGTTGTGAACGCCAGGAAGTGAAAATGAGCCTTTTAGAGTCCCAAGCACTATGCAGCAGCTATGAGACCCATACTTTGTGTTAGTCCTAGCTAGTGTTTATATGCATGGCTTATCAAGCACTGGCTAATATATCTTGTCTTAGACAAAAGGCAGATGACAAGCTTGATGCTTGCCCCAGGAAGCCTTGTGTCTCAAATTCCCTTACAGAGGGAAGCTTTGGCAAGATGTGAAACACATGAGAAACCTTGTCTGAAGGGCTGAAGGAGCTGAGGCCACCCCTCTCTGTACAAAGGAGAGATGTCCACAGTGCTGGCGGTTCTGGGGGTCCCTGGAGCTCCTTCTCCCATGGCAGTGCCATTTTATGTGCCCCTGCCTCTTTCAGCTGATGTAAAATACTGCCTAACTCTCATCTTTTCTACCCTGCTATTAAAATACTCACCAGATCCCCAGATTTTGTGCTTTATTTCGTCTATTTTATGGTTTTGGTTTAGATGTGGCATTTCCCTTGGTTTTGTGAGACTGCTGAAGGTATTTTGCTCCATTTTAAAGCTGTCAGTGGTCTGCGTTTAGATTTCTGTGTAGATTACATGACACGAGTGAGGTTGAATGGTTTATAGCTCCTTTCCTCCCTAGTGCTGCCCTGTGCTGTGAATCCTGTATGCCAACACATTGATATTTTGCCCATAAAAATGATTCTATGAAATGCAGCTTCTCATATTACTTTGTCGTTACTAATGTTCATTGATTTCTACTAAAAAACCTTCACAAATACTAAAACACTGTATGGAAAGACACAAACATCCACAGCAAAAATAAAAAATGGTATTTCTTTTTATCAACACTGTCTTTCTCTGAGTCTGATCCTCAGTTACACTGAGGCCACCTTAAGCTGTTCCAGCATATAAAAAAAAAAAAAGCACCACTCAAAGGGAGTTTAGATATAATTTAATCCTACTTTAAAAACACTTTTCCCTGTCAGTGTAATATGAAGTGATCTTGGTTTCGACGAGAATCTTCCCCTGCTCTTGCAGAGACTCAGGACACCGAGGGTAGGGCAAATACAGATTTATTTACCATGGATTTTAACTCTGTGCATCAAGATACAAAATATCCTTATTTGCCTTCCCCAATAATTTTGTACAACCAAAGAGAATCCAGGAGGGCTTCAGTGCAGTATTATAATAAGCAACTGCGGAAACGTTTATCATTCCTGATGGCAAAGATTAAAATACTCACCATTTATTTCAAAGAGGTAAGTATGACACCTTAACAATTCTGTCTTTTCCTTACTGCAGACATTTTCATTTCAAGCCCTGACAATATTAAGGAAGAGATTTATTGGACTTCATCATACAGCCCAAATCCTTTGGAGCCAAGGTATTTATAATGATGTAAAAGTGACAGTGTCAACAGTGATTTAAATCATTTAGTCACTATGATAAACACTGCGTTATCCTAAAATTTAAGGGATACATTGAGAACATAAGTCACCCAGACTAAAAGACAATTAGTGGCAAAACGTTTTTGTTTGCAAGGCTCATCGTGACCCAAAATAAAAGTTTAAATGAGAAGAGCTAATGATGATGTCGTATTATCCATGAGATAAACACTCATGGTATCTCATGAGCCTATGAGATAAAGACATATGTCCTATGTGAACACAGTACCTTCCTTTATATCTGAAGAAGCCAGCGCTGCATTTATCAGCAAAGAGTTAGAGGAGAACAGTATAAAGTACAGACAAGATGTCTGATGCTTGCCAGACAGCAACTGCTCTAATCATCATTTTGCTTAATGAAGGTATGATATAGATCAGCTCGTGATCAGTCTGTTAGATTGATATGAGGTAAATTAGAAATCAAGATATGGAGATGAGGAAAAAAAATAAATCAGACTTTCATCCTTAACTGCTGTACTTTATATCAAGGTAGAAAGAGATGCAAGAGAATGAGGGAAGGTAGGAGATGTCACTCAAAGTGGCTGGAAGAGACTAAACAAATTGATCTGAGAGTGATCAGGGAAATTAACAATGAGGCAATAAAAATGTTAAAAAAAAAATATTGTGATCTCAGGAACCTTGGAGATCTAAATTCAGAAGTCCTCTCTAGAGGCTTAAAGGGAATAGACACTGGGAAAACAAAGCAGTTAGGTCTCCAACTTGGCACACCAGATATGAGCATGTCCTTCTGTAGGACAGCACGTCAGGAGCTGGGAGAGCAGAGGAAAAGCAGAGAGGTGAAGAAATGTCCTCAGCACCTTGTGAGACCTAATGGCCAAGCTATGCTATGCTCAGTCTTTCCAGGTTTTCTTCCTGTTCCCTTGGACTTGATTCCCCAAGTTGCCTTCCTTACCAGCTAAGCTTGTCACTGTCAACACCATTTAAGAAAACATGGTGTTCCTTGGGGCACATCGTATGTAATCAAAACACACCATACCAAAAGATCTTGCATAAGAAGTCCTCACCAATATAATTTTGGTTTATAATTTGGAACTTTTAAGAAGTGTTGGTGTTCATAGATTTCTGTTCTCTCTTCAAAGAGAATAAAAAAATTATTAATGCCCTGAACAAGCTGTAGGAAAGTTTGTTACCATGAGATTTGTTACAAAATTTCTTGTCCTCTTACAAGACCTTTCCAAGGCCAAGGTGTCTTAAATATTTCCTCCTTTTCAACAAATTAGGAATTAAACTCCGTTCACCTTGGAAAGTTAATTTTCCATCAATTTTGTGTGCAGCTGCCTAAAGTGTGATAGAAAATGCCGTTCAGCAATTTTTATACTTCAGCCAGTCAGTTGTGGTTCTGAAATACAAAATAAAACCCAAGAAGAAATGACAGGCCACAAGGGTGATATAAAAAGCAGTTTGAAATGTACTTACAACATGGATGTTATAAGACTCAGAATTAGTAACTATTGCCACCCAACTTTTTAGATTCAAAAGGATCACTTAAAAGCAATTGAAAGCTTTTGGTTGAATTTGTCATGAAGTCAGTGTGGACAGACGCAACATAAGAACGACAAATGTCTCTAGGAAAGTTATCCTGAGTGCATTTTCATTAGGCCTAAGTAGATACGCGAGTGCTTGCGCAAACCTGCGGTGCGCATTCATAGTCAAAAGTGTCTTTCCACGGTCTGGCTGCATTGGTCTCAGCCTCACCTGCAGGGATCTCTGAGCCAGCAGCAGAGGACTGGGACTGAGAAGCCATTTAGGTGAGCATGAGTCAGGTCCAGTGGCTAAACATAGTAACTTTCTTGATCTCCCTCAAAAGAAATAAAAACAACATCAATCTCTAGGTTGTAGCAAATTTGTATGTTGGATTGTCTGGAAAGCATACTAGCAACGGTTCAGCTCGGGAGAACTGCCCAGGGAACACTACAGAAGAGCCTTTTTGGTTTTGTATGGCCGTAAACAGAAAATATGCCCTCAGCTTTCAGGGTGTAGTCCTGAAAAGATTTGCCCGATGGGAGCAGCTTTAACAGGGAACAATTCCCTTAAATGGAACTGTCTGCTACAGTGAATAAAATAAACAGCATGTAGTTTTGGTTTTTTTTTTTTTAAACTGAAAACATAGAGTTTGCCAAATTCTTTTTCATTACTAAGAAATTCTTTTAATTATTAAAGAATTTCTTGATGCCTTAAGTGGCATTTGTCAGAAGATGTTGTAAGATAATTTTTTTTTTTTTTAAAACAGTGGACTGTTCTATTTCCATATCTCTCAGATGAAATGTTATGATTTTTCATCTTTCAAAAATAATGGTTCAGAGGTCTAACAAAAGGTTTGCAAAGCACAAAATGAAAATTCAGCAGTTGGCAAAAGCTCTGGGGGAGACAGCGGTGGAGGACAAAACAGGACTTAACTCTTCTCCTGCTGCCTTGGTTGTACCTGTCACTGGTGCCCAAGAAGAGCAAGCAAGTGAAACTGTGAAGTGACATCAGTTCCCAGTGCTGATCTGCCCCAGCCATAAGGCTGTAGGACGTGTCAGTGAGTGTTCAGGGTCCTGCTGTAGCCTGGGGACCCTCAGTTATTTACGGGCTCCACAGAAGGGATGTGCTTTGCTGGCACAGGCTGAAGCATCTCTGGCCTGCTTCTGTTTGCGCTGTAGGTGAGAAAGAACATTCTTGGTGCTCCATTTTCCGTGCCCCTCTTCTCTCTACTGCTACAGCCAACAGAGCCCCGCTGGCCCTGAGATCCTGTGGGTAAATGGACTCCCCCAAACTCCTTCTGGCTCCTGCTTTCAAGTGGGAGAGGTAAAGAAACCCTTTTCCTTTCTGAGATATTGTATGCCATGGAAATGCAGCAGTAAAGAAGAGTAAAAATGCTAAATGAGACAACTAAATGTTTTCTATTACCCAGTGAGAAGTGACAGACTCCTACTTACGCCCTCTATAACCTTGGTATCGGAGTTGCTGTGTGTCTGAAGCAAAGGTGGCTGCATCCTGCATCTGAAAACCCCGAGCAGGCTGCTTAGCCTTCTTTTTGCTTTTGGATTATTTCCTTAAGACACCTCCCATTTTTCTGCTTCTAACAGCACATCTGTTGAGTCTCTGGAGCCTAGAGATTTGCTTTTTCTCTTTGGCTGGTGGCACGGGTGGGAGGCCGCAGCAGGGGAACAGCCTGGGAGTGAGTCTGGCGTCTCTGCAGGGGGGGTCTGGCTGGGGCTGCTCACCAAGCGGCCATACCAGCCAGGGCTAGCGAGACACAGCCTGTCTGATTTTGTACCTCTTCCTGGCCAATGCAGCTGTATTTTTTTGGGTTAACATTTGCCCTTGAGCTAATGAAAGCAGACTCAAGTGCTTTGCGCTATTGGACCACTCTTTCTCACTCGTGTTCTATTCGGCTCTAAAAGAAACGTTCAGGCCTCTGGGAGTTTCAGTGGGAGCAGGTTGCTTATGGGCTCTTAAACGGACGTCTCTGCGCTCCGCACCTCTCCTTAGGTACTACCTCTGTTTAAAAATCTGTCTCATGCAGCTTTATTTGTCAGGGCAGACGGAGAAGGACAGAAAAGAGATTAGTTTTAGAGCTGGCTTATCCTGAGGTGATAGCTCTTCGAAATGTCAGCACTATTGATGGTGGGCCTACTTCACCCACATAATTAAACACGTCTACTGAAATGTCACTGCTGCCGCCCAGTGATCTGATGGACGGCTCCAGTTGGGGGACATTCTTAAACAGCACAGCCAAATTGTTGGGATGCTGTGGTCTCCGTCAGACGTCCCCTTGGTTCACAAGTGATGAAATGCTACTGAAGGTAGGCAGGGTTAGTCACTTTTAGATAAAATGATTAGCCTTGGTGTCTCATTGTCCTAACTGTCTCTAGTATGGAGTGGATTCACGTGACCTTTTCTCACAACTCCCAACTTTTGACACGTTCTACTGCCTAAATCTTGTTTTCTTAGCCCTGATTGAGCAATGGACACAGAATCCCTTCAGAAAATGAGTGGTAAAGGAGACTCTATCTTTGTTTTAATTTGGATTTTATTTATTTACTGAAGATACAGAAACCTCTTCAGTGATTCAGTAATCTCTTACTCCTCAAGGACTAAAGCAGGACTTCCTCCTCAATCTGAGTTATACCCTTGTCTTGCTGTTCTGCCATGGGAAGGCTAACATAAAATGGCCCAGGGAGATTTCTAATGGGAAGAACTCCCAATTCTGAATATCAGAAAGTACACAAAGCTCAATATTTAATTTGGGAAAAGTAGGTCTTGAATCTTTTCTTCAGTCATGCTGTACATCTATCTTAAAAGAAAGAAGAAAAAACAAAAAAAGAAAAAAAAATCTCTTAGCCTGGCAAGAAACGTTCCAGGAAATGAAACTCTTATAACTGCTGCTGCTTGTCAAAGACCTTATGAAAAAGAAATGGAAGACAGTCACCAAAGGAAACTTGAGATGAGTTGTGGGACCCACTGCTCATTTTCTTTTTTCCTTTGCTCTTCAAGGCAATTGCTTTCACCAAGAAGTGAAAATATCAGGGTGCATGGAGACAGCATTCTCCTGGAATTTGTGACAAACTGCTGTGGAGCAGTGTTAGATTCCATGATTATGTGCAATATATGGTTTTGGAGATAGTTTGTAACATTGCAGGTCTATATTGCAAAAAAAGAATGCGCCATTTCAGCTGTCAGTCTCATTAATTATTACACTTTCTCGTATTACTGTTATTTGTTGAGGCTAATACATTTTTCCCTAAGCTTTTATTTTTCAAAAATGTAACTTCTTGCCCAGACCCAGAAACCTCAGGATGAAATATGTGCAGATTTTTCTTCCCTCAAAAGACATATACCATTTGAATTTTGATCTGTGGTAGTTCTGGGTGAAATATTTCCACTTTCATATAAGAAAACCCAGAGGTGTCAATGGCGTTTCTCCCTACTTCCGCTGTTGGACAGCAATAGGTCTCAGAGGCTTTCCAGCCAAGAAGAATGACTTATTGTGCTAGACATCATCAAATGTATAGCAGGAGACCGTGTCTACCACAAAGAGATTATTTTCTAGATGGAGAAGCTGCATAAAGGGCAGCCAAAGGAAAGTTTTGTTAGCTATATTTCACAAATAAGGAAACGAGACACAAATCTGAAACTCCTCAGATGCACGGAAACCAGTGAGAGCTTGGTGGATTATTGCTTGAATAAAGCAACATAATCTATGTCATGCAAGAAGTCTTTGGCAAAGAACTGAGTGGAGATATTACAGAACCTGTTCCAGAGATCAAGAGTCTAGCTTTCTCTTTGAGGAGGAAAAGATAAGAGAGAGTGAAAATTTCTGTCTATGGCATATTGTGCTGACACAATAGAGTAATTAGAAGGATAAGAGAATACGGTTATTCTGGAAAGTTACTCTGCAAAAGAGTTTTTCTGCCAATATTTGGCAAGGCTTCTCTTCAAATAGGCCGAAAATTACTTGCATGTTTGTCTAGTAGCTTTTTAACCTGTCCTGGACCTTAAAAGTGATGCTATGGAAGAGCAGGCTGGAAGAGCATTGGTAGGTTTGCTTCCAAGGTGTTCACTTTGGTTCACTCACTAGCCATATATTAAAAGCATATATTTCTAAAATTTGAACTTCATATAATCAGAGAAAGGATGAAGTTGGAAGGAACTTCTGAAGGCCATCTAGGCCAACCACCCTGTTCAAGGAGGGCCACCTAGAGCCATCTACCCAGGACCATGTCCATATGGCTTTTGAATATTTTCAAGGAGGGAGACTCCACAACTTCTATGGGCAACCTGTGCCAGTGCTCAGTCCAGTCACCCTTACAGTAAAGAAGTGTTCCCTGATGTTTGAAGGGAACCTCCTGTGTTTCAGTTTGTGCCCGTTACCTGTTACCTCTTGTCCTGTCACTGGGCACCACTAAAAACAGCCTGGCTCTGTCCTCTTTGCGCCCTCCCTTCAGGTATTTACATACTTGAGGACCAATAGGTCAGATCCTTGAAGATATTAAATATGTGCATCTTTATGCACCTATGCAGCTGTTTGGAATAGCCTGGTCTTGCCTTTTTTTTTTTTTTTTTTACATTATTTTGGAGTGGTAGAATTTATGTTGGTGGTTATTATAGACAGAGGTATTCTGGGTCAATCTCACAAAACACTTTACCGCATTTTTAGGTAACCAAATAGGTTACCTTTAAATGTTATATACTGTTAAATATCTGTTGTACGAAGCACTTAAGTATAAATATATTGCAGACTGAGAGCAGATTAGAATATGTAGTGTGCAATGAAGTGGAAGTTATAGCAGAATATGTAAGACAGGCGTGAACCTTCCTAGTGCCAATTTCTCAAACCTGGAGGATAACAGAGCATATAAAACACAACTATTCCACAGGATTATCCTGTGATCCACCTCTCCTCTTTAAGTCTTATGTGCTCCTTTTAATTACCTTTACTAAATTTACATTTGATGAATATCAGATGCTCTGTTATACCTTTACCAGCATTTGATTATATCCTACAATGTTTTTCCAGTCCAGATGTTTTTTCCATTCCAGTTATATAAAAATGTGTTGGATGTCTGGAGTAAGAAATGGAAAACATACAAACAAAATACATATTTCTGAAACTTTGAACTAGAGCTTATCTCAGAAGGATTTTTTTTCCTAGGTGATAAAGGGGAAATGGGATCTGAAGTACTGAGGAAATCTTGCGTGAAAGAAACGAATAAAGACTTTTTCTTGAACAAGGTATAATTACAACTAGATACAGCTAAACCACTACTACAGAGTGTGTATAAGCACAGTGACAAGCCCAAAGAAAGAGCGTACTTGGCTACTTGCCATATCAGTGTGATTCTGGTTAATGCCCACTGCTACCTTTTCAGTAAATTATAATCACTGACCATGAAGCAGGGTCTAAATGAAGTCTGAATCTCCTCTGAATATACCATTCATCTCCTGTAAGAGTCAATGAGTGAAATAGAAGTTAACTGCACGCGAGGCTCTGTTTAGATCTTTAAAGCAAGAACACAGAAAGAGTAAATTAAGCTGTGGGATTGTTTATGGGCTATGTATCTTAACTTTTCTCAAAAGATTGTGTAACTGCAGATCCTAAAAACCACAGAGACAGACACACACAATGTACACCTTTGATTAAACTATAGCCAAGCAAATTATACTGTGGTATAAAGAAAAGGAGTTGATATAAAGCAAAGTATGAATAAAACCTGTTTCATAATAACTAAGATATTGACACAAGGTTTATAGATAAGCATAAATGGCTTTTACTCTTTATTTTGTGGCTTTTATTGCTTTTTTTCTGCTGATCTAGGAGCATAACTTTGAACCACTGTTTTTTTGACAAAACTTTCTCTTCCCTTAGTTAGCCAGACAAGATGGGCAGAAACACAGTAGAAAGACTGAAAGCCATCTGCTTGGGGAATAGTGCAGAAGATGGAACAGAGAATATGAGAAAAATCCTAGAAATAGGAACTACAGATATGGTGAGTGTGTAGGAATGATATTGATATGTCCAAGGAATCATAAGGAATAGAGATTCATGCTTTTTCACAATGTACTGAGATCACAGCCAGGCTCTCTGCTCAGTTTGGTACCTACAGGACCTATAACACTTGCATGGTATCACCCCAGAACACTCCACATGTAGAAGTTATTCTACTGAGACTGGATGATTTTGGTCTTAACTGTTCCAAAAATAGTAAAGATGAAATGAGAAAAGCTGCTGTGCATTACTGCAAGTTCCAGGGCACTCACGAGTGTCCCACCACTATGGTCTGGAACAGTCTCCTTTGGGACAGAGACTTGAGGCAGCTGGAGCACTACTCCTACTGCTTAGCTGCACCCCAGCAAGAAAGCAAGAGTCCCCTCTATGCAGGGGTTAAAATGAGAGAGGAGAGAGGCAGGGAAGATTTTAGCACCCAGGTGACAGTAAAGGGAGAACATTCTTACTAGTCAGGCTTGGTAGAGCAGAGTATCCTCACAGATCCTCCCTCTGGTACCATTGGAGGAAAAAAAGTTGTTCCTCCTCTTCTCGCAGTCTTTAACTACATATCCCACTCCCCATCCTCCATGCCAGGCTATGGAGCTTCTGTGTTTTATGGGCAGATTTTTGATGCCTGTGTGTGCCTGTCTCTGGTTTTCGTTCCCTTGTGCCAGACTTCGTTTGTCAGTAGTAAGTGTGGGCACAAGCACAGCTCTGCATAGAGGTGATAGTGCCACAGGCTGGGGAAGGAAAAGAAAAGTGAGCACCACTAACCTCCAACGCTCATCTTTAGTCTCGGTGTGTTCTGTGTTCATAGGCCTAAACTGCAAAAGCATTTACAAAGGTTGAAACACTTTTTGTTGCTCAAGAAATTACTGCACTGTCCTGAAAGGTTATCTTCAGCTTACAGATGAAAGTTTCAGGAGCAAGACAATATCCACAATATCCAACATCTCTACTCATCTACTGTGTGATACATTTATTTGCAACCTTTCTATTTACTTGGCTTTACGTAGGCTATTTAAGTTATTTGGGTCATCGGTTTGCAGGATATTATATAACATGGAGCTCTTTGGGACTCTGTTTCTGCTCATCTTTAATTCCCAGTAGCAAGTGACTATCATCCCTGTGGCAATTGCAATGATGTTTATATAGAAATATAATATTAGAAAAATCCGTAATACTTAGCTTCCTGCAAACCACTCCAGCAGCTAAATAAAAGGAGTCAACATCCCAGAACCAGACCATAGACCATTTTCCATAGATCACCTGCACGTGCTGAAAAGAGCAAAGATCTGCAAGGTGACAAAATGCTAAGATGAAGAAAGAATACAACATGTATGCTTTTGTAAGTCCCTGCAGTGTGTAGACATTTAGATAAAAGAGAATGTATTAAGGGGAGTTAATTATTTCTCATGAGGTGAGAGTTTCAGACACCAACTAGGGAAGAGTGACTTGTAAGTCAGGTAAGGAAAAGGTAAGGTAATTCATGACAAGGCAGCTCAAGGAAAGAGGACAAGGAACTAGGGCCCATACTTTCTGGGCTTCAAAAGTTGCATTGCTTCTTCCAAAACCCAAATTATGGTGGAGGGATTGCTCACTGTCGTGGCTTAAGCTTGGAAGCACAGGCACATTTGGACATTGAAGAAAAAACTGCTGTATTGGCTGCCCATTGACTTCCTCTGAAAAAGAGAGGAAGTCTTTTTCACAAGCCATTAGTTCACTCAGAAGACACCTCCTTGAGAGATTTTCTATGAGAGTAGAGATCAGAAATCACTATTAGATGCCTGTGCTTTCAGCATTTTGTTTCTGTGTTTCAGGGAAGCTCAGATAGCCATTTCTTTATCCATGCCTTTATTTCACTTGTAGCTGGTGTTTCCTGTTGCCTGAAGTAGAGATCTTACCCATCAATTCATCTCTTTGTTATCATTTGTGAACATAAGAAAGAATAATTGATAGCATTGGTGTATAATCCCACATTTAACAATTTCCTGAGGGTTAAAGGCTTTTCTCTCTATTGTTTTAGAGATAAAAAAGAAATCCCATGGGCTCAGATCATAATTGAAAACACACTACTTTCAATATAGATTAAAGCACACACAGGAATGAACGTTTTTAATTCATGTAAACCCAGCCCTGTAGTCCCCCTTTTTCACCATTACTGTCCGTTAGCTACCAATTTGAAAACAGCAGAGAAATGATTTGATTTCATAACCAAATAGCTGAGCAGAAACCATTTCCTCCAGCATAGCCTTCACATTTATATTTAAATGAACTGCCTGTGACCAGGAAAATCTGCCTCATTTAGAGACAGGAGTTAAAAAGACCTTTGGTGAGACACAGGGCAACAGAATTAAGAGATCTGGGTGAATTTCAAGTGTCTCAGAGCTAAAAGAAAACATACCACTTGTTCAAGTGTGCTGAGACTGTGTCTGGAGAAAGGCAGGACCATGGTAAATCTGGTGTCATGCATGTAGCCAGGACACTGCAGAGCTGTCTGCAGCTGTCCCAGGACTGAGAGACCTCCGGGAAGGGACCCTGTTTTGGGACCACTTGGTGTGGTCTCACTACTGGAGAGTTATCAGCCCTCTGGCTGTATCTTTGGAGAGATACCACCTTACACCCACAGCCTGTGGGAAAATTTGGAGAGTGATGGGAAATAACTGAGAGTTCATCAAAAAGGAGTAATGAACTAACTTTGGATTCAAAGCAGTGCTAGAGACCTGTCTCTTCTATTTCCTCGATAAAGCTACAGTTAGCAAAGAGGTATTAGCTTAAACACCAAATTAGTAGCATTAGTATATCGTGCTTGATCCTCCCACAGACATTTTCCTCTTTACAAACTGCTTTACAAACAGCAGCTAATTAATTCTTATAACACAGTTCTCAGGGGAGACCATAACAGTCTTACCTTGCTCTTTACAGTCAAGGAAACTCAGGTGTTGAAGTAATTTGCACAGTGTCTGCCAGGATACTGACTTGAGAGAAATGAGATGAGCTATCAGTGATCGGTGATCCTATCCAGCTGTGGATGGAAATGATCTCCTGCCAGGCAGGACCTAAGCTGCCAAGCTTTGTTCCTCCTCTCTTCCCACAAGGATGATGGTGCTCTCACTACGTGACAAGTCACTGTAATTTCACAGGAGAGAGAATGACAATATATAACTAAAGCATAATGCAACAGGAAAAGGTCAGGGTGGGGCAGTACCCCTCTGAGAGAAGTCTTTCAATAATCTGCTCTCTTCCTTTGTCTCCAGGTATTAAAATAAGGAGGTTGCCGCTCACACCTTGTATTCGTTCTTTGACTCGGGTCTCTGGTTCCCCAGTCAATTTTCCCAGTCAACTGCTAGGAGAGGTACCAAGTACTGAGAGCTCCTGCTGCAGACTAAATGCAGTTGTTCTGCGTCTGCAGGCTGCTGCTCATGCTGAGCCCTGCAGGGGAATAGGCTGCGTGGGCACCGAGAGGAGCAGCAAAAGAAAATGCCAAGTGAAATTTACTTGAGCCAGGGAAATATTGCCTTCCTGGCTGCTTCTCAAAAGTCTTCCTGCTGTATTTTATTGCTGAAGTTAGCTGTACGAGTGTGGAAATCTTCAGGGTACTGTAACAAGATGGAGGAAAAAACCGAGTCATCACCAAACTTTCTGCTACAAGTTGAAAGAGGAGTGAGACAAGAGGAGTGAGACATTGCTCTGAAATGAAATCTGTTCTGCTGCTAATATGCTTTAAAATGGACAGAAAGGTTGTGGTACTGTGCAGCTGGCTACCTTAGAGAAGTAAATTCTAATGGCATTTAAGTGGGAGAGAAGGCATGAGGAATGGAGTTTGTTGAGGAGGTTGCATACCAGCCAGTGTATTTGTCAGCCCCTCCAGGAAATCTTCACACTGGTGATTTCTGGATTTCACACTTGATTTCTAAAAAAATATGAGATAATGGTTTTGGAGAAAGGAAGCTGGAGTTACTATTTTCTCTATCCTTGGTCTTCTTTCTGTCCAAAGCCTTCTTTTAAAATTAAAACCATATATTTATGTTTTAATTATATACACGTTTTAAAAGATATATTGTTTCAATTATATGTATATATAAAAAGGATAAAGAAAGATAAGGAAAAGGAGAAAAACATCAATAGAAAAATAAATTTAACAGAAAATAATCCCCATATTCACTGTATTCTGTAAGGTGCAATTCAGGATTTATAAATCGATACTTCCTCCCCAGCTATTCTCCTCACCTCTTTCTTTCTGAATTTCTATTAATTTCTGCCCATCTTCGGTGACTACTATTGCTACTGTTACTTGCATTATCTACCTCCAGATAGCTCAGGGCAACTTATAACTCTTTTTACTCATCCTGATGTGATACAACTTTAAAAGAATACAATCGCAACAGTTACCAATGGCTGAACTTGAAAAGATCAGAGATAAATTTTCATTTTCTTCCATGAAAACGTCATTCAAGTTTGTTATTTTTTGTATAACACTTACCCTAGACAGGGCCTAAGCAAAGAACCTGAGCTCTTAAAGAATTTTTTCCTTAGCCAGTTGGAGTAGACATCACAGGGAAAATTTTTCCTAATGCTGGCTGGAAAATTTATTTTGGTGGAAGCTAACAACAGCAGTAATTGCTGTTAAACAAAATGGATAAACAGCAAGGACTTGACTTTTGGAAACATATTCCAAACTTCAAACAAGTCACTAGACAATGTATTTGGAGAAAATTCCTTTCATGTCCTAGAGCATCTGTCTCCTTAATAATAGTCTGTAAGCCCTTGGAAACAAGCTTGAACTAGAATTCATGCATGTCATTAAAACTATTCTTCAGATAGGTGGGCTCTATTTAAAAGGTTGACCATTCCAGTGGTAGTCCAGAAGTGATTTGCAATGAAAAGTTTATGATAGTGTCTAGCAACTGAAAAAGCAAAAAAAAAACCCCCATATTCTGAATACAGGATATTTTGAAGAAAGCAGTATGTGTCTTCAGCTTAATTTCTTCCCGAGCCCATCCTTTGGACCCAAAGTGGAGATGGGTCCAAATTGTGCTGAGGGTGTCCAAGGTGCAGACATGGAGGTGTGGAGGCTGCTGATGGTCAGAAGGGGAGTCACTGAAGGACACAAGACACATTGAGCTCCTCTGTCACTTCTGGTATGTGGCAGTCCTACTGACTGTTTACATCCTTCTCCTTATTATCAGATGGTTTTAGCATCTCAAACCACAGGACTCAGCCTATCCCATGCTCTCCGTGGATCTCTTTGCCTTTCAGAGTACCTTCCCCACAGTAAGGGCTTTGTTTAAAGTCCACCATATTTTACCGTGAGATCTCAAAGGTGGTAATTTCCTTAAATCTGCGCAGACTGAGGAAAGTGCCCCACACTAAAACAAGTGTCCCATTCATACAGGTATCAGTACATATTGAGGGAAGACTAATGCCCCCAACATTTATTAGACAACAGAGATTCAATTGGTGGGAGAGATGTGATGTAATTACTGCCACATTTAAGGAGCTGCTAGTCACTGCTGGGGACACACTTTTTAGGGTGGCCGTCAGTGTCATTTCTGTGGGAAATTGATTAAGTCTGGGATGTTAAAGCCAGCAATGTGTTTTTCAGATGGCATCTGGTGGCACAGTGTAATAGACTATGTTATTTGCTACATCATTGCTTATGAAATATTGTTAGCAGGGTGCAGATCACTCATCCATTAACACTCCATGAAGGCACCTTGAATCCCATGTTTCCAGAACAGTGGAAAACACTTCTATTTCACAGCTGAAAAATAAGCCATTTGGATGCTTTTGAAGTGCCTGGTACAAAATTCAGCTATTTCAACAATGGTCTCTTACCTATCACAATTTTTCATCTCTAAGACCTCCTCTGGAAGAGATGCAAATGTCACTCCAGTTCATCTGAACAAGTGGTATGCCAGAAGTTAATATGAACATTTGTCTCTTTGGTAGTAGTTCTCCACAGAGATGTTAAGGTATGTACTATACATTTATTATATATATGATATCAATCTAGTCTCTATTTAATCATGCTGGGATGTGAAAGAAAATGTTTAATTCTCATGATTAGTTGCAGCTCCAACAAAATAATCACATGCATATTGCAATCTATTCAAGAGAATCTTATCCCTGAAATGAAACTTGCTAAACGAATCCATTTGGAGAATTTTCCTACTCATCTAGTTTGGAAGCTGATGGCAAGATATTGACAGCTTTGAACTGTGATAGCTGCTATGAGAGATCATTGACAAAATAATGACAGTCTATTAGTCCAGATTTGTCTGGAATTGCAATGTTCCTTCCTCCTGCTCTCCCTCCCTCCCTCCCTCCTACCCAGAGAACATTTATACAGTTTTATCTTGAATTTTGACTTGTTATTGCCAGTGGTGAGCAGAGTAAAACGAGGGCAGTTCACAATTCTCTTTGAGCTACTGTGTATGCCTACCTTTCTGTGGATGCGGCTACACCACTGCTTCAGAGAGAGGTTTCCTTTGCAATTATATGCTTCATTATTAAAGTTGTCAGAAATTGATGGTCCTCTAGAGATGAGTGCACTAGAACTGAGTTGAGAGTGATCTCTAATTTAGAGGAGAGGGAGAAGTAACCATGCAACAAATTTTATAGCTCCATGCTGCTCTAATGTTTCACTAAGAACTAGACACAAGGTCAGATAAAAAGTTGAATATTGAACAGCTGAATAAAAAAAAAAGGGTTTCTCTGAGCAGAACTACATGAAACCTTGGAAACCATCCCTTCTCACTGAAAAAAGTTCATACCTTTTTAAATTCAAACAGTGTCAAAAACCAAATCTGAACTTTGATATCAGCTGTGAAATACAGTGCATAAAAAAAAGAATGTCCATTACTCCAGGTTTTTCTGTAATTTCTGTCTGGCTTTCACTCTTTGATTTTTTTTTTTTTTGTAAATACCCTTTTTTCTTGATGGCAATCACCATGTGAAACGCTTGGGACAGTTAACATAAACCACATAACTAATATCTGGCTCTTCTAATGCCACTCATACCTGTGATGGAGGCACTGAGGGCTAGGACTGGCCTCAAATACTTTGCAAATGGTTGAGCAAGGAGTAAGAGATGAGACAGAGAAGAATCTGAGCTTCTGCAGTTGCAGAGCAGCCAAATGAAAGCACCAAGAATTATCAGAAGTCCAGAAAACATAATCTAGCAGGAAAAAAAAAAGCCGATTGAAAGATAAAAAGTGGCACAATTTAAGTGATTACAACAGTGGGGAGATTTCACAATAAGTCTTCAAATACATAAAAAGAGTGCCACTGGGACTAAGATAATAAAAAATGGGTTTAAACTACAGCAAGGGAGACTAATACAAAAAAAAAGAGAAAGCCTTTGAATGTTAAGGAGAGGCACCTGAATGATTTGTTTGGGAAGACTGAGGACTCTGAGTAAAAGCTATTTATAAAGAAGAGGTGACACACACATCTGTTAGAAATTTGATCCCAGTGAGGCTGTGAGAAGGACCAGATGACTGCTTTTAGCTCTGTTCTGTGTTCCTACATCTTAATTGCTGGTGGGTATTGAATCCCTCATTAGATTGCCCATAACACATTTCTTGAAAGCTTGGCTAAGTTATCTTACCCTTCCTCCTGTCTAGGTGCTCTAGCTAAAGCTGCATATGGTGGAGCCTGTCATTACCTTTTGTCTGTACATTTTTCTCCTGGGAAGAGCTGGTTGCATTCCCAGCATCTTTTAGTGCTACCAGACAGCAGGAGTCATAGACAGACATTAGAGGAGAGGCTCAGGTGGCTAAACCGGGGTGTTTAGTCCTATTTTACACTGGGGATGGGTTTCTACAGCACCCTGTCTGGCCTCCATCTGCCACTCCAGAAGGGCACAGCTCACACCTGACAGGCCTGCACCGGTATCTCAGACACTCAAGGGCATCTTATGCCTCAGCTCCCGAATTCCACTCTTGGCTTTTCAGCAGCAGACAAGCTATAGTTCAAAGAACTGTTCCTCTAAAGCAACAGCTACTCTCCTACACGTGTTCTGATGTGAAGGACTGTGTGATAGCCCTGGTTTGGCACACTACACAGTCCTGCTAATGCTTTGAGGGAACAACTGGCCAGGTCAAAAAGGGAGCAAGCTGTGAGCACCTCTCCATAGGTGTAATTGACTCTGCAAAAGAAAACTCTGTAGGAAACCAGATCTAAATGTTTTTGTTATGCATATCCACTTCTCTGGGCAGCACCTTCCTTTGTTTGCACATATTAGCTGATGATCTGATAGGTAAACCTGCTGAAATCAATGATTATTATTATTAATTTGTGTAGAGTCCTAATTACCGTGCCCAAGTTAAGACACACGCACTTCAGTGAGCACAGGGCAAAGTCTCTCTCTGCCTTTGCAAGAGGTGCTGTGTCAGGGTATTTTGCAACAGCAGGGCTGGTGTTTGCAGGCTGGCTCATTTGGAATGAGTATGAAAGGCAGCGTTCCCACCTTCCATGTCTTCAGCACATTATTCTTGGTAACATCCTGAATTAGCTATTAATTTGCTTTACCTATTTTTGATTTGAAGCTGTATTTGGCTAAATATTCCAAACAGAATGAATCACAAGTACCAGAGTTTAAAGCATCTTATTGTACCAATTGCAAATTCATGTCATTATTTAGGTACAAGAAAAACAAATAATCAGCACTGTGTGTACTCTGATCCAACGTCATTGAAGTGTTTTTGTCATTGCCTTCAACAGAGCATGATTAAAATTCTGATAAAGTGTTTTGTTAAAGCCTCAAAATACCTGTGGAAACCCATGATAATTAGTTCAATTAAAACTGCATTCTGAAAAACCAACGGCAGTAATGACAGCCTGGGACTTGATGATTTTGTGTAGTAACTCCAAACTTTGCTTAATTTGCATGCTTAAAGCAGAGGCTATAGCACCCCCCCCCCCCTTCCTTAGGGATAATTGTCATGAGTACAAGCTAATGAGCAACCACCAACACTAGCAGGCTCTACAGCCCCAGTAAATAGACCGAGATAGATTTACGAGATGGATCTGTGAGCAGGGGCGGGTAAAGCTGGGGGAGCTGTGCCAGCCACTGCCTTTTATCGTCAATCAGTCTCCCAGACTCCAAAGGAAATTGATGAACTGCACATGAAGCAGCTCCCTCATTTCCACGGTTTGGAGGCTGTGATAGTGCCAAAGCCCAGTCCTGGCTGCAATGTGCTGATGCCCAGTTTAGCCCATGGCTATTAGATCTGAACCAATTTGCTCAGCTCAAGAAAGTGGGACTCTCCTAAGGCAGAAACCCTTATTCCACGAGGTCTGCCTGGCTTGTCTGGCTCAGTAAACACTGAAATGGTGTTATTGAAAGAGGAATCTTTGAAGGGTGCCTGATTACATGCCTGAGACTTTTAGTGGATGCAGCAGAGTAGAAATTTATAATCTTTGCCACTGCTCTCAAAAAGGAGTGGGTTGAACAGAGCCAGAGCACAGATTTTCAGCTGCCAAAGGCCAGCATTAACAGCACCAAGACTTTGTCTTTACAGGATGGCTCCGTGCAATCCAACCCCCCAAAAAAGGATTTTTCCAGTAATAAAGCAACTGTCAATAGAAGCCGTTGTTCCCTCATTTGTTCCAATGGAGGTGGAACATTTTTCTCTTTTTACCATGCTTTAACTCTCCTTTCACTTTACTATTGATTTTAATGGATGGGTGACTAGCTTCAGAAAAATCCAGTCTGTTTTTAGTGTAGCTTCTGCACCCTAAAAAGAATTTTCAAGTATGATGTGGAATCTGTACAAAACTAAAACATCTTGTGTTTGAATCAGGGAAATTCAGTTGAGTCTGCCAAGTTTTGCTGTGCAAAATTGGATTATTCCATACCTAACATGCAGTCAAAATTCACAGTTGGGAACACACAGAAACATAGCCAAAGCATGCAATAAAAAGAGTTGTGGCTCTCCTTTATGTTAAAATGAAACAATATTTTGGATCCTCTAGTCCAACATCTGAGCATTTAGTAATTATTGCACATAGTGGTCTGCTATACCCTCATGCGATTCATTTACAAGGCACATAATTTATTTTTTTTCTTTTTTAGCTCAGAATTTAGTTACATAGTTACATGACAAACATTCTGGGTTTCTAGTTCATATTTCAATCATTTTCCTTGTGGGTCCTCTAAACTAGAAACTGTACTTCTTAAAGATCTCTAAAATACAATGTTTCATTAGCTGATGCTCTTAGAGTTTGAGAGGTTAATAATCCACTTCCTTCTCATCTAAACTATCTCATTTTCAGATTGTCGCCAAAGCATAAAGGAAGTTCAAGTTTAGGATGTGCAATCTCAGAAAGAATGAGTCTTAAAAATTAATTGAAAACATACACCTTTGGTCACTTCCAACATACGAAATTCAGAATACTTTAACATGCTGGGACTGGAAAGATAAATCTTTTCCAAATGTGACCAAAAATATCTGAGAACAAACAGAACCAGAGGAGTGAGAGTAAAGGTTATTGGGATGGCAGAGAAGTTGGGTGCAGCCAGTTACAAGGAATTCCTGGCAATGTGCTATCACATAGATCAATGTGACACTGAAAGGAAAGAGGAAAATAAGAAGCCCAGGAAACATAGAGTGAAGGCAAGAAGGTTGAGTGTGAAGAACAAGCATCAAATTGTAAGTACAGACAAACTGTAATAAATCCAAAAGCAAGAAACTTTAAGGGAAACTGTCCTATCATCTGTCCTATCATTACCTTTTGATTTTCTTTCTGTAATGTCTCATTTGCTGAAAGTTCTTCAGCAGCACTAACAGTAATATCAGCCCATTAATAACTCCTACAGCACTGAAATATTTCTTTGCTGCAGTGTCTGTAAATGACAGAGAAACAGTTCAGTACTCTGTGTGTATAAGTGGTTCTCTAATATAAGACCCTTGGATTAAGGGAATGAAATTAACTTTCTTATCATGTTTGTCACTTGTTTTTCATTCTGTTTCTGTATTTTTTTTTCCTTCTGATCTTTTAAAAAATATGATATATTCTGAGTTCTGCAATACCAAAGCATAGATCTCTCTAAAATGTTCTGAGTTTTTAAACACCATCACCTCAGTGCTTTCAAACCGCAAAATAAAAATCAGTGAGTGCATGCTCAACACTGCTTTAACAGCTTCTCTACTTCAGGAGTTAGTCAGATGATAATAACCTGAATACCAAATGCCCCTTCCATATTTCTGAGGATGCCTCTCTAGTCATTACTTTACATCAAATCATTTCTCATTTTTTCTAAGTTTGTTGCCCCTTCTATGCTCCCAGAAAAGTGTAAAGGAGCTGTGCATAGTAGGGGGTTATATATCCTAACGTGCTCACAAAGAGTAGTTTATCACATACTGTGCAATATCCACAGGTCAGAAAAGGCAGCAAAAAATGCTGATGCTTTGCAAACACTAGCATAGAAATATTTGTGAGAGTGGCAATGAAAGAAACTGGAGTAATACAAGTGGAAAGAAAAAGGTATAAAAACGTCATCCAGGCCCCTGCTTCAGTGACACACACTGTCACCTCATTGGAGACCTGTGATTGCTCAAGTTGCCTGGTAAGTGGATAAAGAAGGTCTAAAAATTTCAGCAGCGTGTTGAGGATGATAAAATGAACTCCTAAGATCCTGGAAAGTGCATGGCCATGCTCACACACGAGCATGAGCCATTTGTCAGCATTACTGGAAGGTAAGCAGGAGCATCAAGCAAAGCCTACAACTAAGGCCAGAATAAAACACTGTAGCATGTGGCATTCTTAGGAGAGGCTGATTTCAGTGCTGGCAAATGCAGGCACACATCATGCCCAACACTGTGTGATTCTTGGCATCGCTCAGCTCTTCTCCCCGCTGTGTGGAGGCTTTCTCCACGGAGCCCCTCCTGCTTGCATCTGGGGACCTGTCAGTGCCAGCACATCTTTTGCACAGAGCAGATGCTACACGGTCCGAGAGAAGCATGGGCGGTTTGAAATGAAGCTTTCTAATTGAGGCCTTTGGATGTGCTGCTTGGACAGTTAGGCCGAAAAATAGGCAGCCACTGAGGAAAGAGCAGCAGAGCAACAGCTTGCTGTCAGGGGCTATGCTGGCTGCCTCCAGGACTACGTGGAGTCAGGCTGTAGCCATGGGGCCAGGATCAGACAACCAAATGAGAGTTGTGTGATGGTGTGGGGTTGCCTCCTCTTTAAATATACATCCACCAGCTGCGTAAATACTGAACTTGGTATTGTATTTCACCAATCAAACAGCTCTTGCTTTTTCCTCCCAGGCAGAGGTCATTGCATTGCTGACGTGTTAGAACAAGGGTCCCACCTGTCCGGCACTGGGAAACCGGAGGCAGAGATAGGGCGAGTAACCTGTATCACTCCCAGTCACATATTTCTGGACACAACTGATAAGAAATGCTCCTTTCCCAGGACTAGATATGAAGCTGTTAAAAGTGAGAACCAAACCCTGGTCTGTTGGTCACTCTGTGATGACAGAAGCCTGCCTTCCTTCCTTCCTTCCTTCCTTCCTTCCTTCCTTCCTTCCTTCCTTCCTTCCTTCCTTCCTTCCCTCCCCTCCTCCCTTCCTTCTCTCACCACTCACCCATCTCTGCTTTAGCTGTAAATACCTTGGTGAAAGGGCACCATTTTAGCCAGGGGTTTTCACAGCCACGCCAGGGCATTACTGTGCTAATAAGGAAAATAACCAACTGAGCCTTGTTCCAACTACTGAAAAATACCAAATTAAGAGGCAGAAGCAGATTCATGGTCTCTGTCTCCCCATATTGATTCAGACTCTTAATCAAGGGCCGTGGCCAGAGCTGCCGACTGCCCTAATTTAAATTGGGTCTGCAGCCACAGTTTGTTCTTCAGATTAGACTGCCGTGCAGAGACTGGGACAAAACTCCTTGTCTCTGAGCTCTAGGCACTCCTCTCTCTTAGGTTAGCTTTGTTTTTTATGTACATGGACTCACATTTTTAATAAATATCTTTAATTTAGCCTCAACTCATTCAAGCCCCTAAGTAGCAAAAAATATTGATCCCTTAGGACATTCAATTTGCCTCATTTGTCAAAGCAGTATCATCACACCGCTGGAACTAAAGAATATCCAGGAGTCTGTTGCAACCAGACAAGCTCCAGTTTCCACTGAGTAAACGCTGTAATTTCTTTTGAAGAGCCTAGTGATATGAAATAATGAACCTGTAAGCTTTGGACTAAATTGACTATCCATTTTTGTCTCACTAGTTAATGTTGCATTCTATGATTGTCTAGTCTCATCCTCTTATTTCAGCCAAAGCAGAGTATTTTTAGCACAAACCACAGCATCTCTCTTCATCAAAGGCCAGAGAAATTTAATTGTGGCTGGTAAGTAGCAAGCCCTAGGTTTTAAGAAAGGGAGGACAAGCTCCATGTGTGCTGCATTGGTGTTCTGCTCCAACAAGTTAGCTGAAGTACTATTTTCACACTCAAACCATTCATAGAGAAAACATGCTTCTTAATCCTGTCTTCTGGCCTGTTTAGTCACTCTGCTCCCCTTAGCTACTCTGTTTACACTAACTTCCAAGAGAGCAAGTGTAGGTGTTAGTCAGAGCCAGCAAAATCATTGCAGAAAGCAGAAAGCAATACCCTTCATCTCCTTGAAGTGAGCAAAACACTTGTGAGTGATGTTAGTGTGACAGCTCTGGAATTGCAATCTTTCTCCCACGTGGCAGGCACACAGCTGAATGGGAGTGAAAAGCTCTTCTGCAAAGCCACACTAATCTAACTCAGCTCTGAATTGCAAGGACCATGATAGAGGTAAAAGGACAACTTTCTTGGCCTTGCTCAACATTTAGAAGATCAAAAAGCTTGTTTCCTACCACTTATGATTGTGGTTACTTCAGCCCAGCTGTGTGACACACGTGTGTTGGAAAAGAAAACCCAAGATTTGTCTTCAACTTTCTAAGAGTGGCATGTATGTAGCCCTTTTTTTTTCTCATGTAAACAAAAGAAACTGGTACCATATCTAGACAAGGGTTTTCAATGACTCGTATGAGTTGAGAATCTGGGTAGAAGAAAACCATTAATATATTTTAGACTAATAGCATGACACGGACTATCCAGTAACTTCCAAATCCTGGTCTGAACAATGATAGTTAAAGTTACAGACCATGTTTAACATAAATAACCAATTAATTAATAAGAATTCTGGTTTATATTTTGAGGATAAACTTTAGTAAGCTGACTAATAATTAATAGCAAACAGTTTGCTGTGATGGCACCCAAAGAACTGTAACCTGATTAGTCCTCTTAAATGCTTTGTATTTTACTGTATAGACATGCAAGAGCTTAATATTTGCTTGAAAGAGCAGTCCAAAAGACAAGATGTATAAAGAAGAGGATGGAAAAAAGAGGATAGCAAATAAAAAAAATCACAACCCAGGTATACAGATCCTCCCACAGCAGTAGGAATGACACGCCAAAGTAATCTCCAAGTAACAATTCTGAGATGACACTGACTTTACAGAAGCTAAATCCCTATATTCCTTCCAACAGACACACTAAATCTGCCCAGTGTTGCATGAGGAATCAAACTTGAAGGACAGGTCTACAACGAGACACCTATTTTTATCCAGATAGTTAAAACCTGGAGACTTGGCAGTCGTCACCATGTTCTCAATGTGCTGCCTCAAACTTCATGACTCAACTCATAGCATAAGATCCAGCTCCTGAAGCAGGAGCTCAGACCCCTGTTTTCAGCTGGAAGCTGGCAGCATAGTTGTGATGACACATAGCTGATCTGTGTTTTCCAAACTGACAAGTTAAACAGAAAAAAACCACTTCACTGTGTGGGAGCAAATTCAATACAGCAGGAAAGGAAAAACTAGGTTTTTATAACCAGTCTCCCCCTGCTCATATTACAAAACCAATGAAAAGGCATTTTCCAAATGTAGCATCAGCCCTGGGTCTTTTACCTTTGATCAAGACACAGTGCCTGACCTTGCACTTGGTCCTGGGGTAGGTGAACTTTAAAGCTGGACTGGAGCAGATTGCTGGGTGAGCTGCAGGCAGGTCTCTCCTGCTCTCCATCTCTTGCAGGCAGCGGGAGTATGGTCTCCCTAGCAGTGACCCCAAAACAGCTTAGATGAAAGGTGGAGGAATGCCCTCTGCCATGTGATCACTTTTGTCTACAGAAAAAAACAAACCAACAGCTCTCTTACAGACATTCTTCCCTGGAAAGAGAAACCCCTTAGGGAGAAAGAGAAGTTTTTCACCTTCCAGAGCGAAGGCAAGAAAACTCCAAGGTGAACTCTGCAGTGTTGGCCGAATGCAAGAATAGGTAAACTTGCAGCTGGAGAGCGAATGTGCGTGAACCGGCTCTCTTGGGGCTCCTGTGAAGGGATCAAAGAAGTTAGAGAGACCAACCAGAAACACAGAGTTTGGTTAAGGTTATGCAGGAAGTCAGTGGCTGAGCCAGAAACGGGACTTAAGGCTGCCTTTGTCCTGTTGGAGGTTAACGTTCTTTTGACTAAATCACACTGCCCATTCTGCAAATAAATCCTGCCTTTCCCTCTGCCTTGTATGTACTCCTGCCTGTTCCTATTTAAAAATCAAACCAGTTGATCCAGAGGACCATGAAGAAGAGAAGATAAGTTAACGGCCCTTGAAGAACAAGTGTGTGCATGGAGCATTCATATGAGAGAGATGAGCAAAGCAGTGTAGAATTCGTAAGAGAGATTTCTGACTTGAATATTTGTGAGTAATGTCCCTAAGAGCATGATAGTAGGCTCTATTATTGTTTCTTTCTCTTTTTTCTTTTGCTCCCTCCTTTTCACCTCTTGTCTTCATCAACCTTTGACTTTTATGCAATAAAAATTATTTTCTGTCACTCCTGAATCAAGTATTAAGGGAAATGAATAAAAATCTGAAGCATTTTTCTGTGAGTAAGTTTAGTGTCCTTCCAATTAACAGACTTATTTGCAAAACTCCCCAGGTTCATATCCATCCTTGTTCTTTCCACCACACCTGTGAAGTCTTTCCCTTGCCCTCCCTTCAGGGCAAAAATGGGTTCCCAGTCTGTGGTTGTAGCGTGAGTTGCACAACAATGCCCCGCTCCACAGCAGGGTTTCTGAAGCAGAGCTGCAATGTTTACAATAACGCCGGCACTTTCACAGCATACAGTGCTTCTTCACCTAAAAATCCAGGTGGGGGCTGTCAGCTGCCAATGATCTTCCCGAAAGAAAGAGGAGCCGAGAGAAACTCAATTGACTCTTAATCAGATAGCATACGGTGCTGAGAAGAACCAAGAGGACATATTGACTTTTTTACCAAATTAAATGGTTAAGTAGGCCGGAACGGGCCTGGCGCTGCTGGCAGACCCACAGTGACAGCCCACTGGGCACTGCTCTCTGCAAAACAGCTGAGGAAGCTCGGACACTCCTTGCGTCAGTGGCGCGAGGGAAAACGGGAGGATAGCAGATGGCAGATTGGCAGCTGGAAGGGAAATACAGCCTGGCTCGTCTCACTATTTCACCATACCTAGACCAATATTTTATTCCCTTGTTCCCAGGCTGAAAGTGCTCTGGCTTGTTCGGTGTGCCATAAAAAAAAAAGTCGCTGTGCAGATTTTGGCTGTCGCCCTGCTCAGTGGTGGCTCAGGGCAGCAGCAGGCAATGCCTTTGTTAGAATTCATTCCCCGGGAAAGGAGTTGTCAACAGCTGTACCCAATTGCAAATCTTCTGTATCAGCACTTTCGAAAACCTTTGCAATTTCAACAGAAACAGCAGCAGCAGGAAAGAAAAACAGTTTCTTTTTTTCATCAGTTTGACATTTTGGAAGACAAGGGAGCAGGCAGCAACTGAGATGACTTATGCTGCTTGGTAGGACAGGCCAGGAGCGGCTAGCTGGCAGAAGTTTCCTTGGGCTCTTCTATCCCACCCTCTCTTCCCTCATGCCGAGTCTTTCAACACCAATATTTGACTTGATTTTAAGGAAGCAATGTGTTTGATCCAGCCATGCTCTGGGTCAACTCGCATGCTGCAAATTAGCTCAGTGCCCCTTTTTTGGGAGCCTACATATTGACCATGCCACAGTGTCACACACATGGCTTATATTTTGTCTTTATCTTCCTCCGGCAGCTTCACTGTGCTTATCTTTCAAAGACTGCAGAGCAGTGGGAGGGCCAGCGACCTGTCTGAGTGCTGGGTTTCTTGAAATTCTTCTTTGGGTTCATGAAGGCTTTGCAGTCTGAAGTGCAGCCGAAGGCTCTATGCCAAGGGACAGCAATGCTCTCAGAGAGGCTGTTCTGAATTCAGAAATTTGTTTTTCATTCCTCTGCCGGAGCCCAATGCACTCAGAAGTCGCGAGTGAAATTACCCTGAAAATCTAAAGCCAGTCAGCAGCCAAAGGTAGATTACATCATGAAGCAAACCTAAGCTATGAAAATACCAATTTTCTCTGCATAGGAAAATATGAGAATCAGGACATGCAAGATGTTTTCAGGCATAACAACAGTTACTAGAATAGCAGCTTCCATACTGTACAGATAAAACAAATTACTATAATAAAAGTCAAGCAAAACATATCCATGTGAATTATGGTTTTGCTGGCTTTGCTGCTAACCTGAAGAATCTCACATAAATTTTTCTTTGGGTTGACCTAAAATAGAAATCATGACTACTTTCTTCAACAACAACCTCCAACTTGGAAATATACTCTTGGGTTGAATAAAACATTCTGTTTGACTTGCAGCACTGCTTGTTTTGGGGCTGTAATTTGTTTTACTGTTGTGGATATTTTCTCTTTTTGTTTTGAACAAATAGCTTCATTAGAAAACAAAAGCATTTTTTTTTTTTTAAAAAAAGAAAACTTTAAACTGTTTTATTCTCTACTTATGTTTCTAGCCAAAACTGTTCTCTAACAGATTCAAATGAGTTTTGGCCTCTACAAAATTGAATTTCCTGATAAATTTTGGATCAAACCCCAGTCAACTTTCTCCCAAATCTCATCAAAATCTCCAGCTAATGCTTGCTCTTGGTAAAATGACAGTGAGACAGCAAAGACCTGAGGGTGACAGAGAAGAAACATTTTTTGATTTTGTATGATGTATCTTTAAATCAAAGAGAAGTTGCATGTCTGTGTTTTCTCCATTCACTCATTCGTTTTTTGTGTTTGAGATTAATATTACCTTTGTTCGTTTTGAGGGGGAGAGGGAGAATTTCTGACTCGGGACTCAAGCCTTTGGAGCATTAGCTGTAAATTAAAACAGATGTTTTGCTGAAGATAACCCAATCAAATCAACATGGAGCCAAAGGAGGCCATCACATGATGAAAGCTGGCTTTAAAGTACTGTAAAGCTGTTTTACTGTTCAGTCCATTAATTTCCTTTTCCTGCTCAGCTCTGATACAGGACAAGCTGGAGCCACTGACCCTCTTGCAGATCCCAAAATGGAAAGTTCCCCACCAGACTAGTGTTGCTGCTGATATTGCCAAAGAAGACAGATCAGTGGAAGGTTTATGTGCTGTGTAGGATGAGGTTGCAATGGTTTAGCTGTGTTTCGTATTGCTCTCTGTTGCAAACTATGATCAGATTCTCATGTGCAGAGCTCAGTGCCAACGCAAACGCTGCCAAGGAGAAACCTGTAGTCACACACAGGCACCAACTTCTTCAGAGGTCTCTGCACCAAGCTTTTCTGAGCACCTGAAAAAGCCACTTGCTGCCTCATTGCAAAGTCTTTCTTTTGCCATATTCTGCTCTGAAAAAAAAGAACAGGCTGTGTGCTGTCATCACTCTGCAGACTGGCAACTTCTAGGCAGTTCTGGGACTCCCTCGAGCCGCAGAATAACAGGGACGGTTGTCCTTGGAGGCGCAGGGTCACAAACACCAGCAGGGAGAAAGTTTCAGGCAGAAGCATCATTAATTCTTTCTGTTTAATTTCCATGAGTGCCAGCATTTGGTATTTTTCTTAAATACCCAGCTCTTGGAGTCATGGGTTTACAGGATAACTGCTAACACATCTCTTCTTCTTGAAATAAATTTCTGACCTCATGTTTGCAGAGAAACTCTGCAAGATATCCCTCCTAAAAGCCCAGGAACAAGGTAAGAACATAAAAAGAATTAGTTCTATACAGTGTTAAAAATCCTCAATTTACAACTTCTAAGACATTTCTATAACCACAGAGATCAAGACAGTATTAAAATGATCAGAATGAAAATAGTTCCTTCTGTTCCAGTTTGTTGATCTTTATTTATCTCTTCTGAGTTTGACTTAATTATTTTTGCTATCCCTCTTCCTCTAACTTGCTAAGGATTGAAATGTTTTCCCTTGAGTTTCCCTGCTTGGCATTTACAAGCTGGCTAGCTCGGTCCTAGACTGTGTAGGCTGTATATTCTTGACTTTTTAAGGGCATTTTCCAATGCCTATGTGAGTGAGAAAATTTAAAACAACACACCAAATGCTGCTGCTGAATGAAACACCTTATTTGCCCGTATCTTATAAAAAACTGCCTTTTAGATTAATTCAATACTTTAGACCTTGAGAGTTTACACTTGTAAGTAGACATCCTTACTCCTGTTAGAATTCATTGCCATTTTAATTCATTGCTATGATTGCAGAGACATGTTCTAGGATTGCTTTAAAAAATGGTAACTTTGAAAAATGTGCATTTCAATTTAATTTTTTGTTTAAATAATTTTTATTTGGAAAAAAGTGTAAAAAACCACTGAGGGTTTTGTATGTTTGGAGGGTTTTTTTTGTTTTCTTTTTTTGTTTGTTTTTCATAAGAATTCAGGTTTTAAATTTAAGATTTTAATTTTCAGGGCAACATTCCCAGAGAAAAAAAACAGTAATATTTCCTACTTCCCACTTTATTTTTTTTTTCCCTTTATGCTTTGTTTAGTCAAAATTAGATCTAGGTCTAAACAGTATGCAACTTTCTTTATAGCTGCAGAGGCTCATTAACTCAACCTCAGCTAGCTTTCAGTGTGGTCTATTCTGAAAGCATAGTCCAAATATTATATACATAGCAACCCATATTGACAGCTGTCTCCCTGAATTAGCTCTCCAGCTAGGCACCAAGTTCATATCAATATATTTGCAACCTAAGTCACCAGAGAAAAATATTTATGAAAGTCATATTCCACAATGCAAACATTAGATGACAGAGACAGCCCAGAGCTGTCACCTGCACAGAGCACATATAGCATTGTCCATCGTATCTATCTAGCTGAACTTTTAGAAGAACTTTTGTGTAAGAAAGGACAGGAATTAAAAAATAAAATAAAATATGGATTCATATTAGGAAGAAGCATTGCCAAATGTGAATACAACTTATGAGAGAGCTTTCTCCTCTATGTGGAACAATTCTCCTCTACTTTAGTAAAGCTGACCTTTATAATTTCTCTGAATAATAGAAAATAGACTCAACACAACCTACAAAAACTTTACTTGGACTCTTGGCTGTTTTTCACTTGTTGAATCTTAGGTTTTTGCTTTTTTAAGTAAGACTAACTGATAAGTTTTGATATTTCAAACATGAATGTTTCTTTGTTCCTAGGATACTTGAAACAGCAACAAAATTGACAGGTGACTTTACAAAACTCTGAAAGTCATGAGTAGATCATATGTTTTGCCTGATCTACTTCCACAACAAAAAGAGATAATATGCGGTACTCTATCTGAAGGAAGTACAATGAGTGTGGAAAGAAATGCAACCAAAGAAACTATGTTCAAGGTGAGAATGGGTGGATCTTCATAGAAGTGTCAGATAACAAAATAACCTTTTTTTTTTTTAAGTATTATTCAAATTATTTACAAACTATACTAATTACCACTTCATACAAGTGACAGTCATCTAGGGATTATTCTTCAGTAATCTATCATACAGCTCCCAGAAAATTTCCTATTAGAAGTGGATCTTTGGGAAGAATCAGAGCGAGGGAGAACATCTTGTGGGTTTGTTCTGTAAAGATGTTTCCATTTATGGAGACAATGACAAAATGGTGGATGAAGGTGAATGTCACATGTCATCCAGAAAACATCCCGAACAGGACACAGTAGAATGAAGCAGGTTAGACCTATACAGTACTTCAACAATAAGCATATGATACTTCATTTTGAGTTCACAGAGAAATAGGATCTGTTGGTATGATCTCTATTTCTGATTCATACACATCTTCTTCCTTGTTTTAACATGGGGCACACATAGACTATCCTTCACATGAGAAAAACAAGATCTCACTTGACCCCCTGTACAAAGAATTATGTAGCTCTCACATAAGTGTGACTCATGAAAATAAACTTCCCTGGCTCCCCATCTGCCATACATTAGCCAGCAGCAAATAGTCCTTGAAATGAACTAAGTACAGGTTTCCATCTGGCCAGCAACCAATTAGTCAGCTTGCATGGTGACCTTTTGCCTTGCGATTGCTTTTAAATGGAGTCTCCAAAATCTGTATTGTTCTGGGTAGGAAACATCTGAAACCACTTTCCAAAGAACACTTGGCACTTCCCCACTATTATACCATTGTGCAATTTAAAATACATCATCTCACTTATTGTTCAATCTAACCATTTGATCTAGAGCCCTGCTTTCTTCCTGCAGTCACTCTTCTGAAAACAAAGAGATTTTCTATTACTTTTGAGATTGAATTAAAACTACCATCCCCAGGATTACTTCTGCTAGATCCAAATATCCAGCAATCTACAATGTCCTGAGACTGTCACCACTACGAAGAGACAGGCAGGAAGAATCTTAGAAATAAACTTTCTTTTCTTAATTTTGGACACATGATGGTAGACCAGAGTATATCAGTAAGGTTGAACTTGGAGCTCAGTCCTAGAGGTCATTGGGATGGCTTATATATGGCTTGAAGATTGAAGCCAAAATAAGTTTTATTGACTGCTTTTATTTTTAATTTATAGTAAAGCACACACAGATTTTTGCTACTATTTCTTAAAAAGTGTGTTTTTTCAGCCTTATGCCTGGATAAAACAAATAATGGGATGAATAGTTTCTCTCAATGACTGCTTTTGAAAACATCAAAATTATTAAAGACTGACATGAAAAAGAGCAAAGTTTTCTGAGTACAGTTTGCAGAGTAATATTCGCTCAGATGCAGTAAACTTAAAAACAATTGTAATCTGTTAAGCCGTTGCCTTAGTTTTAGATAAGGGTTTTTTTAATATTATAATGCTGCCTTTTACTTTCCCCATCTGTTTAAAATATTTATCTGAGATCCTTGTAAAATGACTTAATCATCCTAAACTAGCAATCACTCTCAGAAAAATCAAACATATATCCTTTAAAATAGCAAGTATCAAACTAATGTTACAAATTCTAAACTTTTATAGACTAGAAGTGAAAAAAAAAAAAGCCCCAACCCGTATGATTGGTTACATATAGTTCACATTCCTTTGTGGATTAAATGGCCTTTTACTCCCTTCTAAACTTTTCTATGATGGTGCAGAAGTATAACCAAATGATCTACCTAGAACATTTCTGGCATAGATAGGTCAGAAATGCCTTTTAGTGTATGCAGCTGGGCAACGTGTGTGGTACCAGGTTAGTCTCCTAATTTCCCTGATGAACATGTTTTGCTATGAAGTAGTTAGATCTGAGTAAAGCTGGAGAGCTCCTGCCACTGAATGTATCTTTTCTAAGGTGCAGTTTACAGGCAGTAACACACCATACAAGAAGTATTGTACTGGCAGCCCAAGTTGTCAGTGAGTCACCTTTAATGCTTGCAAAACCCTGTGCCTGAGGCTCACCTTCATGAAGTACAAACAATCTATGAATTGCCCTAAACAGTCCTTCAAACTCCCGTGGGTGTCCTGGCACCTTGATTCATATAGAGGTGTTTCTCTCCTCCCCACATAAGAGGGAGGGGAGTGCCAAAGCAGTTGTTCTGCTATTTTGTGACATAGAATAATTGCTTCAGCGTGGCAGGTTCTGTCATCTCTACATCTTTTGTGTGATACAACTGTGATGGAGCAGTCTGTCCACCTTTACTGATAAATTCACTGAGAGGGTGACTGAAGCTACAGCTACCTGAATTCCTGTACTCAAAGCCTTATGAAGATCTGGCAATATGCCTTGTTTGGCACTCAGGCAGATGCTCTCTCCTCCTGCTCTCCCTCTGGCACCTCTTAACTACTCTATATATACTCTGTATTTTGACCGAAGTTCAAACCAGGTGCTGAAGGGCTCTGTGGGCTTCCATCAGTTCTAAGAGGGTTGAGACAGCAGCATTGTCATGAACAATGTTACTACCACACATTAGCAGGGCAAAAACACGTGCTAAGGAATTGAGAGGAAAGGAGAGGAATCATGCAAGAAGGAAGTGGGAGAAACAGCAGCAATGGGGAGAACCATAGATGGAAAGAGAAAATGTGGTGAGATCCTATGATGAAGAAAAAAAGAAAATATTGTTGGGAAGGAAATAAGAATCATAGAATCATAGAATCTTCTAGGTTGGAAGGGACCTTCAAAATCATCTTTTCCAACCATAACCTAACTCTGACAAGACTAAACACCCACCCAACAACCAAAATGCAACACCATCAATAACTTGTCTCCCAGCACCATGTCAACCTGTCTATTGAACACCTCCAGAGATGGTGCCTCAACCACCACCCTGGACAGCCCATTCCAATGTTTGATAACCCTTTTAGTGAAAAAATTTTTCCTAATATCCAGCCTGAATCTCCGCTGGCGTAACTTGAGACCGTTTCCTCTAGTCCTGTCACCTGTGACTTGGAAGAGCTGGAGAAAAGCAATAGTAATTGAAGGCTTAATGAGGGAACAGAATGGGATGACAGGACTTAACAGAAAAGCCAGGAGTTACTGGTTGAAGCTAATGACAACCTGGATGAAACTCGCAGGAATGTTCCCCTCTGCTAAGCAACTATATCCATCTCAGGCTCCCCTGGTTAGCTCTGCCTTCCCAAAGGGCCTTGACCAGTCTTCTTACAAGGCTTGCTGCAATTTCTGCCTCCCCACATCTGCTGTTTCTGCCCCAGGGAATTCCGTCAAGCATTTCAAGTCCCCATCTGACACTGCTGCCAACACACTGCTTAGCAAAACCAATATTTATGGCCGTGCACACAATATAGGTAAACACGCAAATCAGATCATTAAAGAAGCTGCAGAAAATGTCTGATAAGCAGCTGCACAAAGCTCAGCTGCCACATCATGGGGAAGAAGCAGTCTGCATCTTCCCCAAGAGCCATGGAGAGAGCATGCTCTTCCCAAGCAGCTTTGGAAGGCATGTTTGTTGCCTTGCATAAAGGCTCACACCGCTCCCTGCACAATGTTACAAGCAAATCCAAACCTTTTTGCTTTGTCAACAGCAGACATACAACAAAACCAGATATCCGTAGGAGATGCCTTCAAGGGTTGCAAGTGACCAAGGGTCCCTGCATTAGCACATTTTAATTAGACTCCTTCTGGAGGAAGTGCTACATTGTCAGGCATCCAGGTTTCAAAGTCTCAGCATCAAAGGAAAAGAACTTGCATTACCAGAACGACAAATAAATATCACTGAAGCATTCCCTAACAATAATGGAAGGCTGATAGCTGAGAAAGATTGAGCCAAATTCACTTAGCTTGGAAGGCCTCAAGAAATTGGTGTAATTTCTTAGCTCATAGCTACATGAGTGGAAAACTAAATGTAATACTTGATAGCAAGAGTTCCTGCCACATGGAAAACAATAGAAATCAAAAAAGAATTGCTGGAGCCAGGAGATATGAGTAAAGATTGGAGTTTTAGCTATATCAGAGAGGATAGTCTGAAGGGAAGAAAAAGTAAATAAGGATGTAGAAAATGTCCTGATATACCAAACAGCTTCTATTGAATTCCAAAAGAAATGGAAGTTGATATAGTCCATTATCTAGAAATAAAACACATTTTTAGTTCAAATGCAACCATTTTTCACAAGGTCAGAAAGACTCAAATCTACTCAGAACGATATATGAACAAAAAAGAGGCTAGCTAAAATTGCATTCTGAATTTATTCATCATTCATTTGATCACACATGGCATATAGTTCAGCAAGGATCTGATTATATGATAAATGGGTTGTTACTGGTGTAGCAGCAGAAGATAACACAACACAAAGAAAGTGCACTTTTACCGTATTGCTACTGAAAACTGAGATTTTATCAAAGTGCAAAGGGTGACTGGAGAAGGGCTAGTGTCAGAATCAGTAACTTGCAAGAAAAACTTGAAAAGTTGCAGGCCCTGGCAGAATTATTATCGTAAATTATTAGTGAATAATGCACTAATGATTTCATTATACCCTGAGAAAGGATGGGACTGATGGCACTCTTCAGATGAGGTGTAAAACTGGCTTCATGAATACATCTTGTCCTTAATTATCCCATCATCCTTTTGGATTGAATGGAGACTCCAAAATCTTGACCCAAATATCTCCTGGAACATATTGGAAAACCCAGTATTAACTTCAGCTTTATTGATGTCGCAATATGCCCCTTAAGAGGCAGCGCTTGGCAGTCAGAGAGGAGTTGTGTTTCAGCACAGCACGAAGTCATTCTTAGAGAGGCAGGCCAAGTTTTACTAGTCACTTGGCAATGAGATATTTAAGAATGAAAGATGTCATATTATTTTGTTGGTAGAGAGGCAGAGGCTCAGAGAATTCAGTCCAAGTAGTGATCATCTGACCTGACCACCCTGTGCTCTGCTGCTGCTGCTTTTTTCAACACGTATTCTGCTCATTGACCCCTATCCCCCTTGACGCCCTATAGGGCGAGGGAAAACAAGAATTGGGTAAGTCCAAATCAATACATTGAATTTCTCCTTGTAACGGAACTTATTATTTATCCAAGAGAAATGAAGAGAGGGAGAAATGGGAAGATCAACTGCTTTTAACCCATCTATAGTGTTGACCTCACCTATATTTCTAATGTAGCTGTTGTTTTTAGAGGTATGCCATCAGTTGTGGACACAGGTTCAGTGTGCTTGGAGAGGAAAGTGAGGTTAGCAGAACAGCAGACCTCTCATGTAATGCCTTTCTAGTCCCTTCATAAATTGATGTTACACATATGCAGCTGTGACTACAGCTAGTTGTGACAGTGAATTGTTCTGTAGCCTTGTCTAATCCCACACTAAAGATGCTATGGCTGATACCCTGGGCAACTATGGCAGCACAGAGCTCAAGCCCAACCTGAAAAATAGGACAGGGATCTGGGCACTTTGGTTTCACGTCAGCCCACATGTCCACTGCTTAATGGACACGATAGTCCAACAAGTCCCATTAAAATCAGCCCTATAACAGCAGAAAGCAATAGTATGAGAACTGGAATTAATGGTGGGATTAGCTCCAGGGCACTCAAAATTATACATGTTGTAAGGGTGGCTTTGGCTCTGCATATTTATGCTGTTTCAAGCTGTAGAGTATGATTTCTTTGGTGCAAATTACTACCTCAGCCACAAATTATTTCTAGATATTTTCACAAGCTAGATTAGTTGAAATTCTCATCACTAATGTCTTGTGCCATCTGAACCATATTCATACAGTTACAAGTTAGAACAAAACAAAAAAAAAGAGCAATTTTGGTTAAATAAATAGGAGGCATAATCAGGGAATCACATCAGCTCTCTGCACCCTTCCACTCTTTCTGTACGACACTGCAGTGTCATGTTATTCCTGAGGCTCATAGAAGAAATAAGACTCACTATTATCATGTTGCACTTCTGGCTGAAAGAAAAATTATAAAGGCTTCCACAACGTAAAGATGCAGTTAAATCTTTTGGGTTCCTTCCAGCAGCTCAGCCTCCTTGAATAAAGATGATAGATGTGATCACAGAGAATACAGGACAGACAGGGACAGCAGTGTATCATGTTCTGGCTGCTGCCCATTGCTTTGCTCCTGTGAGTGGGCTGGAAAGGTGAAAGACGAAGAGAGCTATCTTTGATTTTTATGCTCTGTCATCAGTGGATGAACCCCATCTGGGAAGCTACAGGCATCACAAAACAAAGTAAAGCAGAGAACCTGGTCCTTATGCAAATGATTAAAACTATGCATGCTGCTACCATATGAAACAATACCTCGAGGTTGAGAAGTGGAGGAAAGGCATACTGTGAACACTAAAAGAATTAGGCTTTCAGCCAGAAAAAAAAAAAAAGAGAAGGTCTAATGTTCTAGATTCTTGAGTAACCCTTAAAATATAGAATTGTACTTCACACCATCCTGCATTGCAAGCAATATTTAGTTCTGCAGTACTCTTTTACAATAATCCGTACAATGAAGAAATTTGAAATGCATGGTCTGAAAAGCAAATCAAAATACTTCAAAAAAGAAGAAGTCTGAGATCTACTTTTGCTGTAGAGAAACATTTCTAGTAAATCACATCTCACTGCTGATTAAAGTTCTGCCATCTGGAGTTCACCAAAGTGGCATCTGGCATTCCAACAATTTTAGGAAATATGCTGGAACTATAATAGTAAAAACGAACATCCTGGTTTTAAACAGGCAGTTTCTCCAGCTGATCTTTCTAAGAGATATGCTCCAGTTCAAGCAGAAGGCTTGGCACACAAGCAATGATGCCCAGAGAAATTCTATGGCTTATGTTTCACTAGAGGTCCACTGGCTGAACACAGCTCTTCCTTCTGACTTTAAAACCATGGCTTAAACGCCTCAGCTAACTGAGGTGCTTTAAGAATATAATCACACAGGCATCCTCTATTGTCCGTGGCCATAGGCACTTCCAGAGGAGGACTGAGCCCCATTAAGGCATGAGAGTGCCCACGTACCATTCTCTTTTGAATAGAAAGAATCCAGTCCTAAATTATTTATGATTAAGCAGAATGCATTTGGGTCTATGACTGCTGTATCAAAGGCTTTATGTTAATTAAGCACTCTTTAACCTATTGCATCGTCCATACAACCTTGCCTGACAGCATTTTAAGGCATCAGAAGGTCTCCTTCCACACATCTCCAAGACTTCCTCAACCTTGGCAATGCTAACTGACTCAGAAGCTGCTTCTGGCCAACGTGGCAGAATAGAATATGCAAAGCAGATATTTAGCCACCTGATGTGGTTAGGGGTGCTCTGAATATGACTAGTTGTAGTCATGGAAAACAAAAACATAGCCATCACTTACATTTTATAGCACAGTGATAAAAGGGGAGAAATACGAGTTGTTCTGCTCTTTCTTTCTTTTAAACAACAGTCACCATAGAGAAAACATGGAGCTACTCTGGGTGTCTCATTCTATTTTCTGGAGCCGGTTTGCAGCCAGGTAGGCTGGACTTAAATGAATTAAGTACAAGTAGTCAATTTATATTCAGAGGCTTTTGTTATTTGTATTTATTTCATTACAAGAGGAGATGCCTGGTTCTGACATTCCAATAACTGACAAATAACCATGCCAGTGATCCATGAATTAAATTGACAATGATCACAGCAGTACCGGTTTCTACTGGCCAAAATGTATCTGTTCTATTGACGATGCCAGTTGTGAATGTACAAATAGCTATTTATAAACAAACTTTCAGTGTTTCATAAATAAGCACATATCCTCCACAGTACTATGAATAAATGTGTTCACAAGCCCATTATATTTACAAATACTTTGAGAAAATATCAGTGTCAGCTCTACTGAACTTCAGTGAGGTCTTGTGCATTCAAATGTCTCCTTATATAAGGACAGGTACTGGAATTTCACAACAAACTTCAAGCATTACTTGTATTTCAATAATTGCAAGCAGAGTTCTGCTTCTGTATTTTAAATGCAATGTATAGTAGTATATTAATAGCCCTAAAATTAAATAGGAAAACTAAATTATATGTGAGTCTTCAGTCAGGTTTTTATATTTTCTTGTAATAGTATCATCACAGACTATTTGTAGTAGCTTGGATGCGACATTGAATGAGTGCAATCAATTCTTCTTCCTTGCCATTTTTCATTCAGTCAGTGTCTCTCTCTCTTCTATAGCTTTAACTTTTCCTAATTCTCTTTTCTTTACTTTCCTTAATATATGCAACCTACTTTTTTCATTGTGGTGTAGCACACATTTATGTGACTCTGTTTACCTTGAAGAACATAAAAGTACTCTGCAAACTCAACTGATCAGCACACTGTAAGCAGGCAGCAACACGCTCATCCTGATTTTACCATCCTCAGGTTAAAAATTACAGTATTGTTTAATAATACAAAATTTAAAAAGTATTTCTTTTTAAAGTAGAGGTCAGTAGCTTGTGTGTAGAATTCATCCTGTGCCCTGGACGGTATCTAGCTGAGCTTATGCAGATGTAATTACCCAATACAGATGCAATTACCCAAACTGGAATTGTGCCAGGACGTGCGGATCAACACGTTTGTGAAATGTGCCACGAAGCAGTTTGAGAAAAGTAGTTGGAAGCTCATTTTAAAAAAGTGTCACCCGAAAGGCAAAAGAAACAGAACTGCCAGAAATCATGGCACCTCCTCAGAGATTTTCCAGCACCAACCGTGCCCTGGTCTCACTTGTGAGTGGATGTCCCTCATGGCTGGGAGTGCAGAGGAATGCATTGTGCTTCCTTCTGTGAGCGATTTCCTCACACAAAGAGGAAAGAGTTTCAACTCTTAATATTTTTTTAATAAAACGTTTTCCTCTACCTCCTATTCCATTGCAAACTTCCAGAAATAAAAAGCATGTTTAAACTTCTCCAGTTCCATTTTTCTATGTTTTGTGTTTCTTTTCTTCTGATCAATTTAGCTGCCACAGATGTTTTTTTTTTCCTTTTTCTTTTAATGGATATGGCAGTGAAAAGACTGCTTCTGGCCTTCTGCCCGCAGTCGCTACTTTTTGGTGTCTCATTTTCCCCTTACCGTCTCTTTAAGTGACATTATGCAACAAATCTTACAAACACTGCAATAGGCTGACAGCTCTTTATCAGCAAACTGAATTCCTGCTCGACATCGAAAGTGGTATCCCAGGCCATCTCATCAGACAAGGCAAATCGTCACATCTTCATTGATTTTCCTGAAATCAGCAGAGCTTCAACAATTTAATTCAGTTGGATAAATGGACTTCTGAATTCCCAAAGTACACCCAGAGACTAAGACTGTTTTTTTTTTGATTATTCCTGCAACAGCAGCAACACCATAAGCTCATCCTAAGTTTCCTCCTCACCGCCCTTTAGAAATTTCCCATGGAGATTTCTCCGCATGGGACTCTGGTCAGCACCAGCCAGAGTCACTTTCTTTTCTTTCAGGCTGAGTGAATTAATGGCAGCTAACTTGCCTTGCTGAAGCGTGTCAGTGAGACTCAGCAGCACTTCCCCTGCTACATTTCATACATTTCCCCTGCATAACAAGGGTTTGCAAGAATTGTTTGTGATAAACACTTTGAAGTGTCTTACAGCCACAGGCAGCTGTCAGCTGTGCAGTCTGACTGGCACAGGACCAGAGCAAGGTGTAATGCAGGACCCTGACACAGACAACTGCCAGCTCCTTTATCTTGATTTCCCTCACACTTGTAGCATGGTGGTGGACCCCTTTAATAGGGGATACTCGATTGCTGCACCTGGTCAGCCCTTGCTCCTGGGTTCTCAGAGTCAGAAAGTGCCATAAGAGAGGACATGGGAAAAACTCTGTGACATTGCAACCTGCAAGGTTTTGACAGAGAAACGCAAACATCAAAATTTCAAAAAGTCTTTCCTGTTCCTCTAGAAACTGGAAGTTGTTGAAGATAGTGAAGCTAAAGGGAAAAAGCATAGAGAAAGAGATAAGTCTAACAAATCTTTCTATCATGCACTGTTGTAGAATATCTTCTACTCAATTTGACAGCCATTTCCTAGGGGAGCAGATAGTACTCTGTGCACCCTGTGTAACTAAAACAGGAGGCCAAAACAACAGCCACGTGACATCTCTATTACTCGTTAATTCAAATGATTTCTTTTTCCTTTAGGTTTCCTCTAGCTTTCAATGTAGTCTCAAGTTCAAACGTAAAGCTTTTGACCCTTACAATTCAAAGGGACTAAAATCTCTGTTGGTTTAGTTTAATCTCAGAAAGATCTGGGCCAATGAAATGAAGAATCACATATTGCCCATAGGTACAGCATAATCTAGATGTTATATATAACACCTTTCCCTTGTGAATTTCCAGGTGTTTCTCAGATTTTACATGTAGGAACACCAAAACTTCAGATGGTAAGTGTTTTGCCTGAGATCATGTCAGTGATTACAGAGATATTTCTGACTCTGATTCTAATTGCTACATTAAAAAATCATAGCTAAAAATCATAGCTGAAGACCAGCTGCTTTTCTTTCCACCATTGAATTTTCTCTGTAGTGCAACATTTTGGTCCTGTTCCTTTTTTACACATGACCCTCAAGTCCTTCCAAAATGATATGCTTCTTGGCCAATTCCAAACAGTTACTGTTGATTTTAAGAAGCATGTTACTGCATACTTGGCTGACCACAAGCTACAGTAGATTTAGTTTTATTCTACTTTCATTAACTGCTTTCAGATCTACTAAGTCTTCTTGCCACATGGAAAGATAAATTAGAGATGAGGGCTATAGCTGTGTTCTATTTCTTGGTTTGTAAGACCAGCATCAGGGTTTGTTTACAATCTTTTATGGTGCTGTTCACCTGTGTTTTATTCTACTGCTCAAGCTTGCTATTGACTTCAGTGCTTTCAACAACATCTACAGATGTATCCATGGAATGTTTGGAATGGATAATGTGAAAAAGGAAATTATAAGGTTTGTTTGTGAAAATGTTGTGAAGAATATGCTTGCTTCTAGGAAACTGAGACTGAGACAGGAGGATGTTGAACAAATAGACCAACCCTATAAATCTCTACCAACCCCCTTCTATTTAAAAAAATGGTGGTTCCATTTCTGCTTGCTTCATCTAAAGTGGAAAGTAACAAAGAAGAGCGAGATGAATCATTCCTGGTACCTGAAAATAACAATAAAAATAAAGGGAAAGGTGCTCAAAAGAAAAAAAAGAAGAAATGGCTAAGCCCTTAAGTTTTGGAAAAAAACCTACCTCATGGTTGGACAGAATGACAGGACAGATCTGGGTCATCACTTGGTACATTTATCCAGGAGAAATCTCATACAACACCTCAAACTGCAGACAACTCCTTGGAATTCAAAGCACAGTTGGCTTACCCTCATTTTCCTACCAGTAACACATTGCTGGGATTGCTACCAGCCACCGCGATGAAGCATTTCTAGCACAGAGTACTTCACATGAAGCTGCCGTAGTTCCTTCCTCACTATGGCACTTATGAGGCAGAATGTCCTTATTGATATTCTGTGTCTTGCGAGAAGTGGTAACACAAAAGCAGCAGGGTGCTTATTGCTCTTGTCTGCTGAAATCTGGAATCAGAAAAGCATATTATAAACCCAACAAACTGTGTTGAAATTAGGATATATTGCTTGCTCTGTTCTTTCATAAAGAAATACATTGAAGATAATTTTCTCTTTTACTTAAGTAACTGAAGCAAGTTATTAGTGGACTGTTATTTCCATTTCATTGTCTGAGACTGTTTTTCACTAATGAGATTTCCAACAGCACCTTAATTCACCTTCTGGCTAAGTATCCTTCTATTGCTTCAGCTTCTTCATTAAAGCCAACTATTTTTGTTTTTTCTAAAGCTCTCTCAGTACAAACTATGGCATTAATTATTTTTAGATAATTTTTTTCAGATAATGACTGTAACCTAACATTTATATCTGCCTCCTTCCTCATCAAAGATGATAAATGTTCCTTGGTACTAAGTACTGGTGAAAGCTGAAAAGACTTACATTAAATCTTCAATCTATGCAATAATTTATGTGATAAAACAGAAATCTCACAGTACACCAAAGATTTCCTAGCAAGGGCCCTAAATATTCTAGGGTGAACACAGATGGTAACTGTACAGTTCCTGGGAGCTCAGGAGGAAAACCAATGTGATACAAGGATAAATTATTTTCAAGCTTCTCAAGTGCTTTGGGAATCCCTGTATGTCACTAAATGTCTCTACTGGTTTCTACTTTCTTTAAATGAGTTAAAGTTGCAAAACTTAAAGAGCTATCACCAATTTAGAATGGCCTACACATATATCCCCATTAGAAAGCAACACAGAGGTTAGTTTGAAAGGGTCCTGTTGATACCTGCCCAATTTCGTAAAATGTTATAAAGATCTGGCTGGAGAATTCACATGTGATTAAAATCTCAGCTGTGTGCCAGTAGCCTTCTATTAATAGTAGTTAGTGAACATTTTCCATCTATTTCAGGTTGCAACACATTCTACTTTTAGAGAACAGTACATTTGCTATTCAGTTCCAAGCAGTTGTATCATGGAACACCCTGAATCCAATGACAATGCAAATTCATTAATTTCTTTCATGCAAATGTTTCCTTATTCTATTCTTACAGATAATATAAACATATTTTACCTTTTGTCTGGGCACTGTTTCTAATCTATATACTATATTCAAAGACATATAACTGCAATTGTACAGTTAATGCAAAGTACTTTTCCATTACTGTTTTGGTGCTTCATTTCATTCTTAAAGAAATTAATGGTTTCTAAACCAATTTCTCTCCCACCATTTGTAATAGATTGCATGAGCTTCCTGAAGTCCTGCTTATTTGAGTTTCCTAGGGGAACTTACAGCAAGGCAAAATAAAACAGGGAAAGAAATACTATAAGGAACAGTTACAGATATCACAGAATCTTAGTGGTTGGAAGGGACCTTTGAGATCATTGAGTCCAACCACATTAAAACAAAAAAACAAAACAAAACAAAACAAAAACGAACCACAAAACCAACCAACCAACAACAACAAAAAACCCACAAAAAAACAAACAAACAAACAAAAAGCCACCCACCAACTAAACCCCACACCCACAACACCCCACCACAAACCAATAATCTTGGCCACTAGAGCATGCCCTGAAGAGCCACGTCTACACGTTTCTTAAA
>JAOQGH010000001.1:91147386-91161357 GCA_025769975.1 Gallinago jamesoni | reverse complement strand
AACGCTCCCACCTAGTTTGGTGTCATCTGCAAACTTACTGAGGGTGCATTCAATCCCCCTGTCCAGATCATCAATAAGGATATTGAACAAGACCGGCCCCAAAACTGAGCCCTGAGGGACACCACTGGTGACTGGCTGCCAATCAGATTTTGCTCCAATAGGAATAGGAACAAGGCATTAGTCTTTTGCTTTGCAATTTACGTATGCCATCGCCTTCTCATTAGGCTTAGTGTCTTTGTTTTTTTTTTGTGCCATGCAGCAGCCAACTTTTTGCTTTATTTCACATGTATCTGTGTACCTTAAATATCACCTAAAATTTCTGGGTTTGAATGAATCTGAGATTTCAAAGGAAGTTCCAAACAAAGTCATTGTGTTTTGTGTGGCAGTGAATAGTGTCCTTTAAACCCCCACAGTTTAATTGTAAGTATTCCTCTTCCAAGAAACTATATGTTTATTGAAAATTCAGCTCAGTTTCTCTCAAAGTTCATCCTGCATGTTCGAGCCTTGAAATGAATTTGCCAACATATTTTTGAGCCTGGTTTTCAGTGAAACCTCCAGTCCAATAAGTTTTCAGCTGTACTTGGTTCTGCACAGCTCTAATGACTGTGCATGGTTAGAGAAAGTATTTATTAAATCTCTAGCAAACACAAAACACCATTTAAAAATGTTTCCTTCAAAAGTGCAACAGTTTAATTCCACACAGAGTCACGTCAGGTATCAGAAGCAGCCCTGGGTAATCACTCTGATGAATGGCACATAGAAAGGCACAATTTAAGTCAATGAGTCCTTTGGTTATTAAGGACCAGTACAAGTCCATGATTAGACAGTCCACCTGGATTAATACCTACAGTTCTTGAACTTTTAAAAAATCTAGTGTCAAAGAGATGAGAAACAAAAAAAGAAGAAATCTGTTGGAACCAATCTGTCATTGCAATGAAGCCTCTTTTCTTTTTGCGGCCAAGGAAGTCTGATGGTGCCAAGTCATAAGCACATAGGATTTGGAGGGGCTTTTCATGTCCTTATACCTGCATACATGAGAAATGCAAATGATGATGCTGAAACCACCACTCATGGTGGTTTTAGGAAAGGACTGAAAAGCCAACAATTTTTAAGAGTTCTTTCATCCCTTATAGCAACAGTAAAAAAATAATTTAATTGAAGTGAAAGAATAATGAAGTCTGAGAATCACAAAAAAGTGCATCTAGATGAGCAGTGATAAAAATCAGACATATACATATTAATATTTTGACAACAGAAAAAGAACAGAGAATAAGACTTCTTAAAAAAGAAGTCCTTAAAAACAGAAGTTATCTAATTGCTTATTTTACCTGGAGGTAGAACAATCTATTTCTAGCTATCACATAGTAATGAGAAGTCATTATCTTGAACTCTTCTTTAATTAACATCAATCCTGATTAGTCAGAATATATTAGGCTTTTTGTCTGTTACCATAGTAGTAGAATCTCCAGTAAAGGAGGTATTCTATCAGACACCTACCAATGTGGTGCTTTGTGGGAGCAGGATGACAGCTGAACAATTCTGACATCTGAATTTCTTCCAAGGGAAATTCAGGTGCTCCATTTGAGAGACACGGTGCCAGAGAGCCAAACCATACTGAGTAGCCACTTGGGCTGTAAATGCTGTGGGTCTTGGGTGCTTTCCCGTTGATACGGGCTTGCACAAACCACGGCCCATCCAGTGGCATTCTGGCACTTTTGTTCAGGCTGCAAGTAGTTTATTTTCAATCTGCTCATGTTTGAGACAGAATAGACAGACAAAGTTGATCCTAAGATCCCATGCCAACTTGCACCCTCTGTAATTAATGGCCAAGCGGGAGGACAGCTTGGCTCTCTTATATACAGGAGAGTTTTGTGTTGCTCTAGTCAGTTGGTATGGGCTGGCAATAACTGCAAATATTGTTATGCTTATTTTGGCTACATTTTCTTCTTCAGGGTATTATCACCCAGGAGGTCATGTAGGTAGAATACTGGCACTGGCTTTATGCTGCTCAGGGATTCCTCTTCCTCTGACCAGAAGGCAAATGTCCATTCCTGCAGTCCTTGACAGCTGCAGAGTCTATGTGTCAGTTTTATAGCTAAATGAGCAGATGTGGATGAGAGTTACACTTTGGTAAAAACAACTAGTCCCTGCAAAAAAAATCAGTCACAGAATTGTCTAAATACTTCACTCCAAGTTACAGACACAGATTAAGGACACTGTGAAAAATATCCCCATTAGGTACATGCACACTAGTTTTGCAGGGAAAAAAAAAAAAAGCAAGCATATTCCCAACTGCCATAGGACTGACTTTTCAGCTTTACTACATTTCCAAGCAGGGCATAAGGGATTCAGTCAAAGAGGAATTACAAAACTAAAACCTCTTGCAGCACTTTGAAAATTGAGACGGACACAAGTCTCTGGCTTAATGAAGTATCAGAGCAAAAAAGTTATTTAGCTTCCTAGAAACAGTGCTTTTGTTTTCTATCTATAGTAGGAAATCAAAGGCATGCCTTTAAATATTTTATTCTGTGAGGTAGTCAAAAAAAGGGTTCACTTTCAAGCCTGAATAGTGAATACAGAGATAAAGTAGCACTTTTGAGAACATTTCATATGATTTTCTCCTTGGTTGAAACACTTGAAATATGGAAGTACAGTGTTGCCACACTCTTTCAAGAGGAAAAGAAAAGGCTATAAAGTGATTTCTTTGTTTTGTGATGGGATTCGGGAACACAGCACTAGACAAATTTTCAGTTTAAGTGGAGGATTAAAGAATAAGACATGGTCAGAAGGAATATTTTACTTCCTTCATTTTCTATATGTAAATACATGACCAGTCCTGCTTCAGCAATTAAATAATATCCATCTGTTTCTTTGAACTTGGAGTGATAGCTTTTAGCAAGTCAATTACAAATGTTCCAACCAATATAACGGTAACACAGCCTGAAGTAGGGAAAACTAGAACTTGTCCTTATTCTGTATTAAAGACCCCAGCATTTAGATGGTTCTGGTTTCCAGCAAATCCAACAAGGGCCCTCTCTGAGCTCTCTGTTTACCTTCACCCTACTCTCAATTAACACCTCGTTAAAATGCACACATGCTGAGCCTTTATTTGTTGACCATCACTTTTAGAGCCTTAGTATACATGCATTATTTCCTACTGTTTTATTTGAACTGCAAACACAGCCAGGGAAAGTCCTGCTTGAGAAATCATCAGAAAGTGGAAATATTGACAAAAGTGAGCTTGCTATTTGCCGCCTCCTTATTTGTGTTTGGGTTTCCAGTGAGATATGGATATTAAATCAGAGGTAGAGCAGAACAACAAAGGGATCCTAGTCTGCCAGTCTACATGGCTGCTTTGAGACTCTTTCCACGTATTAGCACCCACATTTACTGAAACAATTTATTTTCTCTGAGGAACCACAACAACCACAAAAAAAAATTTAATAATGCCCCCAAAACCCAAACCCCAAAACAAAAAACAAGTACTGAAAAAAGGTATCTTGAGACTCAGTGCACACTGAAAATAAATGTTCTAAATTCTCCAAATTCTCTAAATTCTCCAAATTCTCTACATCTCCTGGTTCTCTCAAGGACAATTGAAGATATATGCCACTGTGTCAATGAATGTTTGGTAAAACTTGCAGAGAATAGTGTCAGAGGTGACTGGATTGAACAAATCTAATGACTTTATTTGCAGCAGTCAGTTCTCATCTCAGCTGTCCTCTGGAGAGCATCACGTAGCAAATCACTGCTTCCACTCAGACCTGCAGCTACTGAAAGCTGGTTTTTCTGATAGCAGAAGTAGCTAAATTTCTCATCTGCTACATGGTACAGCCCAACCCGCCCTCTGTAGACAGACTTGCTCATTCTTTGTGTTTAACCTTTTAAAAAAGAAACAAACAGGAGAGGAAGTCAAAGCCAGTAAATGCCTATTCCCCAGAAAACTCTTGCTTATTCACTGAGACTTTTGCGGTTTCTTTCTCAAAAACTACTCTGTACCCACCTTCAACTTTTCCAGTTTAAACCAGCCTGTATCACCAGATGTGCTCTGGGACCTGGACTCTTCCCCACCTTAGAACAGTTCCTCTTTTGCCTAGGTGTATTCACATGAAAAAGTAGGAGTTTTTTTGTCTGAAGTCAGATGAATTACTTTCATATAAAACCAGTGTGGTGCTAATCTCTTTATGTCATATATTTAATTTAATCTTTTGGTTCTTTACAAAATCAGTCTTCAGTTAGTTGGGAGAGGGCTAGCTTCTTGCGAGTCAGTAAGATTCTGGTGTTTGACTCCACGCTCAAGACTTAGTCTTCAATATCTGTAAAAGTGCGCATTGATGCTATAGGTACTCTGCTACAGATAACAGACTTCATATGTCAAGAAATGGTAGGCTGCATTCGAGTGTTTTGGACCCTGGATCTGGGTGCAATGTAACACTGTTGACCTTGTCACCCACTAGCCCCACCAGGTCTACTGAAGGAGATAATATTGTGATGGACCCAGACCCCAGAAATATGTGTAATTAGGATTCTACTGATTTCATTTTAAATATATTTTTAATAGCTACTTTCTATAATTAACACCTGTACAATTTTATTATGTTTTGTTGTATACTGACCTTCTGTTCTGTCTCTCAAAATCAGCTGTCTTGTAACTCAATAGGAAAGGGTTTTTTCTGCTTTTCAGATTTATTCACAGTTTCTCTCCTCATAAGCCTCCTGGGTTTGGGGATATCTGCCATAAACAATTTCATATATTCATCACTTAGCTGGTCTTACTTTTTCTCTGTATGCTACTTAGTCATTTAAAAGTTACAGAAAATCATGATGCTTCTGTTTGATTTTGCAGAAATGAAATCCATTTGTTCAACCAAAAGTCATTCTCATACCTATATATTTCCTTTGTTCTTTTATTTATTCAATTTTACCCTATTAAGCCGCAGAAAAAATGGTAAGAGCTTCTTGCAGTGCATTTCTGAGGAAAGAAAACAAGCCTGCCACAAAGAAAACAGGATGCTTACCTGTCAGAGACTGATCTTTAGAAACTTCAGACTACCCTTGTGAGCACGTCTGAGCTGAACCTAGGTGACAACGTAAGCTTTGTACATTGCTTTTCACGATTGCTTGTCATACCCTTGTTCAGGTGTTAAAACAGTATCTTACTTCATGAACAGATGCATTAAAAATCAATCTTCGTCATTCCTGAGGGAGCAAGTCCCTTCCTAGCATGAACTATGGCTCCACTATTCCTAAGAATTTTGACTTTGATGACTGATTTGTTTTTCTCAATTAGAAAAAAAATATACGACAGCCTCTGTGCATACTGACAGAGAAAGCAGTTCAAAGCATTTTAAAAAGAAGCATCCTTGGCAATTACACCTACTAAAAATAAGTAGTGCTTTACAATGCCATTAATTACTATAATTGCTCTGCCTTGAGTGAGGCTTGCAACAGCCAGGGATTGTTTCAGCACTATGCATTGTGGCGAAGCACAGATATGAGACGTTCAGTTTTCCAAGGGACATATTTTCTCCCAGACCCTCAAGCACAAATTTCATCAACATTAATATGAATTCTAAACCCACATACAAGTGCAAAGGATCTCACCATACTTTTATACTCTCAGCATCTAAACTATAACTTCAACCATTAACAAGCACCATTTAAACATTAGATTTGCTAATGTTATATTACAGTTCTGGCAATTCTATACAAGATGCATTACAAGCTCAGTGAAGAATAAATTGTGGTACTGACTAAACACTTTAAATAATGAAACAGAAATAAACAGTGAACGTTAATTTAAGCATTTTACTCAAATTTTTCTTTTAAAGAACTAAAATAAGCATGGTTTGCAAAATTCAAATCATACCATGTGAGTAAAAATCAAATAAACCTGTAGGAACAGACTCTAGCTGCACAGTGTACTTCCCATCATCTAAATTTTGCCTAGGTTCAGGTTTTCACCAGCATGGTTCCAACTGTCATTTCCTATCTGTGGTATCATGTAGGCAATTTTGCCAATAGAAGAATAAGTAAGGTACGAACTGTATCAACACTGATGACATATTTCAAAAGACATTATTCTCATGGCAAAAGCCTGTGAAGCAAATACAACTGGCAAGTCTTTGTATACGTAAACTAGCAGACTTTTCTGAACATTTGTCTTCACTTTGTGTTACTCTATTGTGTTACTATGGGATGTTTCCGCTTTCATATTCCCACAGGCTGTTTTAATCTTGGGGTCCCCATCAACAACCACTCTGTGTCTTGTACAGACTGGTATCAGCAAAAAAAATTATGTGACAGCATTTACTCCTCCAGCCATATGTATTGTATCAAAATGGTTAAGCCAACAGCTACTAAATGATATGTATTAGTGTTGCAAGCCAAATCTATACTTTGCCATGAAAACAGGTGCATCTGCAAATATTTTTCATTAGAAATGTAATTAATATGCATAAACTTGTTTGCCAAGCAATTTGCAAATGAATCAAGAATTAAATTAAATACAGATGCTTCTTTCCTCTCCCCTCCCACCTTTCCCTGTCTGGATTAAGTAGAATTTAGAGAAGTTTTCAGGGTAACTTTTGAAAATAATGTCTTTGACTCAAGCTTGTCATTGTTTCAAACTTTTCTTCATTACCACAGTAACTCTGAGATAGTAGAAAGATTTCTTTCTAAAACTGTTTTTTGCCTGCAGCTAGAGTCTCCTGATAATATGACAGATATACTGCCACGAAGAATGAAATCTGCTGTCTCAAGCACACAATAGAGACAAAACAAGGACTGCTTCTCACCGTGCTCAATACCCTTCCAAAGAGGCTGCCCCTATGGAGAGATCTCAAAGTAACTCAATTGCCTACTGCAGAGATGAGTCATTATAAATAAGGTTCCTTTTATTGCTAATGAATTGTTAACAAGAACTTTATCTTGAAAGATATTCATAAATATTTGCTAAATAATGTTGATTAATCAGCATGCCTTTGACTGTTGGCTGTTGTGCATTTGGGCACCCAAATCACATGGAACAGCTCCTGGTCCTTGGCTGGAGGACTGAATCCTTTTAAAAGCAGAGTGATAGAGAGCAACTAATGAATAACCAGGGCTGATTCAACCTTTTGTGATCCTATTGGCAAGACAGGGTTTAGCAGCCCTACAGATGAAGGCCAAAACTATGGTGCTTTGTTCACATAAAGGGCACAAAAAGGAGAATGGGATGTGCTGGGAGAGAAAGAGGGGAGCAAGGTCCCTGAAAAGACATACTTGCTGGGATGACTAAAGAAGGAGCTGGGTGGACTAGTACAAGCAACTGCTACATCTGGGAGAAACCCCTTCCTTAGCAGCAGTTGCCATCTCTCAAAGCCTGATCTTGGTTTTCCAGTACTCTTCATTCGGTAAAGCAGGTGGTGTGTCTCTGACCCACTTGCTGCCCCAAGCAGCAGAGTGGCCCATACCTAGTGCTACTCTCTGAAAAGCATTCTTCCAGTAATACCATTTGAAGAAATAATAATTTGTGCTTACTTCCCTGACGTTTTTGCAATTCAGACACTCTGCCAGCAGTTGCCAGCAGTCATGAATAATGGGAACCCACACATTAATTCAACCCAAATGTGGTTTGGGTTTTTTTAAAAAGACTTAGTAAGTGGTTCCTTGCCACTATTTTTATACCAGCAGAACGACTCATCTCTTTTCCATGATCTATTCAAACTTTGGTTGTTCTGCAAGCACATTTGAAAAGGGTGAAAAACTATTTCCATCAGAATTACCTCTGGACTGAGAACAAGAGTTCACCACTAACCACTTTGCATGGTTTCAGCTTGGTTAACCATCACAGACTTGCCAAAACTCTGGGAGACAACAGATTGCACATTCCACTGCTGGTCTCCCCAGTCTTTCAGTTTTTCCTTCAGAGTCATATAAATATGTCCACCACAAGAAACACAGCTTGATAATCATATTTCATGCTTCCTCCTGCTACATCACGATTGGGAGAAGAAATATTTTGAAAGGGAAGTTTAGAGACCACTCTTTTGCTGCCATATCACAGCATCAATAGATTTTTTTCACTCCAGTTTATTTTACTTTCATCACATGTATCTAACTTTGGTTATAAATTGGCAATTTCTCTTGCTCCTCAGCAGAAAATGATGGTAGGTGGTCAATGAAAGCAAAGATGGAAAAACACAAGCTAAACCATTATTATTAACCAATAAGTGAGATGTTTGCACAAAGTGTCACAATTTTGTATCCAAATGGATTTTTTGCAGAGCATGAAATTGCACAAAAGTAGCTTCCAAAATTGTATGAAATTATTTCTTCAGCTCAAATGTCAAATCCATAGATTTTGATGATTTGGAAATAATTGTGTTGACCTTAATTTCTTCATTTCTGTGAAAATCAGTATATTGTGCTTCTGGCATCCCATTCAATGGAACTAATTTTAAATGAAGGATTCAAGCCTGAATTCAATTGAAAAAAGGTGCCTCATGCAGGAGAAACATAAACTGATTTTTTTCTCTTTGTCATCATCAGTGACAGTCAAATTGGCCAACACTTCAAATTAAAGTCCACCTCTGAACTACTCAGGTAGTGAACAAATCGTATTATCTGTCTATACCAGCTCACCAATAGATAGGAAAATTCATTATTTGATTCTCTGCCTTCACCATTAATTAGTTAATGTTTGTAAAATGCTTTGAAAATGAAAGGAGCTATATAAGCAATACTATTATCATTACACACTTCAGGGCAGATAAAGAGTAAGCTAATGAAAGTCTGCAGTAAGAAGAAAATGGATGAAATTTAAATGAGGTGTGTTCTGCAGAGATTGGGAGGGTGACCAGGTGGAACAGAAAAGTTCAGATAGGACTAAAAAATTACACACTGATTCTGAGATTTGCTGAATGCCCAGCATAGAAATAAATTAGTGATCTTAATCCATATCCTAGAGTACAAGGCTCTCCTTCATATAAAATCATTGCCTTTCTGGAGTTTCTCTACAACTGTGGAAATAGCACCTCTGCAAAGTGTGCAGGAGACAGTATCGGAACATTGAAGTACCTTCTCCCCCTTCCAGACTCAATTCCACAAGACATTGTGGAATTTCCAGGGCCATGTGAGTAGCTCTTTCTAACACCACAGAAAATTAAAAAAAATAAGTCAAAGTGTTTCCCTTTCCAAACATGAAATGAATATATTTCTATAAATTGAATGTGGGATGAACATTATTAGACTCTGGGGTACTCTATGGTGACAGAATAATCAGTGAGACTATAATATAAGCAAAAGAGGTGCAGAATTACGGAGTGCCCTATGTTGCTTGTGCATCTTCTATTATTGTCCTTATTAACACCTGCTTATTAAATCTTTAAAAACAGCTTGAATAGTTTATGATATATTGAGTACACTCCCTGATAAGATCAAGTATGAAAGACTAAAATAGTGGGCAGGAAGAAAATTGGGCCTTAACAGAAAGGGTTGGAATCTGGAGTTAAACAAAAATGAAAGTGGGGAATCAAATGGGAGTGTGAATGAGAGAGCATGTGTGGGGACTGGATTTTGGAGCAACAAAGCTGAGGAAGCATGGGCATTGTACACACTTCTTTTTTATCCCTACCACACTTACTATCCTGGTTCATTAGGGCATTAGGGTGTTTGGGTGGTCCTTTTTCCTGCACAACGCCTGCTGGTGTCTGTAAGTAAAAATGACATTCAGTTTTAAGCACCAGTACATAGCTTTTTTTTTTTTTTTTTTTTTTTTTTTTTTTTTTTTTTTTTAATGTAACGCTCTGTGACTTTGGATCTAAGGGAAAAGCACAGCCATTCTTAACTGTAATTAAGGTCTTGTGAAAAAAGCTAAGGTGGAATACTCATCAAAATGTTTTAAGACATGAGGCTACGCCTTAAATACTTAATTTGTCCCTTTATGCAGGTGCAGGGAAATGCATGCAGAGCCTGTCTCCTGCTCTCAAGTTGCAAATATGGATTTGTCTCACCTAAGCACTTATCACAAGTATTTCATTCATGGTCCCATGCACCCTAGTCTTCCTCTAGTCAATGGAATGGGATGTGTACCTTCAGAGATAGACTCCATTGCCCATCCAAATCTCTCCAGGTAATGAGGTTTTCAGTACAGGTACTCCAGTTATGAGACGGAGGGAAAGTGGAATGAGTCCAGGGTGTGACACAAGCACAGAGCAGCATTGCCTCAGTGGAGAACCACAGCGTCACCTCTTCCCTCTAGCTCTGGGAGAGAACAACTCAGCTGAATTACTATGGGACACTCCTGCAGTCACCTGCACTTGCCCAGGCACCCCTATTTGAGGGGTCCACACCAGCAACCAGCCATGGCCACTCTCTCACACAGCCTGAAAAAGTGAATGAGATGAGCACTGAAAAGCCACAACCTTCACACCGTAAGAGCAAGCCTACTGTCCCTCTGGGATGTTCAGGATCCTCCTTTGGGCTTAGCTTTTCTGGCAGGACTAGTTTCCCCCTTCTCAGTTGCTATCAGCCACACGTTAAGCTGATTTTTTTCCAGATCATTACCCAAAACTTGTCGTCTTGACAAGTTCACTGCTCAGGTGAAGTTTAAACTCAAGGACATAAGTAGCAATGAAATTTAAGAGAATAATCTGGTTTTTAGATTGCTAGCTATTTTCCTTTAAAATAAGGCATTCTCCAGATTTCCTGGTTTCAGAAGCAGAGACAGAGGTTTTGACAGTTTGTTGTAGCTCTTTGTGAGTTTGTTCAAAGAGGGAAGAGTTAAAGACAGGTTGTTAATAAGGTATTTTAGGAAGCTGACATGCTGCCAGTCATTTGTTTATAATTAGGAGTTTGTGGCTGAATACAGCTTTACTGTTTTCCTTCCAGCCCTCATGAGACTGAGTTCATCACTTGGAAATTTACTTTTTAAAAGCCTTTAATTGTCATTTAATATCTAAAATTCTATTTACAGACAACTGCTGAGCTTCTGCTAACCACCATCTCTTTTTGATTAACATAGTTCAGTCTGTAAGGTTGGTAATTCTGCATTTACCAAGAAGAACAATAACAAAAAAATGCTCAAATCGAGAGCTACAACCCCTTCATTTTATTACCTCATTTTCAGTTCTGCTTTTATGTCATTTTGCCTCTAGACTTTTGTTTCCTTCTGTAGTTACTTTAGTGCCTTATTGCTATAGCTCTTGTAGACAGAATATCTGGAACTCTCCATGTTTTCACATTTTCCTTCCATAAAAACCACTACTGCTCCCTTCTTGAAAAAAAAAATTCATGAGGGAAATAAATATTAATGATGAAATCCCAAGTAGAATTGATTCTAGTGTTGTCTTTACAGTTGGATCATATAAACTTTCTTCCTGAGCCATTTTTGCAAAAATCCTCTAAAGAAACTCTGCTGGATCTTCTACTCTCAATATACGCACATGTTCTGCTGAAAGAACATTGCTCATTATTCATGAGTTTTGGAGACATGAGTTTAAAAGCCAGTTGAAAACTACTTTCTTGACTTTAATCTTTTCAAGGATTTACATCCTTCTGATACTTTGCTCTGTATTCTGTATTCCTCAATACATTAGTTGTCAAAAAGCAATGGATTATGAGCAATATTAGGCAAAACTATCTTTGTTAAATTTTCATGGAGAGTGTGAAATATGGCTCTTTGAAAAAATATACCTCAGCCTTTTATACAGGAAGTACATCAGTTTAGGGTGTCAAAGTTAATGGTAAAGAACTTGGAAGATCTGAGGGGTGTACGGTCCACATTTATAAACTCCTAAGCATTCAGCAACAGTTCTGCCCCATTTCGACCTGAAGATGGAATAACAAATATTTTCTAATCTTTCAAAACAAGCTTAAGAGCCTGATCAGCCAAACTTTGAACACATTTAATTAATATGACTCTTCAATGATAATATTTAGGTATATAGTTTCTCAATATCATATGCACAGTATTTTAAAAAAAAATTCTGCAGTACCAGTAGTTAGGAGATGTAGCAATTAGACACTGACCTATCTGTACTGCTAAAAGATACACACTTTCCATCCTGTAGTTATAGAAAGCATGTTTCAGTCTGAAGTCAGAGCAGGGACAGATTCTTTAACTAACCAAAACTTCCATGGCCAGTGAATGTTTGATAGTATAATCTGATCTTTTGTCTGATTTCCAGGAGGCATCTTTGGAAAGGCTTGCCAGTGTTCTTGGCATAAAACACAGAAAAGTTCATGTTTAGATTCCATACCATTTGCATTGTCAATGGAAGATGACAAAGGAAACCTCCGTTCTTGAAAAGAAACAAAATGAGTAGTAAGCTCATGGAAGAGACAGGCATGAGTGATAAGAAAAGGCAAGAACTCTTTCCAGAGATAACCTAATATTTTGAAAAGCAACTGCAGTCAATTAATTTTGCTCTTTCCCCAAAGATCTCATATACAGATGTCAGCCAAAACTGGGACAAAAACCATCAGGAACAGTTGTGTAGGCACAATATTGTTGTAAGAAGAAACAGTTTTTAATGTAAAGATAGACATATTAAGACATAGATTCATTAGAAGGAAAGCAGGAGAACCGCAGAAATAAAATCAAGGTTCCTTTTATAAACACTGGGCAGTTTTATTTCTCTGCAATTCATGTTCTGTAGATCCAGGTCAAATCTATGCTTTTGCAGGAGCTCACTGTGAAATTACATAGTCTTACCAACATGAAGTACTATACAACAACGTCAAGGTTGAAAGTCAAATGCTCAGCAGGCAGAAAACCCCCCAAAATAACTGTTACAAGGGTAGCCTCAGTTGGATACCTTTATATGTATATTTTATTTTGAAAAGGAGCTGCCATAAGACTTTAGAATGACACTGAACAAATTTCCTCCCCTAATCTTATTCTTGGAAGTGGCTAAACTGTTGTTGCTGAAAATTTCAACTCAATAACTTCAGCTGAGCTATATGCTTAGCATGACAAGTGTCAATCCAGAAGATTACATTTGAGCAAAGTTATAGGCGATTAGGGTAATAAATGCTATTATTATAATAAAAAGTACTGAGTAATCTCAGCTACAATCTTAGCTACTAGTCCTGCATATGATACAGTCAATTTCTTTAATGCTTATTTCTTACTGCTGTTGCAAGGATTAAGAGCACTTTATGTGAACCAAAGTGTAACCAGCTGTCACCAGATCATACTTTCTTCATTCACTGCCTTTGGCAATAACTGAGGTCAATGGATGCATATTTTAAAGGAAGAAAAAAAAATAAAAATCAAAGTGTGGTTGAAAGAAGACTCAGATGTAATTATTTTCATAGGCTGCTCTTGTTTCTAAGACATAGAAAACTATTTGACTATTGTCAAATGACAGACTGTAGTACAACGTGCTCAATTTATCTAGAGCATGCTGATATAAGAAGAGCTGTAAGAGAAAGATAAGAGAAAGAAAGAACAAAAATGGCAGTTCTGGTTCACCATCTTGCCTCCCTACTCCTCCTTTCACATCACGAATTTGCTTTGACTGTCATCTGGATGGTAAGAGTGCTGCTCAAACTCCACCTCTGCTGAAGTCTTGGCTTCCTTGAGGCAAAATCTCTTTGCTTTGCAAAAAGCACTTAGCTGTTAACAAAAAATCTGACACTAGCTTCAGTTTCCCCTGCTGGACCCTTAAACAAATATGTTTCTTAGATGAGCAGGAGACCAGGAAAATTCATGTGTTTTATCTTCAGCAGACAGATCTGTTCTAACTATATAAGTACATCTTACTTATCCCCTGTTTTCCTTTGCCATGTTGGCTTCCTGATGAAGGCCAACATCAGTTGCTGTCAATGTTTGCCCTGTACCTTATTTTTAATGCTTTCTCCACATTATACTTTTACATGGTCTTTTCTAAGCTGCTTTAAAGACAGTTTCAAACTGGGGGGGGGGGGGGGGGGTGGGGGGAGGGGGGACAAAGAAAAAGGAACATGATTTTTATTTTTAAAAAA
>JAOQGH010000001.1:91126278-91147376 GCA_025769975.1 Gallinago jamesoni | reverse complement strand
CCCCCCCCCCCCCCCCCCCCCCCCCCACAAAGAAAAAGGATCCTGATGTTGATTTTTACACAATATCAGGATTCATGTGGTACTGTGTCACCTTTATTCCTTTTCTTTCCACTCTTCCCTTTTTAATTGCTTCTCCTACGCCAGTCTGAATCAGCTATTGTGCTGGGAACACTAAAAGCAGTCCCCATGCATTTCACCTACACCCCATGGAGTAGAGAGAGAAAGATACCAACAGGCAGACAGAAGGTCCTCCCCAAGGCACATCCCTTCCTCAATACTATGCAGCTATATATTGAATCATAATTACTACACTCCCCTTTCTGCAGTACATAATGAGGCTGTGCATAAAAAACATGAGGTTCTTTTTCATGTATCAGCATTTATTCTACCTTAAAAAGTGGATCGAATTCAGCTACAAACCCCTACAAAATGACCAAGAGTTCACTGAACCAGCCTGGCCTGGTAATAAAGGCTCTGGAGACTAAAGGAGTTCAACATTCCCACCTGTGAAACGCCAGGCTCTTAAGAGTTACAACTTTTCAACATTTGTAGCACCTTACTAGTCAATGGTGACATCACACAGGTATCACTACAAAGAAATAAGTATGTCCTGCTGTTAATGATGCACAAGAAAAATCAAAAGCTCAGTTCAATCTTTCTCACCTCTCCTCTCATTTTTTGCAGCACTCCTCCAATACTAACAATTTATTTTAATTATACACACGGAGAGTACTGCCAGTTTTACCTAACGCCTCGTTTCAGAATCTTCTGACTTTTGTGCAATTTAGCTATAATTTTAATATAACTGCCGTGTGTGTTAGTGAAGGGGAAAATGTTGCATTAAAATTACGGGTTAGATAGCTGAGGAGTAGTATGCAATTCAGATTGTGGCCTTAGAATCCATTATCTGATTATTTCCTTGCCAGTACACATACACACAAGAACAATTGGCAGTTTAATGAAATAATCATATCCACGCAGTCTGTTTAAAATACAATAACTTAATAATACCATTCACATAAAGTTTTAGACTGTAAGTGCATTACTTCTAGAAGATTCTGCAGAAGAAATTAAATTGTAATCAAGTAATTATTTAATGAGGTATTACACAATCCACTTTTGCCAGCAGTAAAGAACTAAAACAGACAAAAAATTTCTCCAAAGTGATAAAAAGTTTCAACTTTAGAACATGAGAATTATGGCAATGACTAATCACTGTTTTATTCTCAAACATTTTACGTAAGAGCCATAACGTACTTGTCCCACTATTTGTACATGTACATTTGCACATGAAATTTCATCTGAACTTCTCTGAATGTGATGTGAATGTTTAGTCAGCCTCAAGATACCTGTCTGAAAATACCATTAATACTTTAGGGTATAAAAGGGTAAACTGATGCACAAAGAAGTTGCCTGACATCCCTAATTTCTGAAGACCCTCGCTTGCTTTCACTCGTATATGGAGAAAATCAATATTCTGACCTTATGTTCAGATTTCACAAAAAAACCAGCACTCTCACACAGAGCCAGATTTTCAGAAGAGCTGAGACCTTACTTAGTATTTTGAAATGTGAAAAAAGGCTAAGGTATCTTGCGTAAGGTCATTTGGCTCAGGCCAGAGTTTTAAGGGTTTTTGAGCACCTAATGAGACTTTCACTTCCCAGCATTTATATGCTTCTGCAAATCCTGCTAGCCATGTATTTGCATCTTCATGTATCTACACCGTTCTGTGCATTTGGACCTCAGACCCAATTTTTAAAAATACTCATGTGTATGAGTATCATTTCATGATGTGTGTGACTGTCATGGCAGGACTGGAGTCTCAGTGAGAGCAGCAGACATGGGCCACAGACTGGAACCAGTACCACATAACAATACTGGTACCCTGCCCCCATGTGTGTGGGTCTGAACAACATGTACACTTGCGTCCAGCCATAAGGTAATGAGGTACTTTATGTACATGTACTTTTACTGGTACTTTTGATACATCCAGTACTTTTTACTGGGTGAGACTTCTGGCTGCTTCTATTCAGAATCCATTCTTAAATGCTTTAAATAGCCACACAGCGCAGACTGCTCAGCTTGGTGGAATATGGTTCCAAGTGATAACAACTACTTGCTGGCCCAAACTATGAACAGGAATTTCTTCCTCAAGCTGCCTAATGATCTGCTGCAATTCATGTCTATCTATAAACAATATACTCAGTAGTAGCTGTGTTTAGAAATAATTACGTATGCTCAGCTAACAACTGTACATAATGTCTTGGAACATCGTGACCAATCTGAGCATGAAGAAAATAGGAATAAAGCTGTAAAGTCAAGATAATCCAAAGTAACAAAAGAGGAACTGGTCAAATTTTGTTATCTGGAGATTAACTGCTCTGATTTCTGTAAAGGAATCTAATCTTTGAAAAAAACTCTTCATCAGAGCTTTAAGATGAGCATTTCAAGAGACACCAATAGAGAATAAATCCCAAATCCATATAGAATATTTCACCCATGAAGGGTGAGTATTATGTTTCTCTCATGAGTGTAAAAGCTCCATAAGTCATGACTGCACAGGCATGAATGAATTATGAAGGTCTTTTGCTGTAGTAAAAGGAGCAGGATCAGCATTTGTAGGCAAGACATTGTATTTATTCTACCTATTTCTTGATCTGTTTTAATTTAAAAGTGTTTAGAACTGCCAGTTCTACCAGTAAAGAAATGATTGGAGAGGAAAATAGATCAAATTCATTAGAAACACATAATATGGGCTTCTACAGGTGATCATAAATAATGTTGATTTCTGATATCGTTCTCAATTCCATTTTTCAGTGAATGGCAGGCATTCACAAGACTATCTTGTTTCATTCACTGCTGCACTTATGCAGCAAATGAGACAGGAGACCACAAAAAATAAATAAAAGTGAGTCTGTGTCATTTAAGAGCATCAGAATTGGAGTTCGCAGAAAAACAGAGCTTTTACCTTCACAAAGTCTATCACATAGAAAGTTTCATTGTTAGTTCTTATTCTGAATGAGACAGAAAGCACAGATAACAATGCCTTTGAGAGAATGAAATGTTATGAACTGTTTCAACTGGAAGAAAAATATGGTAAAGTTACATTTAGGGCTGTGTCCCCAACGTAAGATAGTGCTGGCTCCCATGGGGCCTCGTGGGAGTTTTAGTTCAAACTTTCTCACATCCTTCCCCTCTCCGCTCTTTTTCAGGCTCCTGTTGCGGTCTGACCGGGATTGAGGCAGAGCCCAGCACATATTGGTTTTCCCTGCACTTCATTGCTTTGCCATCTGGAGAGATGGGATTCTGTGGAACTGCTTCCTTCCATTCTTCTAACTGAAAATCCTGAAGTTCATCTTTTCACACAAAAAACTTTCTAGCAGGCATATTTTTCATCTACAAACTTTCTACCAGATACAGAATGACTTAAGAAGGAAGATACATCAATGCTATGAGGCAGGAGGAGGAAAGAAGAGAAGGGGAAGTGAAGACCGTGCAGTTAAAAGGCTAATGAAGAAGTGCCTGAAAAGTTTTAAAAATAGAAAAATGGTTTTGCTGCATCTATGCTTCAAAACTTCATCAAACATAACCAAAAACACTAGAGAAAGCACTTTTGCCTCCAACAGTTTTGAAAATTTTATCCTAGCTCTGGCTGACATATCTCTTCCAGAATAATTTTAAATTGTTGGTTTTTGATATTATGTTGAAATGTGGTCATGGCAAGCCCTTGTCGTCTTTTGTTACTCTCAAGATGACCTGAGCTCAGCCCCACACACTGCTTTTGATAGGTCCATCTTATAGATGTTTCCAGCCACTCATCTAACCTTTCACTGCCAATGAACAAATGGACGTATCTGTTTAACAGGAGGATGAAGTATCTTCCCAGTCCCTGTAGAAAAAGAGTCATCATCCACTTCCAACTAAGCATACGCTTTGTGAGAAGAAAGTATTGTTCCCTCTTTAAACTGTTCAGATTATAGATAGTAGTTCTTCAAGTAAGATGGCCAAAAATAAAAATATTCACTGATCTTTTGCAAAGAACTTTCGCAGATGATGCTCTAGAAACCTCATGTTGTCAAGATGACACCAAAACACAGGCAATAATTACCTTATTATTTGATTTTCTTAATCCTCAGAATATTCCCATCCAACCTTAAGCCCTACTAAATAGTTCAGAGAGTCCAAAAGTGGCATCAGGCTGGTTTATTAGCTTCGTATAAGTGTGAATCTTTTTTTTTTAATATGAGACAAACCTTAATCAGAACTCACTTGAGTACATTTAACCATCTGACACTGTTTCGGTTGTTTTTTTCTCCAATCAATCATCAAAACAAGTGATATTTTTATTGGCTGGTATCTCTATATCCATATTCAGCCAAAGGGCTCCAAAGTACTCTATGCTTCAGTGTATAATGAAAAAAAGACACAGAAAAGCAGATCCAGGGAGACCGATATAATGAAAAGTAAAGGCAACACACATTTGCACAAACATAAGCTTTCCAGCTACCTACAGATTTTGGGGTCAATGAAATGTTTTAATGAGAAAGTATCTGAAGATCCACATTTTATGCCTGTATTTCTTGTGCAGAATTGACTCTTCTCTTTCACCTTGTCATACAGACAACAGATCACTGAAAAACAATGATCATATACCAAGTTTGATGTTTTTGCCTCCTTCCTCTTTCTCAGAAGCAGTTCCAGATCACAGTGGTTTTGATTAAAATGAGATAGTTTTGTTTGGTTAGTTGGTTTCTTCTCTCAGAACTTCAAAGAAGCAAAAAAAAAACCCAGTGAAAATGTTTTCTAAAAGCTCAGAACTGTTTTGGTTCTATGAGTGTCATCACTAACTGCAAAAAAATCCCCTCCTGAACTTAATCCTCCAGGCCTGTCAATCAGTTTTAAAGCATGCAAAAGTACTAATCCATGAAAAAAACCAAACACCAGGCAATCCCACTTCCAGAAGGAGAGTCTTGTGTATATTGTCAGGCACGTAAGAATGGACAGTCTTTTAAAGTACCTTTTAAACTCAATCAGATGCAACCAGCCCCCGGGAAAACAGCTCCAGTCTACCCACAACTCACTTGGCACACATCCTGAATTACATGAAAATATCACTGCAGATAGCAGACAGATAATACGATTAAATTTGGTCTCAAAATAAGAGGAGATCCTCCAGGTAGCCAAAGGAAAGATTAGAGACATGCAGGAGAGGCATCAATTAGAAACTGAAACCAGAGAATTAAAAACTAATCCTGAAACAAAACGGGTACAGTTCAGATAAAAAAAACGATCCCCAAAGGCTCACCTAGAAGAAGGGTTATGAAATGGTTGGAAAATATTTCAAAAACTCTAGTTTGGGAGCACATTACTATGAAAAACCCCTAAGACATTCCTGCCATGTACCATGTTATGGCACAAAGAATTGCTCTAAACAAAGGTATCATCTGTCCTGAGTCTGCTGGTGTATGTCAAAGGCTTACAGCCCAAAGAAGCTCTGATCTAACCAATGCTATGTTCCTCATAGTGCCGGTGGGCTGTGGGAAGCTGGAAGTCACTGAAGCAGAGTAGATTCAGCCGATGTCTCTCCTTTTTCAAAGGTAGCCTCTATTCAAAGTAATGAGAGGAGGACTGGTCTAGCAGCTCGGTGCCACTTGGCAGTGTTTCTTGTGGGTCCCTGACAGCCGGTAGGCTTTGGATATCCATATATCCATAGTGAAATCATTCCTTGTCACGCGGCATTTTTCATATAGCTCTAAACTCTGTTTTAAAGGTCCAAGCCACATGAGGAAAAACATTAAAGTTAAGACAGGCTGAAGCTGTGGGACCCTTTTAGCCCATTGCAATAAAAGGACCTCCAGTCCCCGTTTCACCCTTGATTTGCCTGATACACTAAAGCACATACAGATGAAAGGACACCTAAGTACACTTTCTCTGCTTAGTTTATCTTTTGATCATCTCCCTGGCTGCTCCTAAGTTCTAAGGTGGGCTGTAGGGACCTAGTCCTGTGGTTAAACCATAACACCAATAAGACCTGCAAAGCCATATCCTAGCAAAATATTCAGAGGCTCTACTTTTGTTGCTTTCCCTATTCTGATATGGCTTGCATGTCTTTTCCTGGGAAGGAACAGAGCTTAACACCTTTTAGGGTCTCAACACATACAACTACAAGAGGAATGCTAAATATTTGCGAAAAAAGCCTTACTCTTAGTCTCACTAAACGAGAGGCATCATACAAAACTTTACAAATCTGAGACTCCAAAATCCCTGGGGATTTTAAAATAACTTTCAAGATTCACCCACGCTCCTCCTCCTTGCTAGATTCCTGGCAGGAAGGACCATGAAGGCAGAGAGAGCTCCTGCTCTCTGTTCCAGTTTACTCCAGTTGACTGATGAGGGTCTTGGATTTGTTTGTTGTTTTTCAAGAGTTCCCACTATACTCTTTCCAAGATGCTACCGGACTGGAAATTTTTACACTGAACACAGCTGGGTATGTTGTATCATTAGCAGAAAATTAATTAATTAATAAGATTTATGTAAATTTAGGAACTGTTTAGAAGGCTTCATTCTCAATGCAATATTCAATATTTGCTTAATATCTTGTCAGACATTAATTATATCCCCGGATAGGAAATTATACTCAACTGTAGCAAAATGGTTCTTACCATTAATTCTGTCAGAAATAGGGACAGATTAACTATACTATGTCTGGCATGGATTATTTATCAGTGCACAGGCTATTAGTATGAAAATGTATGCATCTTCTGAAAAATGTATGGAGTAAAACGGATTATAATTCCATTAAGCATAACAAGATGAAACTAGTTTAAGAAGGGAAAAAAAGAAGGAAACAAGGTCTTTAACTAAAGACAAAATATAAATTAAAACCATAAATAGAATTTAAGGATTTTTAGAGACAGACTAATCCTTTTTTTTTAAAAAGTAATTTAGACTACTACTCAGATGCTGTAGAATATCTTTGATCTGGTCCATAACTATTCCAGTGCATCCTTCAACATGTGTAATCAGCCTTAATTATAATAACTTGTACAAAATCAGATGCATATATTATGACAGGAAGAATCCACAGTAATATCCAGTTTACTACTACCAGTTCAAAATCCTCTGAATATTTTGTATCCAGGTCAGTGCCATTCAGAATCTCCTGCAGTCTAAGTTGACCTGCAATGGACTCATGGTTCCTATGGAATTGTCTGTTGTGGAAACATCAAAATCCTGCCTGACACACACTTCTTGCCTACCTAATATGAACTTTTTTCCAAGCAGAAGTAGAAATGAAAAATGCATGTATAAAAATCCAAAATTGTTTATCTGATCTTCGACAGATACAAACCAAATAATTTAAAGGTTATTTAAGATGACCTTTTGCCAATTCAAAACACCGGCTTCTTTCTTCCTCTCTTATTTTTTTGCAAAAACACATCAAAACTATTGTGGCTTACCGATATAGGCTTTGTGCAGCTGCACAGCTCACATGCAATGATATACATACCCCAGCATCTCTTCCCACCTCACTAGCATGACAGTTAACTCCATTATAAACTTCTCTTGGACACCATAAAAACAGTACTCTGTCTCTAAACTGTCATTTCAATTAATGTTTACAACTGCGAAAAAATGAACTGTGGATTTAGTCCACTCGGTAAAATGTAATAAGAACACACCCAAGAACCTTGATATTCCAGCATATTCCTGACACTCCCGTTACAAATTTTGCACATCTACTTAATGCTTTTTACTTATTCATGCCTATAATAATTAAAGAACCTGTTGAGTTTATCTTATTCCAGTGCTCACAGCTCCCCATTGCCATTCCTCTGTAACATCAGGCAAATGCATTCTGTCCTTGCCTGTGTAATCCATCAGTTTGTTTTGACTCATTATTCTCTGCCTTTTCTTGAAAGACAATGTCCTTTTAATCACACTGTCATGCAACGTGCTTTCCATTAAGAAATTCCTAAAACTTCAAAAAGGTTGTTAAATACTGCTTCTCCATAGGTACCTCTCAGCTTCAATGACCTGATTTTGGCTTTCATGAATTCCACAGCAAAACTTAATGTTTTCTGCGGAAAAAAGACCCTTTTTTTATTTTATTTTTGTGCTTTTAGGGTGTATCCAATGACATGATGGATTAGATACCAATACCCACAGCTATCTCCGTAAAAGCCAACATATCTATGAAACGCGACGTGGCACTGTGCTAAAATAACTGCCAGAACCTTTACAGCCATCTTAGCCTAGCATCATTGCCTTGCAGAAGAGGGAGTTAATTCAGATGCAGTATCAAATTGAGGCATGCACCCGTCAGGTGAGGTCTGCTACCAGTTTTGGAGCCAGCTTTTTGGGTACTATCTCAGGGGTCTCTGCAGTGTGTCCCATTTGCTGTGCTTATATATACACCTTAATGTACAAGATGCCAGAAAACAAACTGTTTTCCAACCTTGGAAATTGAACAGTTATTCTGATGCTTGTGAGAGATGAAGGAGACTTGGTGAATGATTTGCTTCACCACTTCGCTTCTCCTGCAAAAATTAGCATCAACATTAAAATACAAAATGTTTGAAAAAAATTACATAAAAATTATTGTTACACTGTAAAACTAGCCTCCTTGAATATCACCTTGATCAGACAGTTGTTAGAAAGACTAAGAATGAATGAATCATATCTTGTTCTTAGCTCTGCATTAGTAATTTGATGCCTCTGTGCAGCACCTCACCTGCATATTAAAGACATGAATCGGCTTCAAGTTTCTGCAGCCTGCCTTGGGAGAGAGAAGTGGTGCAGAGGTAGCACCTGAAGAAACAGGGGAATTTACCTGAACAAAAGAAGGGGTTTGCCACCTCTAAGCAGGACTTGGAGAGGGTAAGACCTAACATTTTGATTTGCATGGGCACAAACTGGAGCACAAAATATTCTGTCTCAACATGAGGAAAAAATTCTTTAGTTTGAGGGTGACAGAGCACTGGAACAGGCTGCCCAGAGAGGTGGTGGAGTCTCCTTCTCTGGAGATATTCAAAACCCGCCTTAGTGTGTTCCTCTCCATCCTGCTCTGGGAGACCCTGCTTTGGCAGGGGGATTGGACTAGATGATCTCTGAAGGCCCTTTCCAACCCCTGCCATTCTGGGGTTCTGTGATAAGCTAAAATTAAATGGAGAAGGAGTATTGGCAGACACTGCTTCAGTTCATAAACGTTCCTAACATACTAATTCCCTTTCAGATTTTCTTCCACCCCCACTCTAGTTTGGAAGAGAGACTCTCTCCATTGCAAAGTCACTCAGAGCCTGTCATTTCCTCAGCACGGGAAGGACATGGACCTGTCGGAATGGATCCAGAGGAGGGCACGAAGATGATCAGAGGGCTCGAGCATCTGTCCTATGAAGACAGCCTGAGAGAGTTAGGGTTGTTCAGCCTGGACAAGAAAAGGCTCCAGGGACGCCTTAGAGCAGCCTTCCAGAACTTAAAGGAGACTTATAGGAGAGATGTGGAGGGACTCTTTATGAGGGAGTGTAGCGATAGGATGAGGGGTAACAATTTTAAACTGGAAGAGGGGAAATTTAGATTAGATATCAGGAAGAAGTTTTTTCACTATGAGGGTGGTGAGGCACTGGAATACGTTGCCCAGAGAAGATGTGGATGCCCCTTTCCTGGAAGTGTTCAAGGCAAGGTTGGATGGAGTTTTGAGCAACCTTGTCTAGTGGAAGGTGCCCCGCCATGGCAGTGTGTTTGGACCTACATGATCTTTAAGGTCCCTTCCAGCCCAGACCATTCTATGAGTCTATAATTTCCACATCTATCATGGGAAGACACGTCACAAATATTCTTGCTGATTTTGATTCAAAACAAGATCCCACACACAGCAATGCCAGTTCCTTTGGTATTCATTATCAAGGCCCATCCCTAACCAGGATTGGGCTTATAGGACACATGGAAGAGTATCAACATAAAATCTTTTCCTACACCATGCAATTTCTCTTGCAAAACAAATGTATGACATCTTGCCCTGATGGAAAATCCAGAACAGCTTTGCTGAGTTCAACAAACATAAGGCATGTGAATATAAGATTAAATTGGCTCTGGGAGGGATGGCACATAGAGCAGGTATGTGGAGATCAGGGTGTTTGAAGTCAGAATGCTCTCTACTTGCAAAAGTGGTCCTATAGATGAGGAGCTCCAATAACAGCTCTCCAGTGGGTGGGATGAAGTAAAAGTGAGATTGCTGTCTAAAAATGCAGAACTGATAGATCTAGGACAAAAGTGACAAAAAGATCTGAAATGTCGCAGTAATACCCATTGATTGTGTAAATAGCCCTGGTTCTTTTCTGCCTCAGTGCCTTTGTGGTGAGGTGCTCATTTTTCTTCTGAACACACTTAAGAGCTTTATACAGATTAAAACACGCAGAACGTTTCAAGTCTAAAGTTAAATTTGAATTTTGGTTTTAAAACACTGTTATTGAAAGCCAAAAGTAACATTTTATGCTTCCATTTTAATGAGCTAGGGACAATTTTTTCCACCTCATTTAGGTTTTAGCACTTTTATTTTGCAAGTAGTTATTCTAGCTGATGGGGAGCAAGGAAGGCTCTTGTTCATCCATATATTCCAGGTGGAAATGCCTCTTTTGTGCTTTAGATCTGTCCAGAATCTTAAAGAGAAACTTTCACCAAAAAAAATTATCTGTCTCCTTCTCCACCTCCATGCACAAAATAGAAATACGCACATAAAAAGTTGTTATACATGAAGATACTTTGTAATAATAGTTTATAGCAGACTCGTGGCTCCCTATTTTAGGGTAAGAGACTCTGTAAAATAATTCATGTTTCTTTGCAACAAGTTGGAAATACTTCTGCCACCCCAAACATTGTCCGATAACAAGTTAGAGAGCATAAGGACTGACACATATTTCTGAGAAGAATCTTCTCCTTTTCAGGATGTAATTTTTCTGTTAGGTGAAAAAATGAGTGAATATTATTCCTGAGGGATTACATTATGGTTTACTAAATTTATAGAGACAGAATAACCTATATAGATTGCCTCAGATGTGTATAGGTCTAAACTATACAACATTTTAATATATTACTGAACAATTACATGAGTAACTTCATTGAATTCAGTGGGATTACCCATTTGAGTAAGCATTCAGCTAGCACAGTAGGAGGTTACAAATCTAGATCATAATTTGTAAGGCTGTAGATTGGAATATGACACAGTTAATGTACTGTAGCCTGAAGTTCTCGTGATTAAAAAGACACACATTTAAGCAGAAATAATCAGGAAAAGAATTCTTAATTAGAAATTTACATAACTATCAACGAATAGCTTCGAGATCCTCCGTCAATGAGAAGTACTATATAAATGCAATTTGCTTTCGTGGTATTAATATTATTTATCCATGTAATTGAAAAAAAACCTAGGATTTTTATTGTATTTTGGTTAGTCAAATACTAAATATGAAAGGCCAAATACATCTTTTTTGTAAGCTTTTGAAACTAATAGATGAATCTATTGATTCAATGAATCTGACTACAGTATACGGAGGATACTAGGTTTGTTCAGTGCAGAGAAGAGGAGACTGAGTGGTGACGTCCTTGCTGTCTACGACTTCCTCATCAGGGGGAGCAAAGAGAGGTGCTCATCCCTTCTCTCTGGTGTTCATTGATAGGACGAAAGAGAATGACTTAAAGCCATGTCAGGAAAATTTCAGATAGGATACTAGGAAGAAGTTCTTCACTGAGAGAGTGGTCAAGTACTGGAACAAGCTACCCAGGGAAGCAGTCAAGGCCCCAAGCCTGCTGGTGTTCAAGAAGTGTTTGAACAACGCTCTTAGGTATAAGGTTTAATTTTTAGGTTGCCCATTGTGGAATCAGGAGTTGGACTTGATGATCCTCATGGGTCCCTTCTAAGTCAGGATATTCTGTGATTTGGTGACCCCAGATATCTATTATGTACCATTGAAAACAGAAAGCAATACAATTTAAGCATAAGAAATGTCATTTTCATACTTAATCCAATCTCTGTGCCTTCATCAACCTTTCACATCCCTTGTCCTTTTGTATTCCTGATTTATTTATAAATACAGTTCTGGTAATTATAACTTTAAAAAAAGTTTTAAAAACTGTGGCCTGTCCAGTCACATTAATTGATCTGATTCAATAAAATACTGTCACCAACTTGTTTTCTATATGAAAATGCTTTCTTATAAATCCTTTTCAGATTGCAAGGGACAGATGATTTGCCAGAATGGGGAAAACACCTAAGCTAAATATTTTAAATAAAAAAAACAGAGTTTAAGCCTTTTTTTGCCTATTTCAAAAAACCAAGTTGTTGGAATAAAAATCTTAGATGCAGAGGTAGCAGTGAGTGTTCTTTGAAACCATAGCAAGATATGGAAGTGTATCCATACAATGTGTTCTATTTTGTAGAAATATTTAACAGAAGGACCCAAAAAAGTGATCATCACTAATGTTTTTCTGCATTTATTCTACAAAGTTAGTATCTTGTGTTATTGATCTCCCACCTTAACTATAAAGAGTTTCAGCCATATGAAGCAAGACCAACCCACTAGTGCAAGGAGGCCAAATGAATGTTCATGGGATGCCTGAGCAGGTTAACAAGAAAGTGGGGCACCCTTCCCACTTACTTTCTCTGATTACCAGCTCCTGCATAGCTTCATAACGAGACTGTCTGATGAGTTTCACACTTTGAAACATCTATGCAGTGATAGAGCAACTGATAGAGCAACTTGTGCCATACTTTCAGAAGGACACTCCAGGGTGACATCATGGGATGTAGAAATCTGTCACTTAGCACATATGGGGGGAAAAAATTATAAAATTAGATCACTAAACAGCAGGTAGAGATCACTAAGGGAGGTTACAGAGCTGGATGGACATGGTGCTGGCTGTACCCTGCAGTACTGATTACAGTAGCAAGCTCCTCTTTCTGATTGAACATAAGGGAATTTAAAAGCCTGTTTTTCAGGAAACAGTTACTGCATTTGTGCTCTCAGAGGAAAAGGTACCCCCACCTATCCTGAAAGACAAAAGCAGAAATAACAATTCAGACACAGGTCAAGGTGTAAGCATTCCTGCAAGACATCATGTACTGGGTAATTCTTTCACAAGTTTGTACTCTCCATAAAATGCAGAATGTCCCATTGCATTATTCACATACTTTCCCTAAGTAAGTATTATTAAGAGCTATTCAAAATCAAAGTACCCTGACATGAGATTTGAATAAGCGGAGAGCAGTGCTTTGGTGCAGAGGATAGAGGGATTGGTTTCATTCAGGAACACATTAAAGAAAGCATGAAGTTCATAAAGTTATGAACTTCATTTTATTTTATGTTCATAAAGTACCAGAATTACAGTTGAATGGAAGAGAGGAGCAACTTTGAAACGTACCCTGTGCATCTGCTAGCACAGTGTACTGAAAAACACCTTCACACCAGATAACACCTTGATGTCTGCTATCACATCCCATGGCATTATGTAGCTGCTCTAAATCAGAGCACCAGAGTTGATACCAGTCTCCTGAACAAGTAGACACACAATCTGTTCCAGCAATATGAGTTAGACTATCCAAAATCAAAACCAGAAATCTCCCTGCAGCACACACATACATATTTAACATAAATATCCACACACTAGTTTTGAAACCCCCCAAAAAGGTATATTCCTTGAATACATATCACAAATGTAATAAGTCACTATTTAAAAAGAAAAAAACAATGATAGCAAATTCACAAGTAAAGGTGGTATGAAGCTTTTATGGTTACATTCATGCATTGAGGAAGAAAGGCACTAACAAATGTTCTTGTGGAAATGCTTATTACTGTTTCTTTCGAAGCAAACTGCCATTTAAATGCTAATAATTGCATTTGTGCCAGTGAAGATTGTCTTGAAGGAACAGAATGATAAACCCAAGGGATGTTCAGAGATGTGTATTAGATCTGGACTGACAACAAATTACTACTGAATCTTTGTAAAGAATGACCATTTAAGGACAAGTCTGCTGAATTCAATAAACAATTTCCAGGTGATTTCATTGGATAATGAGAACTTATTACATACTAAGTTATCAGAAGGTCCTAGAAAAAGGACTGATCGTGACAAATACTAACAATACAATACACTGGCAGCATTAATTTCCAATCCTAAAACCAGATACAGGACACTTACTGCTTAGGAAACACTGTATTGCATTATATTATGAAGCCTAATCTTGATTTTATAGGTTAGATATCTTAGAAAAATATTTTTCTGATTTCAATTCCCTTGGATTATTTTCTTTACTACACTTTTCTAATTCAGTAATCATTTGTACCTCCTTTAAAATCCCCAATAGTGTTTTGAACGATCATCTTCTACCTGCTTTATTAAATCGCCTGACTTAAAGCTGAATCAGAGGTGGCTCCTTCCCAAAGTCCCATTAAAGGCACCAGTTCTGCATCAGGGAAGCCACAAATCCAGGCAGCTGCTAACATTTTCAGCATGCACTATATTTAAGAACATAAAACCAACTGAAACAGGACAGGCTAAAGATCCATCTGGACCAGTACTATTCCTCCAACTGTGAGCAACAGTAGAAACTTAAGAAAGTAGATCCTTTGGGAACAACTTAAATGTACTATGACACTTCAGTATTATTTCTTCAGCTTCTGGAAAGTTTTTGGCTCAAGAACTTCCTGCTTTAGAGATCATCAAATTTGTTTTTAGAAAAATCCACAACCCATGGACTTTTCTTCCATGAATTAGTCTCATTTCTTTTGGAACGAATGAAAGCTTTCAGCATTCCTGACATCCCATGAGCATGAACTCGATAGCTGAATCACACATTGTGAGAAGGACTTTCACTGTTTGCCTTAGGCTGCCTCAGGTCAGGTTGGTGTGCTGTGGTCAAGCTAGAAGTCATTCTCTCCTCCTCCTTACCCAGGCACTCACGGCATTATAAACTTTTTCAATCGCTCCTGCTCAGTTTTCTGTTTTTTAGGCAGTGACTTCATTTATTTATTACCCAGAAGCCACTCCATACTATTCTACCATCCATTCTTTTTTAGAAAACGTATCTGTAATCAGCAAAGTTCTCACCAAACTCACTAATTGTTGAATATATGCAAGTAGGTGCATAACAGAAGCACACAGTGAATTCTCCATGGCAACAGCATTATACTGCACTATGCTATACACTTTGGTTGATTTTATTTTCCCATCTACTTATACAATCAACTCAACAATACTGGTTGGGTAAAATCTTCTTTGATACATAATAATTTCCCCCTGTGTTAGGAAAGATGCACATCTCTGTATCTTTTTCCAACTGCTATAAAAATAGAAAGGAGAAATGTGACACTGCTACAGATCTGCCACTACACTAATATGGATACCTGGTCTTGCCCACAGAAGGTATTACAGGAAAGAGGAAAATCCTAGGGACTTCTTTTCCTAGGTAATATCTCTGTCCTACATGTGGTCTGAAATAATCTGAAAAATCTAGGTCCTCAGCAGAGAAAAAGTAAGTTCACTGTTGAATAAATGACTCTGTGAGGTTCCTGTGCTTCTAGAGCTGAGTAGTAGATAAAACACACATAGACTGAGATTAATAGTATAAACAAAAAAGTAACAGAAACATCTAAAACTGAAAAAAATTAGAAATAATAAGTAAAGAAATTGGAAAAACTAGAAAGCTTTAAGTTACCGTCTGGTTCTCAATGTTTGGATTTTCTAAGCAGCTTTGTCTCTGAGACTAAAGCAATTAAAAGTTTTTAAAAACTCTTTGGAAAATGGATAATACTGAGCATCTGTACTAGAAAGGTAAGAGAATTCCTGTGCATAAATCTGGAAATAAGGATATACAGGCAGCAACATCTGCCCATTATCTGGAATAGGATAAGACTCAAAACAAAAACCCAACAAAAGCAGCAGGAGATGTTAACTATAAAAGCAATACAATCCTGGCTTTTTCCTGACTAAGGGAAAGACATCATTTAATTTCATTGGGTCTTGGATCTGGCACTAAGTCCTATTATACAGGCCAGATGTAAGGAATTTATTCCCCTTAGGAGAAAGCAAGAGAAGCAGATGGCTGTTTCTAGCAAACACATTGCAACCCATAGGAAGAGTCTATCTGTATTTCCTGTGAAAACTAAAATTTCACTAGAAATAAGAACATCTCTAAAACCAATGCATTCCTTTAATGGCTCAGAAAACAATAACTTACTTATTATCCCATCATGCCTAAAGGTATTAAACATTGCATGCTGGATTTTTTCATTTGCTTCTCAATTCTTCCTGTAATTCAGACGGTGGATGGTCTCAATTTTTGTACTGCTGTACCCTAATCTATTTTTAATATCTGAGTGTTAAAGTGTTCAGCTTGCAGGGCATGTTTGGTTGTAAGCGAGTGAGTATGTCCCATTTAATTCAATGGCCAATTGTGTGCACAAATAACTTGCTGAATCTGAGTCATTTGCATCCACCAATAAAAAGTAGCAAGCAGTTAACCTTCTCTCATTTGGGACCTGAATGTTAATGTGTAACTCAGCAAAAGGACTGATATTGAGAAATATGGTGCTTGTGTTACTGAATTATCCTTTGCTAAACAGAAGTTGAAAGTTCATAACTAACAGAATGGTGTGGTTTGAATTTTGGCTGCATTTTTTTTTCTTCTCATCTAACTAATGGTTTGCGAATATTGTTTGCATTAAGGCAGCATCTTAAACATCCTTCAGTATCAAAACTGTGTTGGAAAAAACTTTATACTCTATACTTTATTTATACTCTATATTTGTTGTATAAAGGCCACTTTAATACCAATCAACAGAATGTATGTTGACAGCAGAGCATGGCTGAGAACAACCACTTGCAATGCTGTTTCCTGGTGTAATTCAGAGGCCTGTGCTTTCAAGTCTGGGTTGTGACCAGACTGCAAGAAGAATATGAGGCCCTCTTGGGGAGGAAATATTTTATTCAAAGATGTACTGTTGCTAAAATAATAGCAGAGGGGATACTGGGAATTACTAGCCACACAAATTGCCATTTGTTATAAAAAAGTCCATGGAATGTATTGCTTTTTGAAATTGTGCTGCTATAAAACATCCTCTTGAAGCTTGCTAAAGTGAGATCTAATTTAAGGCATGTCACTGCATCCTTGCTTTACATTGTTCTCTGTAGGTATTACAGCTAGAGTTACAAAAGATCACAAGTTGCCATCGTATTTTTCTTATGACTAACAATATAGCTTAAAGAAAGAGAAAGGAAACCTTAGCTCTGGTATTCTTTTTCCCTGGGGTTAAAAAAAAAAAACAAGCCAAACCCTGTCAATGTTATTTTCACTACCTTGAGTTTTATGTCCTTTATACCTAAACCAAAAGGAAAACGTTACATTGTGCAAATAGGATTTCAGTGGCAGCTTTAGGGAATTCTCCTCTTATACATGGATCAATGGCAGAGAAGACAGCTCAAGATCCATGTGCTATGCCTGTATTTACTTAGACATAGCTCTATGTGTCCCTCCTTTCCTGTAGTACCTGATGCAAGGGACAAAATGGGCTTGGTAGCTTTCAAGGTGGCAGTTTTCTTAGGGTTGTCAGACCAGAATTATTTAATACTTAAGTGGATAAGGATGATTGATTATCTTACCATGGTTAGGTCACAGTGTAAAACTAGTCTGTAAAACCAACTACGTTATGGTGAAGTCCATTCACTTAATTTCAGAATCTAAGTTTTCACACAGTGCTATTGAATTTTCTTGACTGGTTGTCATCTTGGGTATGGCTTTGCTTCATCTGTGGGACCACTTGTTCAGTAGTGCATACTAATGGACTCAGCAAGAAAATTACTTGGGCCAGTAAGAAAGATTGCAGTCTGACTCCTGCTCAGCACAACAAAACTCATGGAATCACCTCATCGAAGAGCCAGGATGCATGGCTGCTCCTAATGATGTGAATGGGGGTCTGATACTGACATTAAACAGGAATGTACCTGAAACTTCTGAGAAGTCAGCAACAACACAGAAAACAACACAAGGCCAAAGGTAACATGTTACAGTTTGCTTCATCCTTCATAAACAGGGCTATAGCTCAAAGAGGACTCAGGAAGACATGAATTTCCTTTGTTCGGTACATAAGGTTATTTCAAGGCATCTTTCTGCTTTTCATTTTCTTTTACCATTCTGAAAATCAACACTATTTCCAGATGAATTCTCAATACTTGGTCCCAGTGCTGGAATGATTTTTTTCAGTGAAACAGACTAAAATCTACTCACCTATTTTGATTTATAAGAGAGTAAAATAATTCCCAATCGCTTAAAAAGTGATACCTTTTTTTTTTTTTTTCTTGAAGATTACTCAGACACAACTACAATTGCAAAATAATCCTTTCTATATAGCTGCTGTGCACTGAGGAGAAATCTCCAAGCTAATAAAGGACAGGGCAGGGTAAGGAATGGATAAAGTTATACGAGCCTGCAGTTGTAACATAGATCAATGGAAAGCATCCGTTATTTTATACTTTACTTTTTAGGACTGGAAAGTACTGTAGGCATGTAAGAATGGCACAGCACTGGCCCTGGTTTCTGTTCTGGACTGGTTTAAACCTCATTGAAATTGGTGTATTTATTTAGGGTAAGAGAGAAGTTCGGTGCATTTTTCCACTCAAAGCTGAATGCAAGGCTGCTGGGAAAAACGGACTGACATTAAGGAGAGCAATTCAGAGTGTTACTTTGTATGAAGGAAAGTGTGATGAAACTTGAGCAACAGTGAAAAAGAAAAGAGACTGAGACAAAAGCCTACCACCATCTAGACTGGAACAGAACTAGTCTGGCATTCAGAAAAAGCAGAAAATGCAAGCCAGGTTGCTGACCGAGAGGGTTGGTGCTGTGGCTGGGATAAGGGTCTTCAGGATTTTTGGATTCCTCCTGCGTTAAAGACATGCATTTGTGGCCTTTACAAAGACACAGAATAAAAGACCATCTACCCCACATAACAGAAACTTGACTATGAAGACAATGAAATCATTCCGCAGTTTCTTCTCCAGCTGGAATAATTCAACAGAAGGCCAGGAACTCTAGTGTATAAATTTTGACCATGCGGTTCTGGAAAGACAGTGAGAAAGACAGCAACTAAACACAGTATCGTTCTTATGCTGTGTCCTGATCACAATTTAAATGGTTACAAATGCAGGAAATTAAAATGTAGATGTTTCATAGTGGTTATAACTGCATCAATCTATGCAAAAATATTATTATTCCTATTTTTAAATATCCTTTTTAATGACAAATGCCAATCTCAGACAACGCTGATGTGAGAGAAGTAAAAACTAATTTGGAACTTGTCTTTAGTTGGTGGACATCTTAATATTCCTGGACTAGTTAAACTTCACCATTTCTACACTTTCTACACTTTTCAGTGCAAGAAAAGCCAATACCTCTGTGTATGATATTTATCTAGTGATGGATTCAATGGATTCCAATAAATTTCACAGAAAGGAACTTTTTTTTTATTACCTTATAGCTTTAGAGAGAAAGACACATGAATACAACCTTGATTAGGAGTATTGCAAATACCCATGTTTTTTATTACTTTCACTCACTGTAGGCAACCTAAATTGATGTTCCCAGATAAGAGACTCAACTGGACAAGGGGGGAGGGAGAGAGTGCTGTGAATGACCTTCAAGGTAAGACAGATTGTGCAGTGAGGAATAGGAAAAGGTAGAGTAGCAAACAAAATGGGAAGAGAGGAAAAAAAGAAAAAGAAAAAGAAAAAAGAGTGCATGTTTACAGCAATAGGCAAAAGAGAAGAATTCAGCAGCTGCATTTTAAATGGATAAGAGGTCAAAGCCCAGTTAGTGTAGTAAGAAAAAACAATTTAGTAGGAAGAAAGGATGATTGGAGCTAGGATTTTCTCCTTTATTTTCTCAGGGTAGCAGGGACAGAGAACTGTAGATTACTGTTGAAAAAAGTCATATGCAGACAGGTTTCCTGACATACTTGTGCAGACAAATCCTACTTTTTATATCCTGAAAGGTACGGAAAAGGGAATGCAAAAGAAAACTAATAATAGTACAGGTGTTTCCCTTTTCCTTGGTGTGGTGGGAATCAGAGGACTAGGGATTTCCAGTGCCTCAGACATATTGATGGAGGAATTTTGATTTGAGAAAAAACAAATACATTTGGTTTCTTTCCAAAGCAGGATATTCTTTTCACTCTAGTAGAATCCAAGAACCTCTGCAAAAATGAGTCAAAAGTTGAGCTGTATTTCCAAAGGGCCACATAGACAAGATGCCCTCCATCCTCCTTACCCACTATCCTTTTGTTAATGTTATCTTCTTTTTTAATTTTTAATTCTGTATTTTAAATTCTGATTTTGAAAATTATTAAAATGGGACTTTACCTCTCCTTGTACAAGAGAAGAAGCAGCACTTGCTTATGACATCTGTTCATTAAATTCTCTTACATCTAGGAAATATATACACACCACCTCTTCTCCATCAGGAAACTTCCTCGATATAAGACACCTTACTTCTGTGTCATGTATAACTATATGCCTTATCATACTCAGCTACATATATATAGAATTTACATTTATATGTATTTATATGTAAACATATATATGTTTGTTAACATCAGCTGAGTAGCTGAGTAGCAAAATATCCTGCTAGGCAATTCACTTTATTTTTATTGAGTCCTATTCTTCTAATAAAGCAGATTTCATGAATTTTTATCAGCAATTATTAGAGTCCACCACATTAAGACCTAGGGCCTTGGCTTTGCTCAGAAAATGTGGGGTTGCCAGCCATAATTTGATCACAGCTCTTGGCATTTTTACTGCATGATGTTGGGTCTTATGACTAAAATCACATGAAAATGTTGATTTTATTTTATTTTAAAATAACATTTCTACCCTCCATAGCTGATGAGAAAAGCTGAAACCTACAAAATCAGTGGATTCTAAAAGTTCTAAAACTAGAAGGCCAAGTAAATTTCACTGAATTTCACTGAATTATTAGATTTGGAAGGGACCGTAGAGATCATCTAGTCCAACTCCCCTGCTGAAGCAGGATTGCCCAGAGCATGTTAGAGCATGTT
>JAOQGH010000001.1:91111752-91126093 GCA_025769975.1 Gallinago jamesoni | reverse complement strand
TTGAACTGGGGAGCCCAGAACTGGATGCAGTATTCCAGTTGTGGCCTCACCAGTGCAGAGTAGAAGGGGAGAATGACTTCCCTCGACCTACTGGCCACACTCTTTCCTATGCAGCCCTCCTCTGTGCTCACTACTTATTGTTCCAATATGTGATCAATGTATGTATGAGTGCATGCACACATGTATTTTAATTCAATACCATTTTTGAGCCTGATTTATGATTATGAATCCTTGAGATTGACAACACCCTCACTGAATCCTGCAACGGAAGTTCAGTAGTTTAAATTTCATGTTGAAATGTAGAAAGGACATCTCAAGGAAGACAGTGCCATCTATTATACCATGCTTTTTAGCTACTAAAATTGTTCTTGTTGGTTTTGTTATAGAAAATGAAAGGTGGGAATTTTTTGTCTTATAATCACTGCAAAACTTTTTGTGCAATTTTTCCTTTGGTGGCTTTATAAGGAGACCGAAAATGCATCCACTGAATATAACGCAGATGTAGATCTGCTGCTGTCTTGTGGTACCTTAAAGTGATTTTGAACAAGCTCGTCTTTCAGATGTAGATCAGAGAAACAAGCAAGTAGGTGGCTTAGGAGGAAAAAAAACGAAGAAAGAAATCTTTCAAGTTTGTCTGCTTTGTTAGTGGTGAGGACTCAGCACTGACGAAAGTTTTCTGCTGTTTAAACCATGCAACTTCCTGATTGAACTGTTTGAACTGTTCAAGCACCAAGGATTCTGTGCTTGCGATGGCAGGGAGGGTTTTCATCCCACTGAACATAACGTGCTGAGATCCAAATGTTGATTACATCTTTCTTATTAAGGAAGGAACACATACTGCCTTTCTTAAAAGCTGAATTACTGCATGATTTGCGTAGAGAGGGAAATTGTTCTATGAAGAACAGTAGCCATATTGCACTAAATGGAAGCCAAAATTGAACCACAGTCTATGGTATAGTTCAAAATTAAATTTAATTACTTTTTGCATTATTATGGTTTATTGTCACTACATTTCCAATTTCTTGAGAAGAAACAACTAAATTATCATAAAGAAAGAGAACGTGTCTTAAAATATTTCCTTGTAGAAGAAAATCAGTTCCTTGTGAAGGACCTTTTCTCTTTTTGTCCTTGCAAAACTGCCACGCTAATTTTGAAAACTCCAATAAGCTTCCAAAAAATGTGCAAGATGAGCTCGGCTTTTGCAGCCTTTGAAGTTTATCCATTGCTAGTAGTGATCTATTCTATTCTATACTATTTCAAAAGCAATAGGAGAGAAATTCTCCAGGGAGAATTCCATCAAATATAGAAAACTAGATTCATTCCTGATTACCAGTTATGAAAAATACCATCAAGCTTAGATATTCATGTGTTGGGCACCACGTACTGAATCACATCTCACACTCAAGTTTACACACTTCACTGATGTCTAGATCTTGTTTTTTAATTTTAATATCTCTTGACAAGAATTCTAAAATTAATGTGATTGACATCAAATTAGCTCCTGTTTTTGCATGCTTTGCCAGCTGCAATTCTACCTCAACTAGCTGACTGGGAATTCACTGTTCAGGAATGTAAGAGATCTCAGAATATCACAGGCTTGATTCATTGCAACACTCATGCCCCTGGGTACCCCCACTGAATTCTGGCTGCTGCTACAGAAAGGTGTGGGTATCCTGTAGGTTGTGGGTTTTGTTTAAACCAAACTTGCTAGTCTTGACCAGGTGTCTTGGATACCCTGTGATATCTCAGACAACACAAGATGGCTATGCTTAGGGAACTGAATTAAGGCCTATGTATCAGACAATATTTTCTCTTCTTCCTAGCCCAACAGAGAAAGAGTACTGTAGCCTCACTTTCTCCAATGGCGCACCAGGCTGTTCCCATGGACTTGCCATCTTCCATGATACCAGCTTAATCTCATTTGATGATCATCAAACTCTTAACAAATATGAGAGATTAAAGGTTTATTTTTGCCTAGAAAGTAGTGACTATTCCTGAAGATCTCTCTCAAAAGTACAATTCACCCTTAAAACTGCACCAACATGTTAAAGCAGAGGGAGAAGTTGTTTTCCCTCCATTAACTGTCCTTTACAACCTCATTGCTCAGTTTTAATAGGAGTGGATCCCATGCAGAGAATGAATCCAGAAGTAGATGGAGGAGAACCACTTTTATGAGTCATAACTCCATCCAACGCTTGTTTGTAGTGAATTACTCTACACCTCTTAAAAAGAAAAGTCAGTATCTTTGACAATGTTATTATAGCCTGTCCCTTATATGTTTTTCTCCCTAAGTTATTGTTATCTATTTCACTTCTGTGTAATACTGTTGACTTAGTGAAGTTCACCCCATTACATACCAGTGTGACTAATGGTGGAAGTAGGGCCAGGTTATTTCCTTAAACTTGTATTTTTTCAACATAAATTTTATATGATGCATAAAATACACAAGAGATGGCAAACAGTTCCTCATATTTCAACAACTAAACATTCAGCCTCGGTAGCTAGGAATAAAATCCAAGGGTTCAAAATGCACAGCAGGAGCAGACAAAGTTTGTCATGACAGCAATGACAAAGTTGGAGCAGCCAGGGACCAAGAGGCTGTGATACAGCAGTTCAGGACATACAGTATCCCAAATGTTTTAATATTGTCCATCAGAAATAGTAAAGCAATTAGTCTCCACTGAGAACATCTGTCCACTGCAGTCATAAAAAATGACCAAACCTCCAAACCCCCACTACTCCTGACTTTTCATTTAAAACTTGAAATAATGCTATTTCTATTTTAGAAGGAAGCCTTATTTTGAAGCAGAAAGATTATTTCTCAGTGTGCTCTAAAAAAAGAAGAATCTGGGCTTAGAAGATTTCATTGCTTTGTGCTTTACTACTTGGCCATGGAAAGCCCAGCTGCCTCTCATATTGACAAATCAGTTAATCACCGTGAAATAGCAATTGTTTTGAATGGATAATTGACTACAGGTGCAATGAATTACGTATCCATTTCTGGAGCCAAAGATATAAAAAGAAGTTGGGTTTTGGGTGGTTTTTTCTTTTTGTTTGGGGGTGTGGGTGTTTTTTTTTTTTGTTTTGTTTTGTTTTTTTAATTTGAAACTGTTTCCTTTCGAAGGCAGCAATCCTTTGGAAGCCGCAATTGCTGGAACAACCTTAAGCATTGTCTTAGGAGACTCAGAGTCCCTGTGCAATGCTATAAGGAACCACAAATTCAAAGCATCTGTTTCTTTTATGTTATTCTAAAGAAAAAGGAGGGACAAAGTTTTGAGGGAGAAAAAGGAATATACAAGTACATAATACAAGATTCACAGTCAACCTATGGTATTTTAATTGACCACATAACAAAAAAACCCCAAGCATACAGAAACACATTCTCATATCCTATGCTGCACTGGATTTCTAAATGATATAACGTGTAGCCCTGCCTCAAGGATTCATGCACAATACTTTAAAGTGACATAGAAGTTAACTAAATCAAATAAGTTAAGTGTGAACAATACACAGCATGCAAAAATGTCAAAATACGAGCAGTATATGCTAGTTACTATACAAACACTGATCAAGAGAGAGGAGCTCTGAAGAGCTGAAACATTTGGCACAAGAGGATTCTAAATTGCTCTGCAAATTACACATTTAAGAATCAACATCTCCCGCTTTGCAACATATGGTATATTTTGGATGCCACACAGCATCTGTTCATCTTTACACAGCAACCTCACACCACAATTCAGCAAAAGGAGGTAAAAGAGTAGCTCCACCCTCCAGAAAGAACCAAGTCAGGAAAAGTCTCACCTATGTAGCTGGAGCCAGTAGGGAAGCCTTATCTTATTTTTACCAAAAAAGCAGGATGGAAATCCTAGCATTGATACACTTAATCAGAGACCTTGAGGAAAAATTAGCTTTGCTTATTGTAGTCCAGTGGATCTATAATGGGTATATTCCAGCTGTGCTTGCTGCTTAAGGAATTTCTGGCAACATGCTGGACAAGACATGGTATTTGAGCTCTGAGACAAGCTCTCCATCAGAGGAAGACCACTACCCTCCAACAATCTTTGATTTTCTTTGGGGATGCCTTCCTCAGAAGCAGTTGGCAGGGCTAAGTCTGACAGACACGTAGCAAAAGCACACATACCCATTAACAGCTTGGTTTCACAGTTGTTTTTACTATGTTGGCCCCCCGTTCTGCCACCCATCCTCACCTCTGAAATTCCTCAGGGAATCCGTTTATCTCTCCCCTGCTTTCATAGGATTAATCTGGTCTGGTGCTGTCTTTCTCTCCTTCAGATTCCAGAAAAAAGAGGGAAAGTTCGGGGTGAGGGGGAGCACCCCTCAGTGTGATAAACCTTCCCCTAGGCACAAGGTGTAGCAACAGTCAAGCAGTTCTTTGCCTTCCTCATCAGTATTGCAGCCCTAAAAATTTAATCTACTGAACTTCTGAAGTGCAGGGCCAGCATATGGTGAGATAAAGACATGGGCCAATACTGGAATGCCCAGCACCATAGAAAACCAGGCAGACTGCTTCAGATGAGTATCCTGTTTCCAACAGTGGCTAAAGTAAATAGCCAAAGGAGAGAAAGAAGAGAGCAATCATATTAATACCTCTCTCAAGTATTCTTCCAGCTGCCAGCCGTATTCAGTTCAGGAATTTCCTGATGTCATTTGCCTTAGTGACCCCCAATGGGTTGCTCTAACAGGAGCTTGTTCACTGTCTCCTTGAAACCCTGTATCACCCTTCTTGCAACAATAGCCTCCTTTGGGAAGAATTGCACTTTCTATTAGGTGTTGCATTAAGAACCAAGCTGAACAGAGTATTTCCTTGGTTTTCTTCTATCTTGAAAGAGTATAACACTGCTGAGTTGAAAAGAGCAAGGTTGATTCTCAGATCAGTGGAGATTCTTAAGCTGTCCATCTAGTAATGAAAAAGTAGCAGTGGGAGGGGAAAAAAACAGAAGGGAAGAATAAGTGGTAAGAGAAAAAAAGAGAGGGAGACAGTTTTCTGAGCTGAAGATTTTAGTGTGACAGACAAAGAACATGACAAACTTTCAGGCCGTCTCTTGGGTTTAACACATTAGAGTGAACAAGAAATTTTCGTTAGTTTTCAAAGAAAGGTTATTCCCTATCTGCATGGAAGACATTTACATGCACACCTCCTATTAACTCTAATGGGAACTAGACACGCAAATCTCCCCAGAAAACTCCCACTGATTTTTATGCATAAATCCTGCAAGAAAGGATAGGTTAATAGGCCCATAGGTATGAAATAATTGCATGCTTATTAACCTCTGGGATTTTTCTTGAAAATAACTCTAACGACTACTGGTTTGTTTGTTGTTGTTGGGGGTTTTTTGTTTGTTTCTTTGTTTTTTTTTAATAGAATCAAGGGGATATAACTATGTTAAATTACCCCTGTGCTGTTATGTGGAAGATGGCAGTTAGAATTGACAAACCACACAGCAGAAGATTTAGACAAAACTGGTCATCGTCTAATTTATATTTGACTTTGACTAGTGAATTGCACTCAACTTGTTCAGTAATTTATTTGATGCACTTGTTATTTTTTCCACAAAATCAATCACTTCACAAATATATGTAAATAAACATTGAGACTGGACACATTTCACTTGTGTGCTCTTTCAAATGATGAATCTTAACATTTGGAAAGTAACGGTCTACGTCCTCCTCTGGTGTGAAGCCAAAGATCACCAGGTTATCTGTGCCACTCTCTGACTCCCTCAGCAACTACCTATTAGTACCAGAAGACTCCCCAATGGTTCCTCTCTCTGTAGGCCACTGAATACATTCCTTAAGGTGCAGATGATTACATCTTAAATTGCAAGAGTGCCTCACACTCCTATGCCACCTTCAGCTTGAGAAGATGAATCAAAGGACTATCTCGTAATTATATAGTCTCAGACACTTTCCTGAAGTAGGAAACTGTTTTTACGGTCAATTTAGAGAAAATAAATTCTCAGGGGTTAATTAACTTGTGCAGTGCTGCTCAGCCTTGGAGACACCACGTGAATCTCGATCTAACCATCTCTCTACACATTCATGGCTTTATTTTTATCTTCTGGGTGATATTCAATTATTGCTTTTGCTGCTGGCAGGTATTTTGGCTGTCACAAGTGACCAGCTCACCAAAGACTCATACGTTCTCTTGGTCACCTTACAGAATTGATGCTGCTTGGGCCACTTTTGAAGATAATACCATAGAGAAATGTCACTGTTTCACCTGAAGTAAGAAGACCCAGGAACTAAGCGACTGTGACTGAATATGGAAAGGCAAGCTTAAAGCTACAGAGAATCTGATTAGCTGGATTCTGCCTTGATTTATATTCCTGTGTATTTTATGAGTATATTTGTATGATTAAATGGTGTTTCTCTCACTATAATTTCTACAAAGGTGGAAGCAGAAGAGAAAGCAATTAAGAGAATTCAGGACTCTTAGGTTGAATCATTTCAATTTGCTAACATCTCTGTTAGATCTTTTGCAGAGAGGGTTGCTTTCTTATTTAGGACAATCCTGCAGAAGTTAAAATGGGAAAGTAAAAGAACAAGGGCATATGGGCCTTCTTTTGTTGGATGGCTGTTCATTGTAGCATCTAGCTGCTTGCTAATCTATGCTGCTTCTGGGGTCACTAGATTGCTGCTGAATTTGATAAACATAGAATCTTTTGTGGTTGGAAAGGACCTCTGGAGATCATCTAATCCAACCGCCCTGACAAAGCGGGTCCCTAGAGCAGGTTGCGCAGGAAGTTGTCCAGGCAGGTTTTGAACGTCTGCAGAGAAGGAGACTCCACCACCTCTCTGGGCTGCTTGTTCCAGTGCTCTACCACTCTCACAGTAAAGAAGTTTCTCCTCACATTTAGGTGGAACTTCTTATACTCAAGTTTGTGCCCATTTCCTCTTGTTCTGTCACTGGGCATCACTGAAAAAAGACCAGCCCTGTCATCCTGACACCCTCCCTTTAAGTATTTATAAGCATTGATCAGATCCCCTCTAAGTCTTCTCAAGACTAAAATGACCCAAGTCCCTCAGCCTCCCCGCGTAAGAGAGATGCTCCAGGGCCCTGATCATCTTTGTGGCCCTTTGTTGTACCCTCTCCAGCAGTTCCCTGACTTCTTGAACTGGGGAGCCCAGAACTGGACACAATACTCCAGATGGGGCCTCACCAGGGCCGAGTCGAAGGACAGGATAACTTCCCTCAACCTGCTGGCCACACTCTTGGCCACAAGGGCACATTGTCATCCTATTGTCCACCAGGACTCCCAGGTCTTCTTCCTCAAAGCTGTTCTCCAGCTTGTCAGCCCCTAACCTGTACTTGTGCAGGGGGTTATTTCTCCCCAGGTGCAGCATCCTCCACTTGCCCTTGTTAAATTTCATTAGGTTTCTCTTGGCCCAACTCTCCAACCTGTCCAGGTCTCGCTGGATGGCAGCACAGCCTTCTGGGGTGTCAGCCACTCTCCCTAGATTTGTATCATCAGCAAACTTGCTGAGGGTCCATTCCATCTCTTCTTCCAGGTCATTGATGGATATATTGAAGAGGACTGGACCCAGTACTGACCCCTGGGGAACACTACTTGTTACAGATAATGGAACACCACAACTGATGGGATATGTGAATCTGTTGACTTCTCTCTCTAAGAGCTAAGCCAGGCAAGATCTCCATATACAGCAACTGGCTTGGAACAGAAGTTGACAAACTGCACAATATCCCCAGGAAATCAGGCTGAAATCTGCTAGGTGTGTGGTGTCACAGTGCATGTGTCTTTTTTCTAGCTTTGGGACACACTCTCCCTGGGGAAGAGCCCTCTCATCCCTGAGAATGCATGCCTATCAAGAGCTCTTCTCAAAGCTTAGCAGGAATCAAGTGCCAATCTGCAAACATTGCTGCCTTTATTTGCAATCAGCTTTAATGCAAAAAATCATTTTGATTCATTATTCCTGAAGATGTTGAGGCTTCTGTGCCACCTAGTATGCTTGCAGTTAACAGCACCACAATTTACAGCTTTTCCTTGAGTACCTCCACACTGCCATACACTGTCAGAACATGCTTAATGAAAGTCATTTCTGCAGCAGATAAAAACCACTTTTTCTTTACAGGGCCTTTAAATTGTAATGGTATATTAAACCACAACTATGGATTGGAAAGAAAAAAAAACACACAACAACATGATTAGGCATTGAAACACTCAGTAAAACTGTTACTTATAATGAGTAAGAAGATGAAGATGTACAAATAAAAGCACAGCATGTTTTCTTTGAGCATCCTTATTAATGAGAGGGACTGTGGGGCTTCAGTATTAAACAGCCGATGAACAGCAGCCATTTCCATCCGAACAAATTGATCCTAGCAAGATTAGCAGAGCTGGAGGACAGATTTCAAGCCTCTCGTTAATGTTATATGGAGACAGATCTTCGATAGGACTGTGTCCTCACCTTCAGTAGAGTTACCCTTGAATAGCATCTTAGAGGCGATTCCTATGCAGGCTAGGGTTTTGAAGGAAGCAAGGGACTTAGGTGCTCAAGGAAATTAGGCATTTTGTTCCCACTGATTTGAACTGGAGCTGAAGCATCCATCTCTCTTCAATTTTTAAAATAAGCCCAGGTTTTTCTTTTTATGGAAGGAGCTAGTATAAATGCATTAGTTGGTTGTCATACCCCTGGGACATGTACTGAGTTTCTATAAATTGTTGGAAATACTTGACCAGTACATTTAAATTATATTTTGAGGTTTTCTCTTCACAAAATTATTATGCAGCAGAATCAGAGTTTTGCAGCAGCAGAAGCATGAATGGCTTTTCATGGAAAGCTGCCAATCTTCTGACTTGTCTATAGAAAAAGATGAGTGAAGCAAAAAAAAAAAATGAAAGGAGGTTTTCAGTTTTTTTTTAAGGCATAAGTAGAATGAAAATTGTGGAAATGACACACTGAAATAAAAGACAATGGTAGGTACGTTTCCAGCTCCAAAATCCTGAAGTTTATATAGTCACCCCAAACACCCCCTTTTGAGCTAAGAACCATAATATTCATCTATACAGGGGATTCACATAGATGGTTTGTGGGAAGTTGAATGGGCTTTCACTGCAAGAAAATATTCCCCTTTTGGGGTATATATAGGAGGACCCAGTTATTCTTTCCTATTTAATCAGCGTATTCACTTAGAATGTGCTGACTGTTCTTGGTTCATAACAAATAGGCAATATACCAGTTTCATCAAATCCACGATGAAATGTGCAATTTAGAAAGCTAAATAGAGCAATGAAATATGTGATTATTTAATAGAAAATAGTGATTTAAGATCCTCAATCCTGTTCAGCTATCACTGAATTTTGTTTGTAGCATACAGTCTAAAGTAATCATTTTCTAAATACACTATACATGTAGCAAACCATTTAATATATGCAGTTTTTTCCATACTGTTTCTGTAACTGTAGAGCATAATAATATATGCAACGCCAGGACAACAGTAGGTCTGGAACACCTCAGACCCTGGAATGTGTGCTCAGGAATGACTGCATTGCCCTGTAGGAAACTGCAAGCCTGTTTTGACTGGCTGGAAGAACCAATAAGAGATTAGGCAAGAGAACTTCATAGGAAAGTTTTCTGTGATTCAGAGAGAGACTTTCTTTCACTATGGTTTATATCTATAATTGTAATATAGAGAGGAAGTCAAAAGTTTGCACTGTGTTCTTAGTAGTAAATATTACTGAGCATTTGCATTTTAAAGTCAGCTTCCATACAGAAATGTCAAAGTTTTGTTTTCTCCTTTCCTCTTTTACATCATCCGTTTTAACTACTGGTACCAACTATAACCTGTATGCCTGGTCATTATAATAAATTTACCAACTGGTTCATATTTCAGGAGGATCTTCCTAGGGTCACTATCTTTCTGAAACCCTCTCTTTACAACTCCTGTCTGCAGAAGAAGCAGGACTAATTTTCCACCACTCGCCCTTCCATATCAGCCAATACACAGACATACTCTGGGGGTGTTGTAATCTAGGGCCTAATTTTAAAGAGAATTTTAACAATGAACAAAAGCTATCCTACCACCTAAATCCTTAAGAGAGACAGCTCATAGGCCATCAGCCATACAGGGGGGAAAAGAAGAAACAAACAAAAGATGAAGAGATGAGACAAAGTTAATATTAGTTAAGTTTAAAGCGAAGAAGTTAAAGCATGAGAGATTCAGGAAAAAAAACCCTACAGATGTGGCAAGATAAAAAAAATAAATCTAATGGAAGTAGCAAAGCAAGAAATGGGACCTCTGCAAGATCAAGGGGATCAAGATGCAAGATCAACCTCCTTGACTGCAAGGAGCAACAGAGACTGACATTTCCCCACATGACAGCTGAGACTCAGTGCATGACTACCCTGGGGATGGCAAATAAGTTAATGCTCAGTCTAAAAGCATGTTTGTCTTAGCTCATTACTGGGAGTACGTACCCATTATGTACTCATAAGTATGTCAACCTGCTTTCAAATCTCGAAGCCATGCCAAAGTTGCCCAAATAAAAGTCACCTATAAACACAGGCATTACAGTAGAAGGAAGTACTCCTTAAATATTTACCCAACTGCATTGCATGCTCTCTCTCCATCGTCTAGCATAGAAACAGGGGAAATGGGATGACTTGGAAACATTTTAATGGTAAGGTATCTCATTTGAAAGATTTGTTACCCTATTTCTTCTCCCAAAGGGAGATTTGGGAATCTTCTTATAAAGATATGGAGAAATTGGCTCATTAAAAATGGAAATTATCAACACTAAAAACAAGTACTGTCAGAAGAATATGACAGAGTGCATTGATGAGGACATCAGGACAGAAGCCAGCCTGAAGTAATATAACCTAGAATCCAGAAATCTTTTGACAGCATTTTTAATGTGAAGTTAAGCAAAGCAGGCCTAGTTTCTGGACTAAAAGTTAGAACGTAGAAAGCTGACTGCTGAACTGAGAATAGTGAGTCATTTGTAAACAGTGGTAAATCTCATTTTTAATGGGAAGACGTGATCTCTAGCAAAATGGAGTCATAGGCCTGGTTTTACTTAGCAGTTATAATATATTCATTGTCTGAAAAGAAGAGGTTGATATGCTGATTGTACACAAAAGAACATCATAAATCTTACTATATAAATATTAATTCTTTCCTGTAATTGTACCATAAACCACAAAAGTTATCCGATAAAGGTTAAAAGCATTAGACAGATTGGCAAGATTCTCTTTTTTTTTTTCCTACTTAAAGCTTGTGCAATGATTTTTACACTTGCAAAGATATTCACCCCTGTTGGTTATCTAGCACCTTCAGGATTTGTGCTTCTGAACTCCTGAAACAGCTATGGGTCACCCAAGGAATAGGGGCTTAGTTTAAATATTTTAAAATGAAAGTTAATCATTGAAGGTTGCTTTGGCTTCCAGATTCATATAAATATGTGCATATATATAAGTAGGTGTTTGCTCTTTGATAATTGTTAGACAACAGTTGCAGCTAGAACTTCCAGGTTATAAAGGAGATTAAGGAGAGCCAGCCATTGCAGTGTTGCAATACTGATGCTTCAAGAAAGACCATGACACATATGTCTCTGTGAGTTTGTTCTTTGCTCCCAGAAGTTCTTCTGAACAGATTCATACGTCATTTGTCACTCACATGAACCTCTCCTCTCTTCATGCAAAGCCTATATGCTCTGTGTGACTGAACATGGACCACTCTTCCCATGACCTCAAGATGCTCTGTCTGAGCAAACCTACGGATTTCCATGGTGCTGTGTTTCTTTCTATGGAGAGAAGATCCATGGAGGTCACACAACAGGGAATAGCCTTAAAAAGGGAAAGAAAGATAGAAACTGTCTACACTTCCCTCTTCTCCCCTTTTTGCGGTCACTATTACACTGCCTTGGCACAACCACATGCATTTGTTTAACCCTAATGGGATGGGAAGAGGTGAGATGAGGAGAAGAGGTCAGAGAGGAACCATCTATGTAGGCAGCAGCGTATGGCAACAACAAAAGAAAAACCAAAAAATATGTTCTGCTCAGACAGTTTTGAGATAGACACAGGCTGCACACAATTCTAAGTGGATGCAGAGAAATTAGGATACTACTTGATTAAATTCATTATTTGTTCTGAATCCACTACTTCCAAAGGGTACAAGGTAATCAGAATTTCTTTTAGATGATTTAGAAGATTCTGGCAATTTCTGCTAGTGCTAAAGCAACAACAAAGAGAATAACAATAACTCTATAAATGCATATGGTGAACATTTTATTGTACCATTTTTTGCAGCTTTACATACTATACCATTGACAGCCCAGAAGATCTCTGGTCTCCAAAGCTGACTGAAATATTGTGCAAGTCAAGAGTAGCCAAAATTGAGATGGTTTGCTTTGACATAAACTCAGTCAAGTTTCTAGTGAAGAGATGTTCATGGTCCAGAAAACCACAGTCCCTAGAGAAGTACTGGACATGACATGAGGGCACCTAAGGCCTGACTGGAGATGAAGACTCCAGTTCTCTCTGATGAAAGATGTAAATCATTCAAGTTTTTAAAACAGGGATAATTTGATCTTCTGTGAAAATGAAAAATATAATTGGGGAGGAATGATGGAACGATGCAGGACAATTGTTGTCTAGCTAATCAGAGACATCATTTTGCCAGCTGAGCCACCGAAAGCAAAGTGACAACACAATCTCACTAATTTAAAGTCTGATTCCATAGTGGAGCGATTAATTTCTCAGTTCACAAACAAAAGGTTGAGACTTGGATCCCAGCAGAGAAGGGAGCATGTTTTAATCTTACCTTGCAAAATTCTTCTCACCCATTCAACCAAGGGATTTTGTTTCTTGGCAGACATGCAATTATCATTCTTTTTTAATTATGAGTATAAACGGCAAACAAGCATAGATGGTGCTTGGGCTGGCCCATTTCCCTGTCAGATTTGCAGGACTGATTTAATCTGATCTATTATTGCATATTGGTGCACAATGTTGAATGCACAGAGGGATTTCCAAAGCGTGGATGCTGAGGATATAGAATACAAGGATACTTGGGCAGTATTGAGCGCTGGCCTTACCCAGCAGGGAACAGCAGCCTGCAAAAGGAGAGTGATGGAAAGACTTGATATAAAAGGTAAAACCATCACCCTTTTAAGTAGGCAGCTGATGTTGAGAAGACAAGGCAAACTGGGAAGAATTATATGGCAGCCTGTTGAGCCATCTATTCCCAGATGTTAGGAATGTGGTTAATAAAACAAGAAGAATTTGAAGTCTTAGTACATGGAATTAAACTCCCAGCACTACAGGAACAACCTGTACAGGGGCAATCTGTAGGACTGGTATGTTAGTATCAAGCATGACCAGGGAGGACAGGCAAAGAAAGAAGGGAGAAAGGACTGGAAAACATAGGACAAAATGGTATGTGCTTGCTCTAAGTTCAGATATGAGAAAAGAGGCAGAGTTGCAAGAAGTCCTGAAGGAGGGGGGGAGGAAGGGAGATTTCCCAGGAGCAGCATATTACAGATTCTTAGCCAGAAGCAAAGTATGAATGTAGCTATACTTGGGAATTGATCAAAACATACAAGACACAGAATTGATAAGAACAGGAAACTGGAAGTAACCATATGATATTTTCAAGGATGGTATTATAGGACAAGGACAATCCATAACTGTTGGGATGCATATTTGTACATGCACACATATATCTCCAATTGACAAATTTTTTCTGCCAACCAAAGAAGCACTTAATGGCACTCACCTCTGCAAAAGTCAACTGTAGTTCATCAAAGAGCTGCTGCATTTGATGATCCACTAGCTCCCAAATTACCTAACACCACAATGCATAGCAGTACTTTGCACAAGGGAGGAGCGGCAACTGTAAGGCTACTGTACACTAACTGGGTAGACACTTTTCTGAACCTGTTTCCCTGTTGCAAGATTAAACATGTATACAATTCCCCAAAAGAGCTCTTATGCCAAATTACCCTAACTGTAAGGCCAAGATGGGAGATTTCACTTTCAGCTGGTCAGGATTACAGTCAGAGGCACCAATGTTACTCTCACCTGTGTTAATTTAGTAAATCAGAATTTTGTACAGAACAGGAGGAGGACTGAGCCCACAATATTCTGGTTCTTGTTTTGGGAAAGCAATATCTGCTCTGAGCCAGGGGACAGTCCAGGTGACCACAAGCAAAAAAAATATAAAAATTAGATGCCCTTGAGAAAGGGACACTGCAACCTTCAACAAGTCTCAGGAAGTGCTTTGTCCCTCAGGGCTCAGTTTTGGGGCCGGTCTTGTTCAATATCTTTATTGATGATCTGGACAGGGGGATTGAATGCA
>JAOQGH010000001.1:91076823-91109894 GCA_025769975.1 Gallinago jamesoni | reverse complement strand
TTTTGTTTGTTTGTTTGTTTTTGTGTGGGTTTTTTTTTGTTGTCTGTTGTTTTTGTGGTTTGTTTTTGTTTTGTTGTGGTGGTTTTTTGTTTGTTTTTTTTTTATGTGGTTGGACTCGATGATCTCAAAGGTCCCTTCCAACCACTAAGATTCTGTGATTTTCACTAGTACCCACCTATCGACTTAGCTTTCTGCTTAGAAACATTCTTAATCCAGCCAAGAAAAAAAAAATTCTGATCATCCTTTTCCCAGATTGAAACTGGGGCCATTTCAAGGTGCTGGCTCTCAGCGTCTTTCATTTTCACAGACCTCAGTGGTTCCAGATCTTGATAGAAATGCCAAAGTGTGATGGGAGAATGTATTATCATTTGGATTTCATCTTGCCGAAGGATGTTTTCATTGTTGTTGTTATTATCATATAAATTACAGCTTTGACTAAAATTGGTGATGCCATGCAGGATTAATAGTGCCATAAAAAAAATTATTCTAAAACTGTTTAAAAATATTGAATTAAAAGAACAATAAAACCTGATTTTTGCCCGCTGCTTCAAAGTATCATTTGATTTGCTCTAAATACCAAGGAGTAGAAAGTTAAAACCCCTCAAATAATGAAGCAAAATAGACAAAGAAGCCATCATTAAAACTTTGCATCAAGGAGAGCAATAGTCACTATCCACTCCTAGTAGAAGAATAGTATCATGATTTATTGATCAGTAAATTTCATCAATTTTTAAGATGAAAAGCACCTAATTTTACAACTGAATTTATGAGATGATAATGGAAACAAGGCTTTTAATGAAAGGTATTACGCTTATATAAAGCCATAACTTAATCAGGTAACTTTATGTATCCTGTATCACCAGAGATGCTGAGGTCCCTCGTGTATAACTCAGATCTGGAAAAAACTCAATCTACCTATTCAAGTTTCTTTAAGAAACCACTCTGATGGGTTAATTTTGCACCAACAAGCTTTATGACAGATCAAATATCACCTGCTGTCCTCACCTGCTTAACTTTATTCAGATTAGTCATCATCTGTGCTTCCACAGCCAGCATAAAGCTTAAAACTCACATAAAGTCTCACTAATTTGACATAAATACTACAGAAGTCCAACACTGGTCCTGGATCAAAAATTGTACATCCATTCATGTGCACACCTGGCATTAATGATCACAGGGACACATGGATTAAGAGGAAGGCTAACAGTATGTGAACTATGTAAAGTCAAAAGGAAAAGGCCTATAAGTAGTCACTTTGAGTGCTGCCACTCAAAAGGTGGCAGCATTGGGGAATGGGTTGAGATGACAGTTACGGGACCATGCAGGAGCTGACAGGGAAAGGTGTATGGTAAGCACTGTCAATCAGCAACCTCATATGGAGATGTCTCCATATGTAGAGCACTCAAGAAACAAACTGCAGTTTGGATACAGAAAACAGAAAGCATTGCTGTCCACCTGAGAATCTCCCTACAGGACTGAATATAGTTTAGCAAACAATTCCACCAAACTCTCAGCTCTCCACAGCTACCAGAGATCCAAGATAAGGAAAAGTGTATATAGAAGTTTCCTTTTGAAAAGAAACAGGCTGTCCTTGGGCAGGACAGTCAGCAAAGTAATGGATACTGCAGCAACTCATCTCTTGTTTTCAGCAGTACTGAGACAAAAAATGTTGTTGCAGAATGTGCACATTCTGCAAACCCTGAATGCTTAACTGACTTGACCACATTACACAGTGTTGTTCTTGGCTACAAGGGACTTATCAAAGCCCTGATAAGTTGAGTACATGAAAGTAGATAAAGATGTACCCCTCTTTATTGTAGGATCTGAGCACTGATATCTAACATTGATCCTCACAACACTCTGGGGATATAGCATCTGAGGCACAGGTGGCTAGAAGTTTTACTTTCAAAGTACTGCAGAAACTACCTAGCTCTTCAGATGAGTAGTTTTTGAAGCTTCAATTTAGATGCTACAGACAGTCTCAAAACTTCCCTCTGGCAACTAGAGCTTAAAGTTAGATGATAGTCTCAAAACTTTCCTCCGGCTACTACCATAAGCTGTGGTATCACTACTGTGATACTTTAAAAGAGGCCCAAGTTTCTCGATGTTGACACATACAAAACTGCCAGGATACTGATGCCACATAACTAATCATGAGCTATTTTAGCTGTACAAAGCTCTAGTTCAGAACCTAGAAGCTCTGAAAGAAGATTTCCAGATAAGGCTTTTTTCTGTCTCAGGGATTTCTAAGGTAGATGTGATCCTTTTTGTGAAACTGAGGCTGAAAGGGCTTATGGTCAAGTTTTTTACATCTTAGCTACAAATCTGTATCACTGGACTAAGAATCGTAGAACTGCTTGGGTTGGAAGGAACCTTTGCAGATCATCTAGTTCAAGAAGTTGGTTCAGACCTGAGATTTCCAGGTATTTACTTGAAGACCTCTGAACAGAAGAAGTAAAAGGCAGCAACATGGTGATAGAGAAACTCTCAGCTTGAGCTCAGAGTTAAAATCCCTGTGCTAAATCAAGCACAGCTGAATTCTGAACATGCCTCACTTAAATTCCAGGTAAGTGCTGAGCAGCAGGTAAATTAGCCTGCATTGAGCCTTGTGCTGCAATGACCAGATAGTTTTCTTTTCTAAAGACAGCTCACTATATTTTTCTGAAGAACCTTATTAAAGGTAACAGCATTAGCATCAGACGCATTGGCATGTCTATGAGCTAAAAGTGTGATGCTGTTCAGCAATGCTAGTTCAAGTTCCCAAAGCCACAGAGCCTCACTAAGATACCCTTACGTTCAGGATAACAAGCCCTGCTTCACTGCAGGATAATGCAGTTGCACATTAGATCTGAGGGCACTAATAATAATTCTTCTTTGTGTTCAGTAGCATGCACTGTAAAATAAGATAAATTGCACAGAGCAGTCAGTGTCCAAGAAAGAGCGCAAAGCTTCCCTAGTCCCAAACTTCACCACTCTTTGCCGTGCTCTTCCCCAACATGGGCAGGGGGAATGGCTGGATTTGAAATACAAATGTTCATACTGGCAGCCACGTGGGGAGAAGTTAAGAATGAAGACTGAGTCATGGCACAGTTGCAAGGGCAAGAGAGAAGCCACATCAGGATGGGTGGACTCCTTGTAGTGGCCTCATTCTTCCCCTGCTGCTACATGTGAATCCCAGCAGTAACTCAAGCCAGAAAACAGCAGTGTAAAAGAAAAATGCCTCTACAAAGGAGGCACTAGAGTGAAGCAACAGCCTGACAGCTCATCAGCCTCATGTTCATGTATTTGACTGAATTTCAATAATTCGTACAGGCAGGGACTGTTATACCTTGACACTAGTTCATACGCGAAGCTCTCAACAAGCAAATACTTCTCTTCCTGATTTACTGTGCACACAAGACCTTATCTCTAAACTCAACAGTAAATATTCTGTTTGTTTATTTCCTTGAATAAAAGGAAAGGGCCAAGTTCAAGACTGCAAAGTCAGTATAAGAGAGTCAAATTTATTCAGAGAACGTGTGTAAGGCTGTAGTAGAAAAAAAAAAAAACAACAAATCAGGGTGAAAGCATATAAAACTGAGTGAAGAGGAAAGGTTTTTAGTCATCATTTTATACGTAGTCAATTTTCCTGCTACAGCCTAGCTCCACGCTAGGCACTAGGACATGCACTTTCTCAGTCTTGCTTGGATGCCATTCACATATGCAATCACTGTTAATCCCAACTCTAAATGTCTCCAGGAAAACACAGACAGGTGCTTAAACATTTGCCATCCTGGTGGCGTACTGGCAAAATAAGCAGGGAAGCGTGTAATAAAACGCCTTACAGATTTTCAGGAGCCATTACTTTCATTTCTTAAGACTTTAGCAAACAGGATGATACAGGAGCAACAGTATCCTACCCCATTTGGGGTGGAAAAATGAAGTCGGGTTGTGTGTGTCTGGAAGGCAACAAAGCTTATGTCGAAACATTATTCTTCTCCACGACCGACCAACACTAGGTGGCACTGGTGGTATTCACACATTTTCAGAAAAGCCACCCGCTGATAACTTTCGACTTTCAACAAGCAAGAATGCCGCGGAAAACAACCCAAGTATTTCTCTCAGTGGTTCATGAGCCAAAGATTAAAACCATACCTTTTTGCCATATTACTAGGGGCTGAAGGAGGACTGACTGACCCTCCCTTTCTCTCTCACTACTGTCTGACTGGGTCTTCAGCTTGTTAACCTCACTTTCATGGTATTTAATGATTACAAGCCAACTGCTAGAAATACTATGTTGCACATAATGGTGTCTTTATAACCATTAATTATGCTGTTATATTACATGTGAGAGTTGCCAAAGGCCTGGATTCTGTGATACTGAGCTGTCAGTACTGATTGATGGCATTAATATCCTTATCTTAAAGTTTAATTAGACATATTTGAATTGTTAACACTACGCAGAGGCTAGCAGCATCACAAATTATCCTCCTCTAAACTGACTTTAGAAACTCCCTAAAGGTTGCTTGTCAGTATGTTTACTTGCTCACAAATTCAAGAAAACAAAACAGAATAAAGTAGCAATAAAAGGAAAAGGAAATGGCTTTTCTTGGAGCTCATGCATTAAACCAAATAGAGGCACAGATTAAAAACTGTAAAAAAGAAGTCATTTGAGTGTGACCAAGAGAATCAAAGCACCAACAAGGAACAGGAACTGCCACCAAGTTAGCGAGATCTGTAATGAAGGTCACCACACAACCACCCTGGTTTTAGATTAACTTTTTACTCTGAGTTCTAGGAAAAAAACCCAAGCAAAACAGGGTAATTAAGAGATGGAAGACAGTTTACTTAGATCTAAAGAGCATGAGTTATTGAGCCTTTTTCATAATAAATGTGCTAGAAGTTGCTCTTTCCAGTCAAAGCACTTGCACAGCAGTACTGGTTTCAGCAATGAGAAACCTTTCTTAGCAACAGCAATTTGAGCACAGGCTTTATCTCTGTTTGACGTGCAGCAACCCATCCACGTGGTGTTTTGCTTTGCTTCTGTCTTGTGCAGACCACACAGTTCCAGCACAGTCCCTACTCCTGCTACTGACAGCCTGGCATTAGCAATTCCTAACCTCGTTCTTTAGAGGGCAGGGAAGGCAAAGAGCTTCAGGTACCTTTTGTAAATCCCTACTGGAATATTTAATTTCCTTTAATGTGGAAGCTGAACGAAAGTGACTATCCAGTAATGCACTTAAAGGTCCACCCTGTCACCTCCTGGTCTAGTCAAGCTGGAACTTTCCCTAAGATGCTGCCTCTAAGCATACAAGTGGGCAATTATACTTGATATCCAACTTTTCAGTTGTCTTTTCTTCTTTTGCATGTTTCTGCAAAATCCTAAACCATCCAGTGCTTGGTGAGTTCAGGCAGTCTATATTTCCTTTAGAGATGATACCAAAAAATCACAACTCTGAGATTCTAGAGTCCATCTTCCAAAAATCTGTTTTGAGTCAACAGAAACAGAACCTACACAAAACACTGATTTATAGTTCCCTAGCACATCCACATCTACAAATCAAGATCTTTCATGTGAAAGGTCGTCTTCTTTCCAAATATTTTCAAGCTCTGTCTGTCAACACTCAGTAACGCTGAAAATGCAGCTGGCCAGTTTGAAAATTTTAGTCTGTGATTTCTAGGATCCCTATCACTTCTTCTTCTCTGCTACCTGTCTTCCAGTTGTCTGTCTTCAACTATCTACTTAACAGGAGCATACCAGAGATAGAGCTAGACTTTTATTGGAGGTAATTAGTGGAAAGAACACATATGAAATTCTAATTTTTCAACATAAGGTAGATCAAATGCTGGGGCAGGTGCCTAAAAAAGTTTGGGAATCTCCAAATTTAGAAATACTCAGAACTCAGTTGGTCAAGGTATTGAACCAAGGTCCTCTTCTAGATGGACTAAGTTTGAGTTGGGGGCTGAACTCAATGACATCTAGAAGTCCTTAGCAGTCCAATATTTTCCATGATTCTAAGTTTGTGTCACACTTGTTAGTATGAATTAGATGTTGCAGAAAAAATAACTTAAATTTCTGATTCTTTTGTATCTATGTATATCCACTATTTGTCTACATCATTCCCTTGTGTTTAAATGAGGATTATTTACAGGATCAGTAAAAATGTGGCTGACTTGATCTATTCTCTTCCAACTTCTTTCAGTAATGGCTAAAAGAAATTATGTCCATGCTACCTATGGTTGCTCAGCTGTTCTGCTCAGCTACAGTACTGGAGTCAATCAATACTTGAACTGAAAACTGCTGGGAAACTGCCTCAGGGTTAGATGCAGCATTTATGCTTTTTCTTCAGCAACAAGCCATGCAGTGTAGGAGGCCAGTTGTTGATACTGGAAAAAGGGGCATCAAAAATATTGCATGCCTGTCTTATCACCAGAGAGCACTTCAAAACTTCTGTAAGTGAAAATGATTTAATACTGGTACCCTGGCTAAAGCTAAACATGTGTGTTACCGGATGGCCTTCCTACTCTACCATCCCCTCCGTTGGGTTTCAGCTAACAAGAGAATTCTTCCCTACTGTAGAAAGCCCTTTGATTTTTTTTTCCTATACACTGTATGTGAGGGGAAAAGAAAGGGAACAATCCCTTTCCATGTTTGTTTCACATAAATCCTCTGACGGAGGCAAGGAGGTGTGGGAGTGTGAACTCCTGGCTACACCTCTGTTGTGACCCACTCCCACCTCACATTCTCCTCTCCCTTGTTTCTTTGGCTCTTGGGGAGACACTACGTGCATGTCTTGTAGCCGGGTGTCATGCATCAAAGTTCAACCAAGTGAACTATGATGGTCCTAAAGCTGTTTTATGGCACCCTAGAAGGCCTGAGAATAATGATGCCTCAATCATTTAATAAAAAGCACGTAGACTGTTATAAAGACTAAATGTGCTGCAGCACAGCTGAATAGCTCTGTTCTTTAGAAATGTGCTGCAAAAGATTCTTCTCCCTTTAGCCCTGCTCTTTCAAACACTTCTCTGTCCGGCATTGTGATTCATTTTTGCTTCATCTTACATAACATGACAGAAGTGGAGATGACAGCCCAGCCCCAGAAACTGAGATTAGTTTTCTGAAAAAGCATGCCTAAACTGACTTATTATGATTATAGATCATGGAAATTCACTGATTACTGCAAATGAGGAAGATACAGTAAGCTTACACCAAAGGGATATAGTAGCTATAAACAGGTTGGCACGAGCCAATAAATGCACCCTGAGATTTGCATTTTGAAAGCAATGGAGCAAGGAAGATATGAGAGGGACTAATCATTCACAGAAAACAAACTATTTTATTCTGTCTGTAATGAGGCATTTGAGGGTGTTTTAAAGTTTCAGGTTGTCACTGAGAGAACTATTCTCATATTAATCTGTTAGAGAATTGGTAAACAGCCACAAAAGGAGAAGCACATTCCTACGGCATTAGAGGAAATATTGCCTACAGATTACAGTAACAACTATTTTCCAAAGGCTGGAAGAACACCTGAGAATACTACCTCTGCTGATAACTCTATCTCTGCAAAGAAGCAAATGTTCAACAATTATCTACACCACCAAGAACGGCCATATTTTTCTGAGTGTCTCTATAAAAGCAGTCAGGGAGCAGGATTATGAGATACAGAAAAGATAGGTAGAGAATTACCAAAAGAAAAAAGTATTCATTTTGCCTGAGAAACTGTAGGGGAAGGGAAAGCAAAGGAAGCTTTCTTCATTTTATACAGGACTTCTTTCTTTACTCTTTTTTTTTTAATTATTATTTTAACCTCAGCCCTCCTACATACTTTTCTCCATGTTCATGCACTTGTAAGGGTGTGCTGCTTCAGGTAGGTGGGTTTTCTGCTGTTATGCAAGTCAGCATTAAAGAAAAAAATTTAAAAACATTGTCTCTGTCTTTCCAAAGGCTCCACTGAGCCATGAAAGCTAGTGAGGAATCTGAAAATTTTTAAAAATGAATCAATACTACCTTTACAAGAAACATAAAGGGTGTTTTGTTTGGGTTTTTTGGTTTGGTTCGGTTTTGACTAAGGCTGGGAATTCAGACAAACTGGATCATGCTATGCACTGGTGTAAACTGGAATGGCATCAGCAGGTCTTTTGTCTTCAGCCATGAAAAGGCTCAAAGCACATGTCATGTGCTTGCATATTGGTGTGTACATGCCATTGGCAATACCTCCCTTAGTAATAAGGTGGTTTTAGCCTTGGTTCTTCCTGATCTGGTGAGGACACACACTTTAGTGGGTGCTGGCACAGGGACAGCAGGCAGCCTGCGTCGGCCAGACAAACTGCAGAGTAACTGCACCTTCCTGGCATTAACCACTAGAGCACCACCCTCTGATGGTGGAATAAGAGATATAGCTATTGGGCACCTCCAGCCTACCTCCTTTCCACTTCAAGCAGGTTTATAATTTTCTCCTAACAGGATATAAAAGGAAATGAAGTAGAAGAGTTACCCTGTATGACATATAAATGATATATCATTTATTCTTTTTAAGTATCTTTACAGCTTCTACAATACACTGAGAGTCACACTTGGTACTTTAAATAAAAGACCTGTTTTTTCCACTGTGCTTTGCTGTTATGACAGTTCAGACTGTCTGCTCCAAGGGAACCCTAAAAGTAAAGAGTCTAGATAAGCAGAGACCAGAACCATCATAACTGTGCCCTACACAGCAAGACTCACAAAAGTATTGGAAGTACACTGGGTAGGGGCTGCTAAGGGTCCAAGTAGTGAAAGGGAACACTTTCTGGACATATTATCCTTGGAAGAGGGGAAATGGCAGATACTTTTCCACAAATACTTAGAAGTGGCAATACTTTTTTCCACAAAAATTATAATTGATGCCTGTGGACATTGGACAGCCATTATTAAGACTCAGTTTAACCAAAATACCTTGTGCCTGAAGTATTTCAAAACAAGAGAGAGTAAATTTTTGATGACAGCAAAAACATTAGATTTCATATAGATTATATTCTAAGATTGGAACAAACAATTGAAAAACATAGAGAGATTGCGAAAACCTGATGTGCAGTTTAAAGCTCCCTAGATAGAAACATAAATTTAAAGAAATAACCCACTCTGAAGAAAAGTGACAGAAGAAAGAATGCAGATAGATCCTCAAGACTTACAGGTCAGTAGATCTCCATCTGCAGAGGAAGGAAGTATACAAAGATTTATGGGAATTGCAAACTGGGCAGGTAGAAGAGTCTATATCTCTATTGGCTGCTGAAACTGCTAATGCAGAAAAAAAAAGAATGGTAATGTGAAGGGGTAGGAAAATATCAAACAATGGATAAAGGTATAACCAAAAGTGCCAGTCAGAACTTTCAAAAAATGCCTTTAGGTGAGCTATCAGGCCTTACTTTTACTTTAAGGTATATTGTATGTGGCAGACAAGTCAAACGTACCCAGGCCCTTGATCTAGAATTGATAAATATGAGTAGAAAAAGGGTTTCCAGCTGCATCTGCAGGCATGAAAATTATTAAATGCTTTAATATGAGAGAAGTATAGACAACACAGATCACAAAGTTTTAGTGACATTTGCATAAAAGAATAGTAAACACACCTTTCTAATTTATATGAACTATTTTTTAAGGTGCTGTTCAATGGTTTAGTACTAGAAAACACACTGGGAAACATATGTTGATAACAAATACTTCGTCTAGACCTTTCAACAGAACCAAGATTCAACAAAAACAATATTCTGATGCTGTGCAAGCAAATATCTGAAGAGACATCCAAAGTTTGTGTAAATTAATTTCCTTTATTCTAAAAACCAAAACAAACCACAAAACCACATCCATTTGATTCTGGATGATAGTATATCCTTCCTGGTACAAAGAAGGGCAGCTAAAATGAGTGAGGAGATGGAGAAGCTGCTTTACGAGAAAAAACTATCTTCAGTCTGAATAAAGAAGACAAGAGGGAGTAAGATTAAGGTTGATTAAATCATATAGGCAGTGGATAAACTGAATGCAGAACCATTGTTCCTGAGATCCAACAATACTAAGAGCAGGGAATGCTCAGGCAAGACTTTGATATTGGTTTAAAATACATAAAGAAGTACTTCCTTACATGGCAGGGAGTGAAGTTCTAGAGCCTGCTGTCATAGCAGGTTGCAGGAGCAGGTTCAGAGAAGTTTTAAATAAACCGTAAATCAGAGGTCCGTAAACAGATAAAAAAAGGCCTAGGCAGGGATGTACGCTCCAACACACAGAACAGTCCTGGATGTTGGGGTAATACCAGGGCAAGGGACTGACTGCGGGGAGCAATCAGTCTCTTGACCTTCCCCAAAATAACCACTCTATTGCCACTGTCAGAGAAAGATCTCTGAGCAGGACAGACCACCAGTCTCGCTGAGTGGGGCATCTCCTATGGTACTAAATATAACAGTCCTATGTGACAGATGTATTCTAGTAGAACTGGTTCTTCTAATGATTGATAAATGCAATTAGGGAAACAACCAACCAAGGCCTTTACGCTTCTTGCTTGCCACCTCTTATTCTTTTCTCTGCTGTTTGTTAAGGCATCAGTTGTTATATTAAAGACTCATTGTAGTTATAAGTACCAGCACTGACTTCTTACTATGATTACCAAATAATATTCTTTGGAATTGTGAATACCTCTCAGATCCAGCTCTTCTTCTTGCCCCCATTCTCCTCAGTGTGCATCTCATCATTCAAAAAAACACTCTCACATGACAAAAGAAGCAGATGACAAACCAGGAGAGCTTCCAATTTAATCTTTCTTATCTTTACCCAGAGATCCTAATTTTCAGAGACAAATTGAAGTGCAACTTCTCTCAGACCTGAAATACAGCCAGCTCAGAGGCAGACTGCTGCAAGTATGTAATAGTTCCCAGTATAATTAATCAGTAGGTAAGGACAGGAGGCTAAGAAGGATATTATGGCAGAATAAAATGAACACTCCCATTTCAAAGGTGTTATATTTATTCAAGGTAGTCAGGGAGAAGACAAAAAGAGAGATAGAGACATACAATGCAAGCACCGGAGAAGGCAATGGGAAAGTGTGATGGAATTAGAGGGGTGAAAGATGATCAAATGTTTGGCAACTAACTCCTGCTGGAAGCAAGGCAACTTCAGGGTCTGAAACCCTTTAACCTATGCCACATGTGTCAACATCTTGGTTTAAGGAAGATTTTATTCATAATTTAACAATTAATGCTTGATGAGACCTTGGCAAGGCAGATAGATTTTAAGCAGTGGTACAGAAAAAGTTGTGTAATAGCTTCACGGATTGTTGGTCTTAGCACAGAACGTTTCCCAACCCACCTCATGTTATTTTTTAGCAAGACTGCTTTTCTGTATAATTCTGGCTTTTATCTTCTGATTCTGTACCTTGTTTTTTTTCCAGCAAAACAGTTTTTTCAGTAAGACAAAATGAACCAGAATAAGAGATTCAAAACACTTCAATTCTCAAGGCAAGGAAGTAGAGAATGTGTGGTCCTGGAAAAAGCAGAAAAAAAAGCAAAATTAAGTGAACTGTGGATTCTGTGGAAGAAAAAACAACAAAACTAGTGTTTGAAAGACAAGAATCCTTATTTCCTTGGCAGGAAGTAAGCCATAAATTCAGATCACTAAAATGGCAGACTCTGGTCTGGCCCAAGCTAGATGTGCAAATATGCATGCATTCCTGCAGGAGGTTCCCTATTCCTTATCTGTCTCCTTTAGCTATTACAGCCACGTGCACAACTTGTCAATGACAACTGCAGCCAGCACACAGCTTCCTGCTTTGAAGATGTCATTAAAGCTATTCAGGGAGACTGCAATTAAAAAATAATTGAAAAAAATAATAATATTTGAATACCGCAAGTCATGAACGCAAAGCTTTTTCTTATCTCATTGGAAGGGCTGCTATCTACTACTTGCAGTGTTTATGGTTAGTTTGGCTCTCTGGGAGAAATTCCACAGACCTGGACCTATGTAAAAGGTCTATGATCTGCTCTTCAGTAGTTAATATATACTGTATAAAGGGCCTAGTTATTGGCCTTAATATGAGAGTATGCTGTGTCTATCTAACAGACATTTAAATAAGAGTAAGGAGGGTAGAAGAAATGGTTACACATTTAATAATTGTATTTCCTCCTAGTCCCAGTCTACAGTTGAAGACTTCTACAACACAATGTAAATAGCAAACTTTCTCCTGCCATGTAAAGCCAAAAAAAGTTTTGAAACTATGGAGGTAAAAAACCACGAGGTAATTTTTCCCTCTCCTAGAAAGTTGAATCACATTGATCAATGTTGATGCGGGCAAGCTGATCAGGCTAAGGTAAAGGACTTTGAGGAGCATCAAGTTGCTCCTACTTGCTTCTAGTTAGCTGGCATGAGAAACACAAGTATTGGAGGAAACTGGAACACTTGCAGTCTTCATCTTCTTACATCCCAGTTTAAGTCTCACTTGTATTGGAGGATCTACAACTTTTTAGTATGAGCTGTCACATACACTTTCTTTCATGGTGAAGGGACCATCAACTCTCTGCTTAGGTGGAAGTGCTGCAGCGGAGGTTTACTACCCCTTTTTGTACAATATTTTTGGGGAAGGACTAGTTTCCTCCTCCTTCATCTTTTATTTCTTTTAAAATCCTAGATCATTTTAATTAAGGAGTTTCTAGGGTAGCCCTACAAACACTTGTGTTAGCAAAGACACAAGGTGGAGCTGAGGATAATCATCAAGGGAAGAAAATGCTTGTCTAAATGCATCACTACGAAAACAAATATTTAATGAACACACAGAAAAATGAAAGTATTATAAACATAAGAGTTAATATTGGAAGACTATTACTGTTTTAATTAAGTACCAGTAGTCATTGCTTCCTTATATGTTCAAATATAATACAGCCATATTATGCATTTTAGAAGAAATAAAAATATACCGTCCTCTGATCGTTGATCAAGGAGAATTTCTAATGATTGCAGTGGGTATGGTGAGCTATTGCTGAATTCATACCAAGCAAACTAACTCCCAAAACAGAAAAAAAGCAGCAAGCTCTGCTGAGGAGTTGGGCTAATCCACTTGGCATGCTTTTGTGCTAACTCAGCTGTGCTACTTCTGTATCCAGCCAGTAATCTCCACTCTTGCTTTACCCTGCACAAAGATACCAGCTTGCTCAGAGAGAGCTCAGGATCCCTTCATCATGCTCCATTATACGGCCGGAGAAATGCCTCCCATCTCTCCTGTGTGATAACAGTAAGTTATATTGTGCCAATGGGTTTTTCAGAAGTTGAAAAGAAAGCCAGACTCTTCAGTGTCTCCAGGCATCTCAGGAGGCCTGCTAAGCAGTCCACTGGGAACCTCAACAACCTTGACAGTCTGTGGATCAGTATGGATTAGTTGCTAGTGAACAGGTATCTCCTGTCTATGTCTCTGAAAGACTAAGGAGCACTGTACAAAGATTTGCCTCATGCATTTCTCTAAGGGTTACAAGGAAGTCAGAAGAGTTACATACAAATGTATATGTCACTCAGGTGTGATTGATTTTTATATTAGAGAGACAGAAGTTAGATAATAAGTGACAAGGACTCCAGCACTTACAGCTTTCAGCTGGCAGCTTTCCTGGGCAACATAAGAATAACAAAACATTGTGTGAAAAGCTGCCTCCATTAAAAAAAAAAAAAAAAAAAGTTATTTCCAAAACTGGTACAATGCCTAGGATCCAGCATACGAGTAGACTACCTAGATCATAAAATTGTCTTGGTTGGAAGGGGCCTTTCAGATCATCTAGTCCAACCGTCAACACTGACAAAAACCATCACTAAACCGTATCTCTAAGCACTATGTCTACCCATCTTTTAAATACTGCCAGGGATGGTGGCTCTATCACTTTCCTAGGCAGCCCATTCCAATACTTATAACCCTTTCAGTGTACAAAATCTTTCCTAATATCCAATCTAAAACTCCCCTGATGCAGCTTGAGGCCATTTCCTCCTGCCCTAACGTCTGCTGCTTCTCCCTTTCCTCTCCCCTTTGTGCATTTCAGTTTCTGCTTGGCCCTGCTCTGAATGCATGAGCACAGGCAACATGCAAGGTGACGCGGCCTAGGGCCAGAGTAGAACAGGGACAATCAGACTTGCACTCCCTGTCACAGCAAGGCACGAGACCTGCAGAGGGACTCCGCCAGACTTTGAAAGGATAAGGCATCACTGCAGTCACAACAGAAATAAAAAAAATGCAACCACAAACAAACAAACCAAAAAGCATGAAAAAAATATTTTAGTCTTTCATTTAAAAAAAAAATAAAAAGGCCAAATTAAAGGCTCGGTGCTGCTCAGTATCTGCATTTCCCTGGACTTCTAATTTCTGATCTCCAGCTTGATTTGCTGAATCTTCAGATTTGCCATTTAGATGACAGGAATGCTGAGTCAGAACTGCAATATAACCAGAAGATTCAGGGGTTTTATAGCATTGTTATAGAAGAACTTAAAGAAGTTTGGAAGACTGACTGAGGTTTCTTGTATACTTGCTATCAAGCAGATAGATATTAAGAATATAACTATTTTAATTGCAACCTCCTACCTGCAATTATAAGCAAAGACCAAACTTCAGAAATATGACATTTCTTAGTTTCCTCAGCATAATTAGAAAACATGATTCCCATAAGAAGTTAACTAATATAATCCATAAATATGAATGGAAAATTGGTTTTAGTATTACTTAGCTGCTGTATCTGTTTGGCCCTTGCTAAAACAATCTCTGGTCTCGGTCATCCATTTTAATCTCTGGGAGACAGGAATTTTTGGGATTTGAAGGTTGTGTTTGCCCTGTGGTTTTGGACATTGCATATAGTTTCTGTGAGTGACTGCGGAAATTACTTGTTAGAGTAATTTTTCTGTGGAGTAATAATTTTATAATCTCTTAAAAATGCTTCTTGCTTCTGATGCTTTTCTACTCATTTAGGCTGACGGACTATTAAAGAAGAAGAGTTACTGATCTCAGAAGAAATTTTTTCCTGTTAACTGTGCTCTTCATTTTACCTTTGCCTCTCCAGCAGTGAGTACACCCCTAAATGGCAGTTTGTCACCTTTATGCAGTTCATATGTGAATTGTTCTTTGGGGAGAACGCGAAGCAAGAGGAAATATAAAGAAGAGCTAATCCAGATCAATCATACTCATTTCTAAAGGATTTGATATATGAGCCATAAACATTTCTGTATGATGGGCTCCGTGCTGATCCAGTTCCTTGTGGCAGAGCAAACGGCAGGTTTGTCGTGCTAGCCACAGCTCAGGATTCCAAGAGCAAGCATAGGAGGGCTGCATAGGTTTGCCACAAATACCTTTCCTGTGCCAGTGGGAGGCACACGAGATTTCTGCAGATACCTTATTGCTGCACCCAGGGAAACTAAGAACAGAATATCAGATGAAATAACACTGAATTTCTCTGTTACGCTATTTTTTTCCTCTCAGTGAAGGATATTTATGAAAGGATTATTATTTTCATCCTTGTCTCTCCTCTGCGTATTGTATGTCTGTGCTACACATCTTCAGTCAAGGACTTGCTTTGCTTTTTTGAGCAGACTTTTGCTTAGAGACTTCTGCCATTCTTTTCAGTTTAGTTGAGGTAGTACACGCTATTCTAAAAGACCAATTGAAATAAAAATTAAAAAAAAAAATCTCAACATCCCAGGATGAGGTTTGTTAGGCTGTGGAATAGTCTCCTGGGGTTGTGGTAGAAATGACTTTGCTTGCAACATATAGAACTGCTGAAATAAGATACTAGAAATTATAAAAAGCAAATGCAATTTTTTTTTCAGGGACTGAGCTGGGGTTTAGCAGACATGAGAGGTCAATGCAGAAAGTTTTGATTTTTTTTTCCCACCTCTAACTCTGTGTAAACAAGGAACAACTTTGATTAAAAAAAACCACACAAATGAACAAACAACAAAACTCCCAAACCCACCACCATACAAAAACCCCTAGGGAATACATCCTTACATGGTTTAATTGAAACTACAGTTTATTACTTTTCTGCAGTGTATTCAGAGACACCATATACTACCTTTGTTACGGTTTAAGCCACATTTGCTCTAAGTGGCCTCTTTGAAGTGGATACTCTCTAGATTTTAGGAGACTTATATCAGATTTTCTAGAATCTACACCTTGTTTCATGTTTCTGTAATTTCCCAAAGTTGTGTGAATGCACACATTTGTTTTCTGAGTTGACAGTAGTCAGATCCTTGTCTGACCTGAGTAATAACTTCTCCCTGTTCCTCCATCCACACACTACACTAGATTGAAGTTTCCACAAGTGAAACCCATATTACAAGGTGAAGCAATCCCACGGAACATGCTATAACATCTGTACAACAAATTCAACTGTGAGGATGCTATTTCCTTCCAGTTCTTTGTATAAATCACAATGAAACAAGAGCTATGAAATATTCCTGTCCTGTGTACTCAAAGTCACTTTTACACTATGTTAAGTGTGGAAGCCCTGTTAGATGTCCATGGTATGCCAGGAAAGGGCAGGCTTAAAGTGTTTTTATTTGCCTGGGTAAAATGTCATAAATCACAATTCATAACTTGAAGGTAAAGCCAAAGTAAAATTTTATTTAAATACAAGTGGATACTTATGAAAATTAAGGTATTCCTCTGGTTCTCCCCTGCATTGGTTGAGAAGTAAGAGAGCAAACTTTTAGTGTGTCTTCTTCTGTGTGGCCAAGCTCTTCTTTGCCATTTCTTTGTTACATCACAAGTACACTACAGTCCACCGCGCACTGTGGAACCGACATGGTCGGAGTAGGACTAACTAGCATTTAGCCCTGCAAAAAAGGAGACACTAGGTGAACAGGAACGGAGATTCAGGCCTATACAGAACTTGTGGCTTTAAAACGGTTAACTAAACCAAGGTTTTTTCAAACACAGATGACAATGACTAGATGCATATAAAGATTTACATCTGATTTTAGCTGATTTCAGATTGTGCTTGCCTTTAACCTTGTGTGGAAGGCTATCGGGGCCTCTGGGGAAATAAAATAAATAAATTAAAATAAAATAAATAAGGGAGAGTAAATAAGGTGCTTAGCTCTGAGAATGTAAAGATAACCAGAACGGACCAGCTGGCGTGCCCAGATTTATTCTTTTAATAGCTGGCTGAAAGGGACAGCTCTTTGCATTTCCCTTGTTGTTTCAATTTCAAGAGCATATAATTGTGTTAATTTATTTCTGGGATAATCAGTGACTGTCATGAATATCTGTAAATGAACTTACAGATATTTTGGATGAATTCAAGGAGCCTTGGATCAGTCCCAAATGTGCAACATGTCTTTTAATAACTGATCCCCCGTACATCTGGAATTTACAAATCCATTCAAGTGGTAGGTCATAAATTCCCCATCCTTTAGCTATGGATAATTTTAAGGATTTGGATCACTCTTTTTAAGCCTGAACTCTATATTAAGTATGCTTTCAAGCTCCCTACCATATCTGGTTTTCCTGTGGGCTTTTGTTTTCTGTTTCATTTTATTTCAACAGATGTTATTTACTGCTATTTCCCTCTGCTTTTGAGAGGATTTATCATTGAGATATATTTTCATTTTAGTGCACAAATACATTAAATCCAGGCATGATACCTGACCAAAACGGCTGGAAAGTGACACTGAAATTAAGGCTATAGAGCTGCCTCTCTAATCTGCTGAGCAGTTTATATAAATGCTGTTTAAATAAAATGAGTCTGCAAACAGAAAAGCTTAAAGAATATTAAATCCAGGCTTTATAAATGATGGCCAAGCTAGCAGGAACCACCCCATAGTGTGCAATCTTTTTCTTTCATGTAACAAGGTTATCTGGCCTCACAAGCTTCTTAGGGTAAACTTAATTAAAGCCAATAAAGAGAAAATGTAAAAGGGTAGCTATTTTGATTTCCGAAATTCAGTATTTTTCAATATATATTACTGTGGGCTAGAGGTACATCTCCCTTAGTGGAAGACTTAGAGGGCGAAAGCTTAATTTCTTATTTCCTTTTCCTATAATATTTATACACCCTGCTCCTATGAGTGTGTGTGTCTGTGAAGGAGGTGGGAGTGAGTGGACATTTCCCTTTTCCTGGGAGATAAGAACTCACTGAATAATCCCCCAAGGACGGAGTATGCTACACATGTCAGCAAGGAGTTTGTCAGTATTCCTAAGATTTCTATACAGCTGCAATTCATGGATTTAATAAAATATTGATATATGTTTCCACAGTTCTATTATGCAGCAAAAATCTTTATGTGATCTAAATTAAACAATTCTGCAATGGGCTGGAGACTGCAAGTTGTTTCTTGCCCTGGTGGAAAAGTTCTCTGCTGCCACCCCACCTGCTGCCCCAAATGCCATGCCTCAGAAATATCACTGAATGGGAGAGCTGTTGTAAAGAATTGCTTGCTATTTTATTTGGGTTTCTGTTTAGCCTGGTAAAACATCCCTCTTATCAGCTTGTATCACTGAACTGTTGCTGAGCTACAGGCCCAAGTCTAATCTCAGATTGATGAAATGCATCCAACATGACATTTGACTCAATCTGCTCATAAATAACAATAATACTACTTTACATTTATATAACCCTTTTCAGCAAGAGCTCTCCCAAAAGGTCTTTTTGACCTCCAATTTATCTATTGTGACTCTCACTGAATTAGAGGCAAGCGTAATGTTCTCTACTCCACTACCACATACAGCATGGCAATAGCTGTGAGACAAATTACTTTTATGATGAAATTCCAGTCATCTTAGCTATGTGATGCTCAATAATCCGTCCAAGCAGAGATCACCTGTTACGTTATTAGTGTCTCAGTCACTCAGACAGCTGTCAACCATATAAAAACCTACCTGCCCAGTAGTACCCCCTTTCTTCCAAATCCGTAATTTCTAACTCTCAGATAATTACACAGACCTTAACTGTGTAATTGACACTTTTAAGCACAGGATTTTGCAATTCACTGTTGACTAAAGCCAAAAGCTTAATGAAGTTGAAAAAGAGGAAGCTGGACTTAGTCTGGATTTAAGATGTTTGTGCCTCAACCCTAACAAAGGTTGGGTCAGTCTCACTTTGGCTTGTAAGGCTAAGTTTTGAAAGGCATCAAAAGATGCAGATAGGAATTTTCAGATTCATGCGCTGTGCCTGTTGCTGCTGTTGAAGCCTAAATATCACAAATAAAATTGTCTTTGATAAATCATGAAGTCTGGCTCTAACAATCTGCCAACGCACAGCACCTATCTACATATCCACCCAAGAAACTCACTGTAAGACATTTTTCTCCCTGTTCCTGCTGAAACTGTACCACTGTAAAATTCCTACTGACTTCAGAAGGAATGAAATTTAGCAAATGTGACGTTTTTACATTAGTGCAAAACTTTATAATTTGTTTAATAATGAGAGTATAGTGTAATGCTTTTTAAACAATCTTCAATTACTTAGGTTACTTTAAAATACCTTTATGGCTCACAGACAGCTGACAAACTTTACAAGAATATGTGGAATACTCAGAACTAGAAAGAGGATGCACCAACTATGACACTTAAAATTCTCAGCTTGTATATGAGAGATCCAACCATAAATTCCTGTTCTGAGTCAGGAAGAACAAGGACATGAACATTGCAGTGACAGCTCAGGGATTTTAGCTATTCTGGTGTGATTTTTTTTTATGATCTCTGTTTTTTATTGTAAAATTTTAAAGAACCTTCTTGTTAATCCAGTTTAGCTCTATCCCCAAGATCATGCCATAAAGCCATTACATCGCAGCTTGTTCTTGCAAAGAGGCCAACGTGATCAGCAATTACCAAAAATAAACGGGATGCTGATGCTATCAGACGTTATAGATTGAATCAATACTGTAACAAAATCTAAGAAAAAAGTCTAATGAACCAGTGATTTTTCTCTACAAATCCTGGCCTGTTCTGTTCTTTTTTTCCTCACCTGCTGATAGTTTTGTCCCCACATCTAAATATGTAACTTTTTCTGTTTCTGTTTATTGTCTGCGTATCACTGCTTGAAAAGTCAGATATGTATTTTTCTATACAGAGACAGAAGTTTTCAAATCTGTGTTTAGTCTAAGGCCCCAGGTCGGGTTTAAAAAAAATATCTCACAACTCTCTCAGTGTTTCAGTTCTAACAGCAGACTTCCCATAAACTCTTACAGTTAAGTTAAATATACAACTATATGCCAGCTTTGCAGTTTGGCATCTTAGAGCAAACTGAAACCAAAAGGTCAAGACAATCATTCTGATCTTGTAACCTAAGTCAGAGCGACTCATTCCTACCTTCCTTCAGATGAAGTAATCACATAAAAATAAAGCACTTTCTAATGAAAACAGTAAGTGGTCAGACCTCTGTTCTAGACAGAAGGAATTTTGATAGTTCTGATTTTATGGACTGTAGACTAGGGTAGCAAAAGTATGTTGATTTTCTTACAGGGGATAGAAATAAAGTGAAATGGAAGCAGGTGAATCTGCCCTAGCAGTGAACCATTGGATACAATACTTTGCTTCAGTGAGTATCCAAATTATTTTCAGGTAGTTTGGCACATAGGTAATTTATGTGCTTCGTTCTCTGCCTGCTATTTAGAAGCTGTTTCTCAAGTAGGGATTGTTCTCTGAACTATTCACCTTTGCATGGACTATTTCACTCCTAACTCTGCTAATATTCTTCTTAAGGTTATCTTAGTGAATTTTCGTTACTCAGAGACTTAGCATGTGGCTGGGGTCAAACTAAAAACTGCAAGGGTGCTCTTAGGTGACTGCTTGCTTGATGACTGCATGTATCATGCAACACAGGCTGTCCCAGCCATGATACGTTTGCTGTCACTGACCAGAAGAAACTATTAGGGCACAGAGTCTCTGCAAAGGGCAATGCTACCAAATACGTAAGTTCTTCTTTAGAGACCTCAAATACAAAAACTGACTTCTAGATGTAGTACATTTCGATTAATATTTTGGAGTATAAAACAGAAGACTGAAGCCCATATTATTGTCTCAGATGAGCTGTACCAGAAGACTCAGTGTTTAAAACATACAGCTTGGGTACTTCAATTTTCTGATCCCACAAACAGGAAACCAAATTGTTGGTTTGGCTGACAAATGCCAGACACTCAGCTCATATCAAAATAAGCAGAAGATGACGGTGATTGAGAAGCGAGTGGGTCACAATGAGGAGACAACAATGGTCACCTAGATGTCCCCTGCCTCCTGCAACAGGATGGAGCTAGGCTAAACGTGTCAGTACACCTCTAGCCTCAGCAACCCCCCGCCTCACTCCCTAATGCACAGAGCAGTTCAAACACCCCCTTCATCCCTGTATCAGAAGAGCACTGCTGTTAACCCCAGAATAGAAGTTATGCTTGAAGGGCTTGTGAGCTACATGTGATACAACATACAGATATTCAAGAAATGCACACGTAGTCTGAGAATGCTCAAACTCCCTGGCGATAAGCAGCCCTGGTTTCTACAAGTATTCTTACATTTGTAGTTCTCATTGAGACATACATAAATCTGACAGTATTTTTATCCTTCCTGGCACCAGTTCTCCCCTTCACATGATGGGGGAGTCTAGGGTCGAAAAGTGATACTATTCTTTATTGACAGATATAAAAAACTTTCCGGAGGAGGCAGCTGGAAAACCAAAAACTCTATTCACAATGGGACTTTGGTACCTGGAAATCATAAAGCTGAACTAAGTATCCAGGTTCTCTATACAAAAAGTCTCACACACTTCAGAAGAACATGATACACACATGCCTCAGTGCCTACAATAATCCAAGATTAAAAAAAAAAAAAAACAGCAAACAAAATAAAACAGACACACCCTCCCTGAAAGTCAAACAATCCAAATGTGTATTAACAGCAGCATTATCATAAGGAATTGCTAGGTATCACCATCATATCTATCTGGGTTAAGCTACAAATACACACGTATGTATATCTTTGGAGATTCTTAAATCTTTCAGGATCATCTGAAAGCCTTCAGAGCTGACACAAGTAGATTTACAGAAGAGGATAAATCTTGGCAAAACACTGCATAGTAGCTCAATTATCCTGCTTCAGGGAAATCTAATTTAATTGCTGGAATGCAATCACTTCCGATAAGGTTTGATACCAACATCATTATCTGTCTGTAAATGTATCCTCACCAGATGTTCTTTCTAAGGCAACTAAATAAAATTCATAGCCACCCACTTCAAATAGCAAACTATTTGTTGTTACTATAACTTGTAAAGCATCTAGTCAGAGGTCAGTAACTAGTTTTATTAGGAAAAATAGAGATTGTAGCTTCCTCCCCCCCAAATATATTCCCCTAGTACTTATTATTGCAGGGTTTGTTTTCTATATTGTTTTCTATATAATTCTCCTGGCACAGTACTTCATTACTGTGTGGCCCACTTCCTACAGACAACTCTGCTGTGCCATTTCCTGGAGGCTAAAATGAAGTCCAGCATCACATCTCATGAGTGTTTGAATGAGCTATTCCAAAATTTGATGTTTCAGGATGTTGGGAAACTGCTTTCCTGTGTTTCCTTAACATTTGATCGGTTCAAATATATGCAGCTGAACACATTTTTTCATTGTTCTAGTTGTGCAAAGACAACTTAAAAACAAACAATGTATACCTCCTAAAGTCCTTTTACACTGCAGGATTGTGACATTAAGTACAACTAGATCTTATGTAGACTCTGTGGTCAACATCAAATGAGGTAGGTGGGGCACCAGAGTGGGGTTAGAGAAGCACAGCTGGCTAATTGCACAAATACATGCTTGGGGGGCTGCAACCACAACACAGCCCATGTTGCTGGCACTAAACTCTTCTTGCTAGATTAAAAATCTGTGTACATGTTAAGGAGCTGCAAGCATGCTTTTAGAAAGTAATCTTCGTATAAGAAACAAGCCCACTTGACTCTGATCTCCTTCCATACTCTTCTGTTGATAAGAATATTAGCAATACAAACATTACTATAACAATATTCCCCCAGCTTATGGCCTGTATCCAACTGCGGCACAAGAAGCACAGACTCCGCTAAGTGGTGAAGCAAAGACGTTTACTGTTTTACTTTTTCAGCATCTATAGTTTCTGTCTTTTGATCACACGCTGTGCCCTTTTCACAGATAGGTTGTGAGTGACTGTTCATATACCATTGTGAGCAATACAGTTGGCTACATTTAAATCTTTATCCCACCTAGGTTAACACAACAATACTATTTCGGTACACTGCTATCTGCTACATTTCACACCACACACACACATCAACATATAAGGACATTGTTTTACTGATCTCAAGGCTTCCTTCCCATCAATACAAGAATACCTGCCAAGCTCTCGCTCAGCAGCACATCTCCAACTTTCTCATTCCCACATCCGACAAGCCTTACTTTGTAGTTCTCATGCAATTTGTCAACTCCATCCTCAGAGCTTGAGGATGCTTGTCTTATTTAGGTAGAATGTTGATTGTGGTTCCAGGTTTCCTGATTTACAGCATGTCACTGTGACAAGGATACTTAAGGCTGATTCATTTGGATCCTTCTCATTTTCAACACAGAGATCAGAAAAAGCATTTTACACCGCCTTGGCTGAAGACAAGGTGCTAGGCTAAATGGCTATTCAGTTTAACACAGGACAGCTATTCTTATGTTCTTACATATTTTAATGTTCTCTGATTAAGTACTTGGAAGGAAGTAAGTACTTGGAGATTGTGAGCTGCAGTATGGTGCCATTTGGAGTCTACAAGAACAAGGAATGCAATACAGTCCTGATGCTGATACTGAAGCTATTTCTACATATTTATATCTATTTCTACATTGACAAATTCTATCACAAGTAATTTGTATTTATGAAACTGCATAATAGACTCAAGTGGCTTTTTTTAATGTTAAGCCTACCCAGTGTAATCACACTGTAGTGAATGTATCTATTGTTAGCATTAGCACTGAGAGTTTAAAACTTGAATAGATTTTTGTTACCTAGGGAAATTTACATACGTAAATTAAAGCAGCAAAAATCCCCAACCTATCTGTATTGAAGTTTTCTTGTCTTGTATGGTAAAAATCTTAAAATAACTTTTATAGGGGCTCGGTTTAAAAAGATGTGTTATTTTGAAAATAGACCTTTAAGCTTTGTAAGCCTGCAGAATTTGCAAATAGATGAGAACCAACCCTTAGTAAATGAGATAAATTGATAACGTATGTACTCTTTAACTAATTGTAGACATAATGCCTAAAAGTTCTTGTGAAATAACTTCTGTTATGCTAGGTATTAGTATAAATTAACTCAGCTGTGAGCATGGTCTCTCTTTTCTTAAAAGCTGAATAGATTTGCTGTGACATTACTGTAAAATCCTCTGGAGATGCTCTAAAGATAATGATGAATATTGAATTAATTTCCATAGCATTAAACTACACTAGAACATTTGATTCCTAGATGCACTGCCTGTTTTATTCCCACAACCCCGCCAAACAAATTTCATACATAAGAACTGTACCTTCAGCTTAAATATCAGAGCATACACCATAGTCATGCTTCTCCCAAAGAGTCACTAGTTTATCAGAAGAGACAACTGGACTCTGCAAACAAAATTTTGTAAAACTCTGTTGAATAAAACCAAGTGAATCTATGTGAATGTGACATGTGGTCTTAATTTTGATTCACAAAACCTGTTATCTCAATGCGAAACTATGCTATTGGGAGTGGAAGAAAGAAAACCCAGACTGGTGGATTTCCGCATCTCCAACTACCATGCACAGTGATGACTAGAAAGTCAACATCTTCTAACTCTTTCTACAGAGTTATTCTCTTTATAGGTTAAGAAAAATCCTGCACTACCTTGCCTACCACTGTGTAGAAACACTTGATGCTCCTGACTACAATCCAACATTCTCATACTCAGAAGAAAATTTCATTCGTCTCCCAGAGGGCTCTCTGGTCAGACCCATCAACATCATTTGATCTGACAGTGGACAATAACTCTCTTCAGAACAAGATATTTTACCTACAGACAGCTGTACCTGAACAATAAATACGAGCATATTTATACTCTGTAGAGAAGAAGAGTTGAATGAAGAGTTGAATGCAGAGAACCATGGTCAGCAAGATACTGGTACACAAATGCAAAAGGAGATTAAAGGAGGACTTCCATCTTGTGCTTCCGTGGCTCACAACAGTCTTACTCCAGTTCCTGTTCTCCTTTACAGGACCATCCAGATGAAACTGAAGGTGTGTGGGAAAGCAGGGCAGATACCAGGATGAGGCTCTGAAACAACATATGAAAAATGAGCATATTTTATGAAATGAGCATATTTTATGAGTATATGAAAACAGAGCAAGACTGGCACGGGAAGTAATAAATTCACCACTCAAACAGCATGCTGGCTGATGTTGCCTTGAAACCTCCAAGCTAGTGGAGAGATTCACGAGCTCCAGTGAGATGTGCTACCTGCACAAGCCCACTCATTTCTGGCTGCAATTTAACCCAAGTTAAATAGCTCCCAGGCCTCAATAATGGAGTTACCTGAACTGGAGCTTGGTTGCCAAGTGCTTTATTTTGCCTCACATTAGAGAAACTTTCACCTTAAGTGGCACAAACATTCCAGCACAAGTTTTGCTTTTCTTTATTGTGTCTAACTCTGTAGCAGTAGAAATAACAAATATGAATGGGGAAAGCTCTAGAAAAGTATCTGTCAAGTTGTTTGGAGTTTGTCATCCCCAGAATGAAACTAAGACAGATTGCTGGCATGAAGGAACAACTGTCCTTTCAGAGAAAGCCTCTTACTTTACTCCATGTTAACAGGAACAGTTAGATTAGCAGAGAGCATTAATTAATCCCCACTGGTACCACATACCCTATTCCCTAAAAGGCAGGCCATACTTTCAAAATCAGATTTTGCAAGCACAACTTGTGCAGAGCACAGGGAGACAGGTAAAAAAAGGTATAAGGATTTTGTCTGACAGCAAGATGAGCCTTGTCTCAGCTGCTTTGACTAGATCTCAGTTCACAAGAATAACTTTTCCCTTTAAATCTGCACCCAAGGACAGGTTACAGTTTTGTGGCTCTTAAAATGGACTTGAGATATTTGTCTACTTAGTAGTTTTGAATACTCTTAAAATCTCATTTATTTTTGCATTATTAATAGCCAAAGCACCCAGGGTTCAATCCAAACTATCACAGGAACCCATGAATGAACCACACTGAACAAGGACTAGGCAAACTTTCTTCTCTTTCTGTCCTTCCTGATCTTCCTAGCTAGTAACTAAAATGTAGCCAAAATACAGCTTATAAAAAACATGAGACATATGGTGTTCATAGAGAGGGGAGTGGCTGCAGAGATGTCTGCAGAGGATGTTGGATGCTGGGAGAGGCAAAATAAAAAGATTTCACTAAACTATTTTATTAACTATTGGTTTTTTTCCTTGTCTCTGATTACATTTGCATTTTTTTTAGAATTTGCTCGACCTTCTACTCTATAGCTTAGATGACGAAACAAGTAGATGTAGCATGCAGATCTAAATCAGTCGTTTGTTGTCTAGAATTTCCTTGGGATATTAAGGTGGACTGGCTACCTCAAACCCCTTCCTTCAGCTGATTAATCTCTCAGAGTATAAGTACTTCAGCAATCTCTCTGATTTTTTTTTAAGGGTCCTTTTCAGACCTCTTGGAATATATTACCAGTAAAAGAGCCAACTTCAAGTGACATCAGTATACAGGCCTGTAGCACAAAATTGCCTTCAATTTTTTCTCCAAAGCCAACACCTTTTGAGCACCTATTTCTTACTTCAGCTCTACAAGTTGAGCAAGGATAACAAGCAGATTCATTTCCCTAAAGCAGGAATAACTTCCATTCCCACCTCAAGTTCCATGTGCATGGTACATGCTGATCACATAGACAATGTGAGGATAAAGTAAACATGGAGGGTAACATTTGGAAACTGGCATTTAACAAGGAATTCATCACACAGTACAAAGTAATGCGTCATAATACCACCTGCAACTTTTTTAGAACCTGCTTATAAACTGAAAGAACAATAAAAAGTGTGATTTGTACTAATTACTTATATTGTGCACACTGGGAAAGAAGGATTATATTACACTAAATAAAGTCGTAGGATCCAGCAATTAGACTTCTTAATTCTGAAAGATACTAGTAAAAATTTTGGAAGTAAAAAATCAAGTTAAGAGTTGAAGTTGTGCTATTTAACAAACAACTAAGATAGCTCACATCATCTCGCATGCATATTTGGAACAAAGTGAAGGTTTCTCCACAGGACTCACCATATTTTGGGAGAGGGTCAGCAGAAGGTTCTTAAGGAGTGTGAGTTCTGAGTACCCATCCATCCTATAGACAAGTCAGTAACATAATTAATTTTTCACATCTTTTTCTACACAAAATAATTAAAGACTCTCTAAAAACCTAAAAGATTGCATTAAAACTTTCACTTCCCCTTTCTTATAAAATTATTTGATTTAAATAATTATATAGAATAAGCAGAGAAGTCTCAAGTATGAAACTGGCTGTGACTGACAAGCAAAGCTGCTGAAACCACACTCCTATAAACAGAAAAGCCATCATCTCATTCAAAACCCCTTGTTGGACATGACCAGAACCACTTTGAGTCTATAATAGAAATGTAAAGACAAGTTACCTGACCACAGAGGTACACAAATTCAGAGCTACAACAGACCTTCATGCTTATCACTAGATAAAAGGATTGTTACCAGAGAGCCAAATTTATGAAGAGCTTATCTCCTTTCTAATTTGGAACCGATGGCTTTAATTTGGTTGTTAGGCTGGGGAATCTATGAGTTCAGGATAGAAAATTCTCTACATCTGTGCCCTGCTTCTGGATGGGGAAACTGATTAATGGGCTTGAAAGACTGCTAAGGCTATCACAGCTACAGAATAAAAATAAACTCAGCTAGTTAACAGCTTTTATCTTCTAAAAAGGCAGGACAAATAATAGAACTTCACCGCATACCAAAAGGCCTTTCAAACTGAAATAATGCTGGCTCACTTCTATGGCAGCATGAATACAAACTGCAGGGTATGGAACAAGTTGCACTAAGCTGGTGAAGAAGGCAATTAGCAGGAGTGGAGAACTCCAGGCTATTTTGCTTGCCGCATACTACTTTAAGAAAGCACCACTGCATGACACATAACTTCCCTTGCTACCTACTTTAATCTATATTCAAAGAACATTAAGCAGGTAAGGCAGGGTAATGTTGCTCACCCAGTAGAAACTAAGTAAAGATGAACAGGGAAGATCCATTCATTGTCTCTTCCAAAAGAGAACTAGTGGGTGTCAAATAACACTACTAAGTGGCAAATTCAAAATACGTATTATGTTTGTCATGTAATTCCTAGGGTGCAGAATGCTATTGATCTCAAAAAATTACCTGGGTTCAAAAAGCAATTTGGCAAAAAAGAAGAAGTAAAAGAATAGGATTCCTCATTTATATCATATTAATGCCACTTGGAAAACTCAGTTTTGTAGAGCTGAACCAAATGACTCTAAGGGGTTATCTTATCCAGAAAACAGAAAAGCGTTGCAGAAATAATGTTGGCAAGTCTGCAGAAAAAATATTAAATGCCTGTAAAATGAGAAGATGTTGGGTTTGTTCACTAATATGTGAAATGCAGTATTGCATACTGGTTTGTCCTTTGTGTTACTTAGGCTTTGTGATAACACTGCTGACAGTTTACATCTAGTCATATATTTAGCAAATGTAGCAAATTAGGTGAAAAGGTCAGCAAGTAGACAGCAAAGCCATCAAAGAAATATCCAAGAATGAATTCTGGATGATAAGTAAAACAACATACAGTAAGATCTTTTCATCTGTCTGAACTACAGCAGCAACAGCAACTACTCTACTAATACCATCGAATCCCATTTTATATTCTCCACTGTGAAACACTTGTCATCAGGCATACTCTGAAAATCACTTGGAAGAAGCAATGTCTCCCAAAGGCTATGCTACTTATGTGCCTCCTACTCTGCTTCTCTAAAGACATTTGCCATAACCACTTGGATGGGGTGGCTACAGAAATCTACTTAGGATCTGCTTACATTCCATTTTTACTCTGTTGTTGCTGTTGGGTTTCTGTTCAATCAATATACACTGAAAGGATTAGCCTCATTTCCTACAGAAACAGCCATACTGTGACACCCTGGCAGTGTGTGTGCCTTGGTATGTTCAACCAAAATTACTGAATAAGGAAGAGGACTTAACATTATTCAGTTGCTACGGGTTTCATAAAAGATAGAGCAGAGAAGGAAGGCTGGGATTAGCACTTTTGAAAGTTCACTCGCTTCAAGGACTTTTATCTTTTCAGGCAATCTCTACAGCCAAACATGGCAGCTCACATTTTGCCAATATTCTGCAGAGGAGAAATGATAAGGGAAACAAAGGAAAATATTTGGTGTTTGCAGAGACAGCAAAATATCTATGCATATTTTAGTAAAAAAAAAACATTTAACCAGGATGAATTACCTATGAGATTCCTTTATCCTATTGCTTAGAGAAATGCTTGGTTTCTTCTACAGAAAATGAGAGTCTTTCTCTGTTTATTCTGCTCCTTGCTCTCTTTTTCCCTACAGTGATAAGTTTAGCCAGCTCCTTTCTTTGCTCCTCCATTGGACAGTGAATAGTTGGGCTTTCAGGTATATTTTGTATTCTGGCAAATGCTTTGTTATCCTCTGGGAAAGCATCCCAAACCTCTTCTTCAAACTTTGTCACCTTTTCTTCTAAGGTGAAGCACCACTGCATAAGATGAAGAACTTTATATATTTTTAAAACAGTAAATGGTATTTTTGTTCCTGGTATTATTACAAATTGTACCTTTGCAATATGTTATTTACTCATACATTTACTTCACTCGCTCTCTTAATGGCAATAAGGTCACAACTGCAAACCTGAATCCTATCCATTTGTCTTATTTGGGCTCTTCTTTCCTTACTACTATCACCGTCCCTGACAAAACACTGTCTTGTACACCTGTGTACAGCTTAAAATTAATAAATGTTCCATTTGCTTTCAGGCTAAGAGCTCATTTATCTTCTGCTGAAATTTGTCAATTGCTCTTGTGAAGCATTACCTGGCACAAATGGTGCTAGTGATGTCCTCTCATCCAAGCTGCTCATGGTCAACAAGAGTTTGCAAATTTGTAGAAGTCAAAGCAACACAGTGTAATGCTTGGATGTCCTTCTGAGTATATGTCTTTTTGCTGCTTGTCCTGATCTAGGCAGCTCTGCATTGTGCTTTTTTGAACTCAAGACTTTGACCTTTGCCTCCCTTCCTATCCACCATCTCTTTTCTGGACTTTCTGCAGTCATGCAAGTGCCTCCTCTCAGAAACATTGTTCTCCTCTGAGTTCTGTCCTTGGGATTGCTTTTTTTTTTTGTTGTCATATCACCAGGCTTTCTTGAAGGTTAATTCTGGTTTTCCAAAAGTCTCTCTCTTGATATTCTCCCTTATACCTCATCATAAGCTCTGATCAGGATTTCATGCAGCCCCTTGTAAATTGACAAATTGGCTATTTAGACTCAGAACAGATATACATTTTTCTTTGTGTTCATTTTCTTTTTCTACTCTGTTTAAAGGCTGTATCTCATATGATTCACTTTTACCTGGAGTGCAAGACTCACTCCTCAAATTTCTGTAATGTGAAATATCACAGTTAGTCATCTCTGCCTGAGTTAACAGTAAGATATTAAAAATACAAGTCATCTATTGTGATAAAAATGAGACTATATTCTGTCTGTCTTCCTTGCGACTGCCTCCCACTGCTCTCAGTGCCATTTGAGCACATTCCTATCACTATCCACGTTTCCAGGGTGTTTCAGAGAGGTAAATTGCTACCAGTGGTTTCTTAGCTCAATAATATCAGTGTTCAACAATTACTGAGAGCCAAGCAATTTAGCAGACATTTATTCCAGGGTGCGAGCTCTGACTATTTAATTATACAAGTCCCTAGATCATACAACTGCCTCTTTAGCACCAAAACATCCTAAAAATATATTATTATTACAGAACTGAAAAAAGGCAGTCCATGTAAGATTTGTGAGGAGAAAAAGCATTCATAAGGGGCTATTTGAAAAAGAAAACATGAAAACAAAGTTTTGTGCAGAAGGGAGCAATAACCTCACAAAGGAGAGGAGAAAGTGTAAACAAGAGGCTCATTGCCCCAAATACACTATGGACTATTCAAGAAAAATGTCATGGAGAAGTCTAAGTAAAGCGTTGCCCTTACCACAAGCATCCATCTTATGAGAAAAGATGGTAAATTTTTTTCCTTCATAACCCAAGCAGGAGCATGAGAAGGCTCTTCACATCCCCTGGTCACCATCATGAATTCCAGGTGATAAAATTAATTTGACCTAATGGTGTGAAATAAAAGTAATACTGTCTGTTAAAACCCTTATAACTGCCAAAAATTAGGTCACTTGAGTTTCGTCTCCTATGCTAAGTAATACCAATCTGTTGGTGAAAGAGAATTACTGAGACCAGCACAAATAGGAGGATTTTAAACCAATAAAAAAAAGGACCCACGTGATATTAAGGCCAGAGATTGTACTGAACTTTTGGTCTGGCTTTTGGATGTTATCTCTTGCTTTACCTCCTCTGTGTGTTTGATTGGGCAGCTATGTCTATTGCCAGCTCTTCCAGATTTGTACATCCAAGTGATTTGAGCTCCTGGGGTAGGAGCTCTTCAGCTTAACTGACAGTTAAGATTTGCGCTTTTCCCCAGTAGCCCCCATGTGATAATTAATTTTATGTTTCCTGTTATTTGTCCAACTAAACCAGCAATTAATTACATATATTTCAGTCTTAAGACCAAGCTTACTCTCCCTTTTACCAGCATCATTCTACAACCACTAGCCTGAGATAATTTCTCTACTCAGTTTGGCACATGTATTTAACAAACATTAAATACACTGAAGGATGGGATGACCTTAAAACATGATTGAACTTATCATTCAGCCCATAAGAAATGTGGGTGCATTTGTGCACTGAGGGATTTCAAAAGCCTTGAAGTATTTCATTTGGATGCTGGCAGCATTAAGTCCTTGTTTTGGAAATATTTTCTTTCATCACTATTATCAATTCCAAAGTGCCTTTTGGTTTTTCATTTTTCAGTTGGAATCCTATTCATCTTAACATTCATTTCATTTAAAGTTGGCATAAAGTGAAGGAAAAAGCTTGAAAAAAATAATCATATTCCCTTTATCTGTGCACCAAAAATAAGTAAGATGCAGCTGAACAAAATGTGTCTTTTGGGGCCAAAGTGATTTCTGGTTTTCCTCTCCCCCACTGCCCTTCTTCCCAAATTCACATGTCAGGTACAGAGGCTTTTAGCAGTGCAGCACCAAACTGATCCCTGTGTTATTCATCCAGCATTACCTGAGTGTGCCCCTGCCAGAGGGACTACCCAGTTCCCTTTCCCAGTTTCCCTGCCAGAGTGGCTGGTGGGCCTGGCCCCAGAAAGCATCCTCTCCCTTCCCAGACCAGCTGCAGAGTCCCTCTTGGGCCAGATTGGTTGTGGTGAGGGGGAACAGGAGGACAGAGGGGAGGAACAGGACTCATTTTTTCCAAAACAGAAACAGAGCTATAAGCAGCTGTTATCTACTGTCTGAGCTCCCATGTCCATGTAAATCTCTCAGCTTCTGAGAGAACGGGGATGAATGTTTTGCTTGCCTCTTGCCAGAGTCCTTCATCAGGCTTGTCTTCTTTAGGACACAGAGTGTGAGGAGGGATTGCATGGGGTGGTATAAGCACCTCCACAGCTGGGTCTTTTGGCTAGAGAGCAGTTTCACAGAATCACAGAATCACAGAATCTTAGTGGTCGGAAGGGACCTTTGAGATCATCGAGTCCAACCACATTAAAAAAACAACAACAACAACAAAAACCCCACAAAAACAAACAAACAACAAAAAAAAACACACACAAAACCAACCAAACAAAAAAAGCCACCCACCAACTAAACCCCACACCCACAACCCCATGTACAACACCCCACCACAAATCAATAATCTTGGCCACTAGAGCATGCCCTGAAGAGCCACGTCTACACGTTTCTTAAAT
>JAOQGH010000001.1:91065657-91076723 GCA_025769975.1 Gallinago jamesoni | reverse complement strand
CCTGTCCAGATCATCAATAAAGATATTGAACAAGACCGGCCCCAAAACTGAGCCCTGAGGGACACCACTGGTGACTGTGGTCTTTCACAAGCTGAAATTTTCAATGTTGCACCTATAGAAGGTAAAACAAAAATTCACTTAGCCAACTGCTCTGTGGACCACTAAAATCAGTTGCCTGACAGATACGGCCTGTAAAGATCAATCAAAGTGGCAGTGGAAGACTCGGGGATACATTCAAGAGGTTACTGATGGCAGGGCTTACTGAAGGTTCTCATGGGTATAAAATATACTGTATACACTATGACTGCAACATTTCTCATCCAGAAAGGGAGTTTCTACAACCTGGGGTTACAGGTGACCCAAAACTGAGGAGTCAGGCTGCAAAGCCACTCAAATTCTTCTATACTGAAAATGCACCCATTTTCCAAACTGCTCAAGTGAGATGACAGCTAATTCTTTGAATTATCAAATTCTAGCTTTCACCAGCTGGAGTTCTTTAGACTATGTCACGTTTTCCATTTTTTTAAAAATAGCGTGTGGAAAAGCATATTAAACCCCAACTTCTCCTAAAGTCACCATTGTTGTCCAAGATGTATTTTGTTTAGGAAATTTAATCAGGTTCTGTTCACAACAAGCGAGAACAAATTTGCTGTTTCTGCAATGCTGAGATGAGAACCCTTTTGTGCATGAAACACAAAGAAGGAAGAATTGCGTATCAAATTGCAACTAGATAAGGAACTTAATGCAATGAGAAGAGTGAAAGAATTTGGTGGATCATTGGATTTTAACATCACTACTTTTATGGAAAATGGCACAGAGGCCTTTTGTAACCATGAGCATTCAACGCTCATTTGAGCAATCACACCTCGCACAGCATGCTTGTTCCCTGACATTTATGCTGCTAGCACTTTCTCAGCAGCCCCCTCATTACAAATCTCTAATGCCACTTCTTGTGTCATTTAATTTTCCTGTGAAGGTCTTCTACTCACTGCCTACCACACTGTTTTGCTCACGGTTTCTGATGAAATCGCAGCCCAGATAATATCAAGCACAGTATGAACCGGAGAGGGAGAAAGCATTTAGTCCTTGGTAACTTCACTGAAATTTTCAGTACCACAGAGGAGGACATTTTGATAAAGTACATCCTCAGAAAAAATACTTTGCCTGAAGTAAGTTGAGGTGCTATTCTTTGTCAAAGAAAACCTCTTAAATTGTATCTTGGAATACAAAATGTTGTAATTCATGTTTCGGGATACAGTAATTGAATATATTCTGTACATGAATATCAATCCCCGTTAGTACTTGACCCTTGGAAAGCTAATTAAATGGTAGTCTGTGAATGGAGCTAAGAGGCTCCAAGAAACAAGCAGTTTCTTGGCAGAGTTGATCAAAAAGACAACTTTCAGCTGCTGGCTACTTTTTTTGCCTTTCCCTAGTTGATACTGTAACTGCAAGGAAATTTTTGGAGAATGTGCGACTAATCAAAAAAGTTAAACCATGAAGAGGATGTAAGTGGGGGAGAACAATTTAGCAGCAGCAGAAAATAAAAAATTAAAATGTAAAGGAAACAAATGGACTTCAGGGAAAAATAACAATTATATTTTAAGAGTCTTAATGATGCCTGATGAGGAAAAGGGTTAATTAGCAGATAAGGGAGGAATTTTGCAAAACTGCTTTAGCTGAAGAATGGAAAACTTCAAACAGAAGCAATAGAGATAGATAAACAGACCACAGTGCCTGTGAAAGGTGAAACAACCAAGCCTCTGGAGATGTTGGATGCTGAGAGGCTCTTACTGTAGAGCTGATACCAACTAACTGTCAGCCCGGGCAGCAAAGCTTCTCTGCATAAAGATGCAGCTTCTGAAAGAGCTGTCTTAGTGGGGCAGAGAGTGAAGCTGGTGTTGCAGCAAATTGAGCATGTTGTTTGCATTGTCTGGCAAAAACCATAAGCAAACTTCTGACTTTTAAAGAAGTTTTCGTCCTCCCTAACTCTGTTTCCCTGCATCCCTGCATCCAACATGCAATTTTGTATATCAGTAGGTCAGTTTTGTTGGCAAGGTGACACACCAGACAAATCTGTTCACTAACCTGGTGTGCCCCTGTACCAAACCAGGTTGGTGATAATACACAGGTCATTTGCATGTTTGTGCTGGGGGGGGGGGGGGGGAACAGGGGGAAAGGATCAGGAAATTAGAGTGATGCCCCAGAACAATTTCACTTGAGCCATCGAGTCCTTGTAGTCAAAAACCTGCCCTGCAGGAAAGAAGAATCTTGAAGGAAAAAGAAAAAATAAAAGGAAAAAAAAAATCACAAATCCTGCCTTCCCCTCCTTTTCCTTCCAGACCGTATTGCTATGCAATACAGCAATTCACCACGTAGGGTAAACAGGTTTTTCCTGGGCTCCGAGATAGCGGTCATTATCAGGCTGAGCAGAAGCACTGCAGGAAATTCGGGAGGCAGCCCCCCCCCCCGGCAGCTCTCCCCCTGCCCCCCCCCCGGCCACCTCCCTGGCCGCCGCTGTAAGCCCGGGAGAGACCGACCAGAGGGGGGAGCTCCGAGCACGCCGCCCGCCGCCACCGCCGGTTCCCAGGCCAGCCCGGCCCGGCCGCTGGGGCTGTAGCAGGAATAAGAGAATTTTGAGGGAGAGTAAGGTCATTATCATTCCCTCCATCCCAAACTTATTGCAGGTCTGCTGTTCTTTCAACAGAATTGATAAGCTTCCCAATGAAATTGGCCAGTCAGACCTAAACCTAGAAAAATGTGGGAAGAAAATTTAGCAAATCTATCATCTAAATATTGCAGGATATTTTTTAAATAGCAAAGCAATAGCACAATATAATTTCATTAGCAGCTGGAGATCAGAGGCATCCTGGCTTGTTTCCAAGTACTGCCTGGCTGTAGACAGGAAATATTTACAGAATTTATCAGCCTGCTATTAAGTCTTCAATTCTGCAACAAACCCTTCCTCTTCCCATCCCCTCCCCAAAACCCACCAGAGAAATATTTGTGTATACATCCAACAGACCCCAGAAACAAGCCCTTCTATTTTCAGTAAATTTATTTTTTTAGTTGGGTGTGAGAGGTCATAGTGCTCACCAGGTGTTACAGAGAATTTCCTGTTGTGGCTCCTACAAAAACCACGCAGATTCTAGTTAAGTGACTGCACCTCTTACTGTTTGACACCTTTTTTTCCTTTGGTAAACAGTATTTCCTGTCCCACAGTAATTACGGGTTCTCTCACTCATCTCATCACCTCAGTCATTTAATACCAAATGAACACACCATCTTTTTCTCCCCTGTCTTCTCTCTTGAGAAGGTAGTTACCTTCCATGCCTCACGCACAGCCTCTCCCAACTCACAAAGCTGACTCCTGCCCCAGGCTCCTTTCTCGCAATCAACTCTGAATTTACATCACTGCCCCCCTCCCCAGCCTTTCTCCTGCTGCCTGACCTTTCCTGGCAGGCACAGCTGGTCGCCCTGATTTATTATTCCCTCACTAGCTGTGCTCGCCAGGGCGTATGGGGTCCTACCACAGAGGGGAGGCGCTAAACTTCAGCTAGGAAGATGACATTTAGCAGAAGCTCCATGCCTCAAAGCACGGTGCTTGAAGGCACATCCTTCTGCTACCACCTGATGTTGCAGCCCTGTCTGGGTTCCTCTTCATGCAACCAGGCACAGTAGTCTCACGTTACGTTTCTAGGGGACACCAGAAGACATTTCCCTGTTTAAACTGATAGAAAAACTGGTTTGTGGATGACTGAGGGACTACAAACTCTTCTTAACTACTCCAGGAACCGTTTTTTACTTCCTTAGACATGCACTTTAAAAGGCCCTCTGATTGTAAGGGGATCTTTAAAAGCTACTGAATCTCTAAATGTCTCATTAAAATGGAGATGTGAGCTCAACCCTGTTCTCGTTGAACAGGTGTATACATTGTACCTGTGCTAATGGGCACTTTTGTTAGCAACCATGGAAAAATGCTGAGGCTGACCTGGCCTGATTGTACTTTAGGGGTGCTGCTGCAGCATTTTCCTGTGGCAAATGAAGGAAATGAAGAAGCATCCATTTAGGGCTCAAGAGATCATTTTTCTGATTCAGTTCTTAGACAATTACTGGATGATATGTTCAGTATCCCACCTGAAGAGACGCCTTCAGAAAACGGAAAAAAACCCCACCCAAGCAAACTAGAAAAGGTTCAAAAGACAAGATCTGCAAAGAAAGCTTTGACGGGTATATCAGTGACAAAAGGAAGACTAGGGAAAATGTGGGCCCTCTGTGGAAGAAAATGGGAGAACCGGTCACCTGGGGCATGGACAAAGCTGAGGTACTCAACAACTTTTTTGCCTCAGTCTTCACTGGCAAGTATTCTAGCTGCACCATTCAAGTTGCAGAAGGCAAAGATGGGGAGTGGGAGAATGAGAAACCACCCATTGTAGGAGAAGATCAGATTTGAGACCATCTAAGGAACCTGAAGGTGTACAAATCCATGAGACCTGGTGAAATGCATCCACGGGAGCTGAGGGAACTGGTGGATGAAGTTGCTAAGTGACTATCCATCACATTTGAGAACTCATGGCAGTCCAGTGAAGTTTCTGCTGACTGGAAAAGGGGAACCATAACTCCCATTTTTAAAAAGGGAAAAAAAGAAGACCTGCGAAACTAAAGGCTAGTCAGTCTCACCTCTGTGCCTGGCAAGATCATGGAGCAGATCCTCCTGGAAACCTCGCTGAGGCACATGGAAAACAAGGAGGTGATTGGTGACACCAAAATGGCTTCACTAAAGGCAAATCACATCTGGCAAATTTAGTGGCCTTCTGCAATGAGGTTACAGCACTGGTGGATAAGGCAAGAGCAATAAGCAAAGAGCAACTGACATCATCTACATGGACTTGTGCAAAGCATGTGACACTGTCCCACGTGACATCTTTGTCTTTAAATTGGAGAGGTGCAGATTTGATGGATGGACCACTTGGATAAGGAATTGCCTAGGAAAACTGCAAGGTCCCTATATGCTGTGTCCACTGAGAATCAAAGCAAGGGAGAAAATATCTTCTTTGGCAAAAAGGAAGGCAAGCACTGCATAAATGGTGCTATTGTTGCACTAAAGAGAAGAATTCAATTTACAGCACTGTCATTCTAGTACTTATTAGGAACAAAGAGTTTGCTTAAATATATGATGTCTAGCACAGTAATTCCTTGACAAGATGATCTTTAAGGTCCCTTCCAACCTAGAAGATTGTGTGATTCTGTGATTCTGTATTAACTTGTTGAAATGCTATTGCTTTCACATCTGTGTCTGAAATTGATTTTCACCTTGCACGATATGACTAGAACTTTTCTTTCTCCTTAGTTTGATTTTGTTATAATATATTTTTAAAGAAAAGGTATATTATATGCAATAATGAATTAAAGTAAAAGGAGAAAAAAGGCTACTGTAAGTCAGGAAACCATGGCTCTTTAACCATAAGAGACACAAAGAAATAAGAGAGAGATTTTCATGTAACAAACATGAAAAAATGAAAACATGCAATAAAAATGAAAAAAGATCAGTGAGAGCTGAAATTTCTTTTTGTAAATCTGTATAACACTGGTTATAATTTCTGTACTGAGATTTGTCCTTTTGTAACCACCTAATAAGCACAAAATGTAATCTTGGATGAAGATGTGATAGAATAATATTGGGGGTACAAAGGAGAAGCAGCAGTGCATTTCAAACCAAATAGTGGTGAATGAGTCTTTCTTTATTGAGAAGTAAAGAATTGTTGAGCCTCTGTTTTGCTGCACCATGTGGAATTCAATCCAACCAGATGATCCCATCTGAACTTGGAACTGTTTTCTTCTAGATGACTATCTGAGCAAGTGTCTGAATATGCTTGAAGATGAAATGCAAATAATGGGAGCTGATTCTAAGTTGCTTGGTCTGTGAGTGAGCTCACTGTTTCCTTCAAAACTTATTTCCTGGAGAGATTCCAGATTTATTTTCAATTAAAATGAGAACAAAACAACTGTTGCTATACTTGCTCTTTAGAGACTCCTGCCTCAAACTGCAGCTCTTGGGCATGTGACTTCATTTAAAAAAATGAAACACTTTTAGGCCATCTGCGTTTTTCTGCATAGCAAGCAGCCTTATGTAATCCTGTTCTGCTGACCTCTCTCCTGCTGCAGGGCTGGTCTGCACAGCCATTGTGTCAGGAGGAAATGGCAAGAGGCCTTTTGGAATACTCTCTCTCCCTGACAACAGTCATAAATCAGCCTCCCAACTCCTACACTTCTGGGCACTGCATCCGTTGTTGTGTCTGACATAACACCGTCCCCTGGGTTTTAAAGCATATGTCCTGATCTTGCTTTCTGAGCGGAGGATTTGTGGGAGGGGATGAGAATTTCCAAAATCTGAACTCCTTTGGAAATCAGCGTCATTCAGTGTTGGTGATGTGTCCCCTTGGCTTATCAGATGAGCAGCCCATTGCACGTCATCCTAAACTTTACCACTATTAGTCATGAAGGTAATCTAGAAGAACTGGGAGAAGGGTAGTGTCTGCATTGTTTGAAGACTAGTTAAATGAGAACACATGTGGTACCAAGGAACAGCTACAGCTATATCTATATTGTGAAACTATATTGTGAAACAAGGCTGACAGCCTCAAAACTATCAATTTCCTGTTTTGTTGATAAACTTCAGTACACTTCTAAAGAACTGTGAGGCTAGAATGAATCTCCTCACACTTTCTCAACCTTCTTACCATTTTTCTAAAGGAATCTTTCCTGGATTAGTTAAGTTAAAATTGAGAATATATAAAACCAAAGGTGCTATTACATTATAATACTATATTGCAATGTATATTCACCCTTGCTACAGCATTTTCTTGGCTAACTCTTCAGCAATGCTGGCAATCTAAGCATGTGGTAACTTACTTTGTGGCAGCAAATCCTTAAAAAATCAGGGCAAATGTTTCTGTTCCTCAATTTACCTATCTCTGAGGCAGAAATGCTAAAGGTTTTTCACCAGAAATCCATTCCAGCAATTGAAGACTGACCAGTTTCTGGTACCATATGGTAGGAACATTAGTTCTCCACAGAGGTGGAGAGTCATTTTGAACTAGTCATGTTTTTGGGGCTATTTCAATGTTTCAGGAGCCAAAAAGGCAGATAGTTCCTTGCTGCTGTCTCTCATACATTTGTTCACTGACTTCTACCAGTGAACCACTTTTCATCACTCACACTAACACATACAAATATTGAAAAGCAGTATTTTATTCTGTAACATACCAAGGTGTTTGGAGACTTGAACTATGTCTATAACCATGAAGTTCCACACTTGGATGGAGAGCAACACCAGCTTGAAACACCAGCCATGATGTATTATGTCATCTTGACTGTAGTATTATTTCTATTGTTATTATAAGGATTTTAAAAAAAAAAAAAAAGTAACATTTTTCTAACAATGCAAGCAGGTTTTTTTAAGCAATAGCCTGTAAGACAGTAGGCAAACAGAGAAAGCCAGTGGTCCTGGTGGAGAACAACAGCCAGGCTCTCCGCCAGAAATGGCTTCCATTTTGGGACTATTGAAATGATTCTTAAGAGTGCTCCATTCAGGGCTCAGGGACAATCAGCTGGGTGGCAGGTTAAAACCAGGGTATATGCTAGATAGCTTTTTGCCAGAGCGCACACAGGTGCTGTGGAGAGTGAGGTTACTTTCTGTTGTAACAGGAGCCTTAGCCCTTACAATCTCACAAGTCTTTTTATGCAGCCTCCCCTCACACCTACCCCTTCAGTTGCACAATTTTTCCAGTAGTTTGTCTGAAATTCCAACTGACAGACCGATATTCAACTCTGTGGCCTGACCACTCTGGTCTCCCCAGTATGACACTTCGAAGGGCAGTGCCAGCCGTTTCACTGCTGATTACTCAGGAGGTAAAATGTTCTATTGGAGAGGGATGGGAACAAAGTACTCCCCTTCACATGGGAAATGTTAGAAGATGAGGAGAAGGAAGGAATGTAGGAGGTCTTAGAGAAAGAAGGATGGGGATAATAAACAACTACCACAGTTACCACACAGAGGTCATATTTTACTCTTGCTTTATCTGCAGGCTTACCAGAGAGTGGCATTTTGGGAGTTGAGCTTCATACCACAGGGAAGATAAAGGCCCAAATACCCACAAGCTAAAATTAATAGAAATTCTCAATACGCCATCTCAGGATTTCCATTCTGCTGTTTCACATTGTCAGTAAACCCAAATAGTAGCACTGTAGTCATCCTCTGTTTTCAAATCCTTTCTCGTACCTATGAATGTAAATAACAATTTTGAAATAAAAGCTGCAGTTTTGACATAACCATGAAATAGTAGTCATGAGCCTATAAAATACAGGCTTTACACATTGTCTCTTAGGGTGTAACTGCACAATGAAGTACAGATTGCTGGTCCAGCCTGTGTACCTGGAACAGTTCAAGCTTTTCCCTCATTCTCAGCTCATTCCAAATGGGACTTGTTATTTTTCCATGGCAAATTTCATGTGCAGACATATCTTCCGGTGTCTAACAGAGAGGATATTTAATCACTGCAATAATTTACCTAGGAATATGGCCATTTCTCCATCACTTGGACTCCTTGAATGAAGTCTGGAGGTATTTCTGATGATTTGTTGCATCTCCGGTAAAAAACATGAGCTTTCTAAGGGAATTTCTGAAGAAGAGTTTGCATTTTGTAAGAAGTCATGATAGATAGTAATAAAAATAATTTCTGATCATGAAATTGGCTACTCTTTCTCAGTGGAATTATTCTGAATTGATAGCCTTCTAATTAAAGCAGAAATCAATTCTGATTTTGCAACTAAAATACCACATTGTCAACCACAAAAAAAAAGAGGGAGAAACGCTGAATTTTTAAGGTCATTCTAACGATAGCTATTTCTAACTTTCTTGAGTGTCTAATGCCATATAATTAACAGACAAAGTACTAATGGTATTAGCAAAATTAGCTGGCAAAATACAGAAATTTTGCTACTATATATTATATAGACTTTTCCTCAAAACAGATTTCTGGACTTATTTTCTAATATCTGTGTTCTTTCAGGTAATCATAGGATGGAAGCGCCTGTCTGAGAGATGAGGTAGCTTTCTTTGTATTCTTAGGCAGCTGAAATGAGTAATACCTTAATCCCTTAGCTACTTCATTTGTAACTGCTTGGTAATTGTGAAATGGTACATTACTGCTAAAGGATTAATTTAGTTCTTGCATGAGAATTCTCAGCACATACCACATCGGCAGCAGCTCTTTTCAAAAGAAGGTGACTCAGTTTCATCTAACACATTAGAACTCTGCACATTCTCTGCTTCTGATTTATTTCTGAGAACTCGAGTACAAACAAACAGCATTTCCACAGTCATTCCTTATTCAAATAGTATCTCTCCTGAAACTGCAGGTGAAGGAATGTTCATTTTCAGACCACTGCATATAATACCAGAGATGAATAAAATTACAGGTTTGCAAAAAGTTCTAGAGATAAATAAAATTATAGGTTTGCATAAAAAGAGCCAATGTTGCAGGTTTCCAGCCAAATCTTTCTGTGGAACCAGGTGAAAAATAGATGCTTCCCCTATTGTGAACATCAATTTTCATTTTCATTGGGGTTTTTTGTGACCACTCAAAATTCCTAAAAATAAATATCAAAGAATATAAGACCGTACAAACTGCTGGCCCTTTTCATATTAGTCTGAAGGGAAAGAGATACAGATATTTATCAGAAGAGGACATAAGAAGTTACCAATTCCTAAGATGCCTGATCTAATACCAAATCCTGGAAGGATGTAAGGGCATGTCACTAGACAGAATATCAAACCAATTAGAATATGGCTCACCAAAATGTAACAGAAGAGTCATCCAAATCTTCAACAAAATTGAAATGTATAGTGGAAAAATCATGTTCTGCAATTCATGGTGCAATGTTCAGTGTTTACAGAATCCTCCAGGACTGGCCTATCTGAGCCATAAGTAACATATTACTCCAGCTCTAAACTGTACAATATAAGGAAACAAAGATACAGACAAATTTAGCAGAGATTGCTGATGAAAGTTGAATTAGACCATACAAATACTTTTGCATCTCTGCCAGAACTCACACTCCAGGGTTTACAGGAATTAAATCCTGCAACACTCCTTGCTACAAAGGCAAAATAAGGAATCTCTTTATAGCTTCAGCAGAATTCCGGTACTTGTATACACCTATATTGGGCGTAAAACAGGATGGGGAAATACCTCCTGTTATTCTTCTCAACAAGGAACACTCAGCATTTTAGAGGCTGTAAACCAGAAACATTCACTTCCCTTTTGCTCCCTTCTCCTCGGTAGGACATATCGATCAGGTAGAAAGCAATGACACTAAGGAGATATTCACAATGAAAAAAAAAATGGAATAGAAAATATTTAGGACATTTGGGAAAAAGAAAATAAAATAATCAGCAAAGAAATGAACAGAGGGTAGGTAAAGGAGAAAGAATTTAAAAGCAGGCAGAAACAACTTAAAATCCAGAGTGCTCCAAGAGCTTCACACTGAAGACTGGATACCACTTTGGGACCCTTTCCTGTGCCTTTGGTAGGCCCTATCACGGTGATACCACGGAGGCTTATCTGTGGAAGTACCTGGCAGTGGACAGGAAGAGGACTTACTGCAATATTTTGAATAGCCATCCTTTGACAACTGCAAAGCTGCAGTTGAAAGACATCAGGCTGAATGAAATAATTCTCTAAATTAACTTCTCATCTGAGCTTTAGCTTATAACAGTCTAGTTTCTGTTTGTGCATCTACCACTGCTTGACTGGCTCCTTGGAACTTTAAGGCAGTATATATGTATTTATGAATGATAATACTTTGATGCATTTTTCAGCACAGCACCTCCATAATGTAATATTTAGATACAAATGATAGTATAATAATTGACATTTTTATGACGTCATCTAGTACTGCAACTTGCAAAAAAACTTGATTTGGACCAATCACAGAATCACAGAATCACAGAATTGTGGTGGTTGGAAGGGACCTCAGAGATCATCAAGTCCAACCACAAAAAA
>JAOQGH010000001.1:90970508-91056824 GCA_025769975.1 Gallinago jamesoni | reverse complement strand
TGGCAGGGGAGTTGGACTAGATGATCTCTATGGTCCCTTCCAACTCCAAAAAAAAATTCAGTGAAATTCAGTGAAATGATAAATCAACTTGTAGATGTTGGTCTACCTGCTAATATATGTTATCTGGACTGTGACAAGAGTGCACTCTTATAATGAAGTTCATGTTGGATTTACTGCAAGTTTTGCATCTTTCATTCCACAAGGGAAGTTTTTTTTTTTCTGATGTTTTATGTATTTCTCCGTAAGAAGGGTATCCTATTTCTTCATGTGGGCTCAAGGTCATCCATAATCTAGGAAAGCTGCAATGGAGCAAAGAGCAAACAAAACCCTTTGTTGTTCTTAAGCACAACACTTCCTAGGTACAGGAAACACAGGATTAATTGCTCACACTCTTAACTAATTTTGTAACAACACAAATTATCTCTATGTTGCTTCCGACTATATATTGTGGAAACATACTGCAGTACTGGGAATATCTTTCTGGAAAGCTACAGATTCACCTTTGCACTATCCTGATAAAAAAGTGCATATGATGATACAAGGACATGGAATAGCTTCTTCATTTTTTAGTCTGGAATTTTCTCAGCTGTTTTGTACTGTACCCACAAAACTAAACTGCTGGTGCATTCTTGAGGTAGGGTAGTTTCCTCCAAGAAAAATGGTATTTCAGTCTATGGTAACTTCAAATCTGCAGTCTGTAAGCCCCTTTAGTTTACTAGATTACAAATGCGGAGCCTGCTGCTCTGGGGATTGTTTTGTACCACTCCACTTGTGTCAAAGGAAAAGGAGTTAATACTTTTTGCTTCAAACTTGGCATAGACTCAGTTGAGAAAGCAACCTCTGAACAGAAATTGTGCTTGCAGTCTCTATCCTGTTTGGAAAACTTCAAATGAATAAAAACATATGAAATGAGAGGTTTTGAGAAAATCTATAACCACAGAGACTTCTCTAGTAACCTGTTTTGGCTCTTAAGGTGCCTCTGGAGAGTTGGTTTAGACCAAGACCTTTGGAAATACAATTTCCCACAGGACAAATTGATGTAGAGAAATACAGTTGCTAGTGTGCTCTTTAGCTTGTGGAAGAAAATGTTTCAGATAAACAGACTTTTTCATATCCCCAAGGAGATAGATAAGAAGTCAAAGATGCAGGCGTGATTAGGTTTGTGCTTTACTTATAAAAGCAAAAATTTCGTCTTGCTAACCTTCTGAGCAACAGGCTTATGCAGTCATATGCTGGAGCTTATTAACATGCAGAAAGCATTTGAGGAAATATAAACCTGCTTCCTCTGTTGACATATACACAAGTGTAAAAGGGTGCCATGCACAGTATTCATAAGATACATGTTCTGATTTCTTAGAGCTTAATCAAGAACACATATTAAGCCTAGTCTCAGAATGATAAAAGGTGGCAAAAGGTGAACAAAATTTTACTTACAAATGAAAAACAGTGATTTACAGTGTTATGGTTTGGATGTGGAGCTAAGATATCTCCTATCAATCATCCAGAATGAAACTATCACTTTGGAGTGGCTGGAAACAGACAGACTTGCTGGAAGTTTTGGAAAAACTTTTCAGAACACAGGTGCACCAGATTACTCACCTAAGAGCAAACCTAGGCCTACACAGGAACCCAGAATTTCAGGAACACTGAAAGCCCCAAGCCCCTACAACAAAATGACTGGTAATGAAATTACCAGGAAAATGTTTGGCAACCAGAGGTCAATAGTTTTTTCCTTAAGGAGCTAAACTCATCAGGTCTTCTGTTATTCTATTATTCATTCTGTTATTCATAAAAGTCCATGGTTTTGTTATATAAAAACTGTCTGTTTTCTTTTTATGTTTTGGTCATTTACTTTTGAATATGATGGTACACAACTGTAGACCGCTTAGGAAGAACACAGGCAGGGAGGACTTAATAGACTAGCTCCAAGCTTAAAAGCTCATAAATATCTTCAAAAAATAGACCAAGTGAACCCAAATCACAACATTTTAAACACTTGAATTTCAGTATCATTTGAAAAATTTGCTGACTTGGTCACTTCCTACTTTCACTCCTTTATTTGGATCCTGTTTATTAGCACTACATGATGCAAATGGCGGGGTTGGGGGAAGAGGGGCTGGGAAAGCTTTTAAAAGCTGAGCTTTTTTGACCAACTAGAAAGCCAATATTCTATATTGGGAGCACACAAAAAAGTTACAGCAAGAAAAGATAGCCTGATGAGATGTTGAGCTGAGCCTGGGAAGCAAGGTACACTGAGGTAGCACCCTTGCTTAATGACAAATACAAGGCAATTCAAGGCAGCTTACCTGTAAAGTAAGCAACAACTGTCCTACAAGCTCTGATTCCCTTAAAGCTGCTCCGCTTTAAGACAGCTTTCAGGAGAGGAGAAACCAGGGCTTAGGAGGCATTTGAGTCACCAGCCTACACATAGATTCACCAGCCTCCATGCCAGCCTAGGACGAGGCTTGAACTGGGGAGCGCACAGTAAGATGCGTTGGCTACACCTCCCCTTCTGCCTCATAAAACGCAATAGGCTAGCCATAAATAGATACGCTGTATCTAAATGTGTTGCACAGCTTTGAAGCGTATAACTCAATTTCATTTTGGGAGCGGGGGTAAGAGGAGCATCAAATATGTTAGCTCAATAACTGTAAGTTAAAACAAATGAAAAACCCCATCATTCTCCCCACCCCACCTCCCCCCCGCATCTTTCCCAGAACTGTGAGATTTAGCATACCAAGATTTAACATCTCAGTTAGAAAAAGGAGCTTAGAAAGATAGAGCAGAACATATGGCATGAAAAAGGTGCTAAACGGCAGAACTTGAAAATGATTTGCAAGATGCTCCATAAATATTCCAACCCCAAACACAAGCTGTTTTTCAGCAGACTCTTGATGGAAGTATATGCACACAATAAAGCGATACGTTTCTTAGCTCACAAATGGCCTGTTCTAGTCACTCTGAATGGCGTGATGTAGAATAAATCTGCGTGTAGGAGGAGCTCAGAACAAGGCAGTTGCTAGTTTGGCCAGAAAATGTCATTTTTTTCCACTGTACTGGACAATACTCAGTGGCGACAATGGCTCTCATAGAGTACGTTGCATCTATCAGCCTAAAGGACGGGCTCTCAAGAAGAGCAAAATCCATGCATTTCACATCTTACATTGCTCCAGTGTACAGGACTCCTGGACACATTTCAGGTGAAACCTGGATGCATATTTCAAAATGAAGTCAAAAGAAGGCACTGATGAAAATCACCCTGTTAGGTTTTTACTTAGGGTAGCAAATTACCTGTCTGTAGCTGCATTTTAGTTGCCATCAATTGACTGGATTTTCTTACTAAGCATTTTAATAATACAGTCACAGGCACTTAACAGCAACAACAAAAAAGACAGGAATCAGTTTAAAATCTAAGACCATCCAAGTTCTGACTGCTGAATGCCACTGAGGAGAACAGTTGACACATGAAGTACTGCAGAATGTTAATGAGAAAGGAAACCTAAACAAAGTGTTTTGGGGAACACTGTTAATTCTCATGTAAGTTGGCACAAGTCTATCTACTGTCCACACAAATGAGACATAATCTTAAATTTCCATCTATCAAGAAACAATTTCCTTTCTTTGAGTGCAGTGAAAACAGAAGGATGTGGCTGAAAGCTTCACAACCTGAAATCTCATCACAAAAACAGATATTTAAGTTAATTTAGCCAGGTTTGTGATTCAAAAGAATATTTCCCCACAGAGTTGCCTCATTTGGGTCTGTGCTTGGGTGGTACTCAACACACAGCTGATAAAATTCAACACAGTAGGTAACATACCATTTTATTGTGAATGTTTTGTGTCACCTCCAAGGCATCTCTTAAATGCTAGTCTTTGAGGGACTCATTTGCTTTCATCTGCACAAGCTTCCAGCTGGTAACCCTGCAGTAAAGCCACAACCTTCCTGTTTCATGACTCTTACTTCAAATCCTTCAGTGCATTAGAGAGATGCTGAAAGAAAAAAAGAGTTGCACAAAGGTGTCTTGACAAGGACTCAGACAATCAAGGCCATGATGTGCCTCTGAACCACCTCTACTCAATGTCTCATTAAGTATGGATGCTTTTTCTTTGGGGAAAATAATGCAATGTACTGGCATAATTTTTTTAAGCTGCTGCTATAGCCTAGTTCTGAAATACACAACATAGGCACTTACTTTTTTTAAAAGGAAAGGATGTCTTGAGAGAGCAACTGACTTTATGTATACTATTCTGCTTAGAAGCAAAGGGCCGTATTTACTATTATTCACTTACGATATTGCAAATGTTGTTGTAAGCCCTGGAGAAAAAAAAACATATGTGGAGACTGCGAGTAAAATGAACCAATGTATATAGCAAAAGGGGCAAAACAAAGGAGGAGGGGTGGCAGAAGGGAAAAGTAGACAAAGGTGCACTCAAAAGACGACCTTCAAGAAACCAGGTGCTGGTGCATAAATACTCATTCTGCAGAGTGCTCTCTCTGCCACCAAAGATAACTCCTTACAGGATCTGCAGGTACTGCAGGACAAACCCAGAGCCCACCAGGTCCTCTCTGCCCTATAAGAATCACCCATATTGGTACAAGGGGTTTGGGCTGAACTAGAGGCACTTTGTCCTGGGTCTCAGAGTCCAATCCCTCCCTGTAGAAGCAGAGAGAACATACAATCCTTCCACAAGCCACATGAGACCTATCTTGAGACCAGGTGGATACTTCTGCCACTCCTATTGAAAGTCTGTTTAAGGACTCCGCTGATGCAAGATAACTCCCCTTCACTTTTAGCCTTAATGTAATCACACATGATTTATACATGCTTCTTCTCCCCCTCTTAGGTACTACTGTATTTACTTAGGGTGATCAATCTCCTCTCATCCTTCATTAGATTAGCCAGGCCAATACTCATAGATTTCCATTCCTCACATTATTCAAGTAGCTCCCACTTGCTTGAGGTTTATTTAATCTTACCCAGCTATTGCAGAGCACTGCTCTCTACACAATATTCTAGATGAGGCCTCAGCTAAATCTCGCACAATAAAATTACTATTTCCCCTCCGTTGACAGTGTCTCACCTAAAATTGCCCCCACTTTCACTCTTTTCCTCCCTCCCTCCTGGTTGTGATCAAACAGGCCTGTTTCTCTCATATTGCTTTTTCACCAGCTGATGGTAAGCCTGTTGACAGCAAAAAGTTTTGATCTGAATCTGAATGTGCTCAACCCTACATACTACTCTGGACTGAGTATTAATCTTCATCCTTATTTCTTTTCTTGTCCTTAAGGTCATCCACTTCTCAGAGCATTAACAGTCCAGTCCTACACTGCATTGATGGCCCCTCCTCAGGCTGTGCCATCACTGCAGTATATTTGGTCCTTCCTTATTTTCTGCAAGGTTTATTTATGAAAACGCTAAACAAGATTGCTTTTGAGACCCATCTCCCAAGAACACTAGTAATAGCATCCTTCCAGCTTAAATGTTTCCCTTAATAACCTGTGACATCTCACTAAACCAGATACTTTACCACTGTATAGTTATTACAAAAGTCCACATCTTCCTCAGCTGAATACTTAATTTCATATTCTCTACCCTGTCAAATGCTGTACTGAGGGTTAAGCAACACAAAAAAGTACATAAACACGTATGTTATTACGCTACAATCTTCCTTTGATAAACTTATGTCGCATTCAATCCTATTTTAATTTTTCTGCATATACTCTATTCTTCCCTTCAGAATGTATACAAAGCCATACACACAAATGCACTTAGACAGTTCTGCAGCTTTCTGGATTGCTTTTCCCTTGCCACTCAATGCCTAAATATTGGCAATATATTTGTTGTCCTCTATTCATAAATGACTGCTGTAACTTGATTCCCCTGTAGAAAATCCATGTGCTGGACATCCATTTTCATATGCCAGTCCCTTCAGGTATCTAAGAGGAAGAGCCGTTGTGAGCTTGAGTGAAGTAAGATCACAAAGTTTATTTTTCATATCTCAGTTGTGGAAATTTTCATTCCCTTCTTCCTATTATTCATCTCCTCTATCCTTTTCTTCTTTCTCCCTCCCTCAAATTCAACTTCAAAGAAAATAAAGTATTTAAAATGGGAAAAGAGATCGTTTTTAATTCTATCGTCATCCTCAGTTCACAGTGTTTCAATTTTTTTCTTGTTCTTCTTATTTGCATGGTTGAAAAATCTTTCACAATTTTCTTAAATTTCCTTTACAAGATCTGTCTCAGCTTGACTTTTGGCAGTTATCGTTTTACCCCTGCACTTCCTGACCTCTCAAATGGAGCTTTAACACTAGTTCTGACATATGTTCTCACTATGTGCTTACATATGGATAATTCCATTCTTCATCTAAATTCCTTCCTCAATAGACATTAAAGTGGATTGAATTCTAAAACTTCAGAGAAGGAGTCATGAATATTTTCATAAATAAAACCACAACCAAATTCAGTTCATTACTATTTATGAAATCATGTTATTTGATACTGGGAAGCATATGCTAATCAATAAATAAGAATGTCTGCGATTCTTAAAACACCAAGAAATACTAATATTTTTAATTAAAAAGTTATATAACACCTTTTTTTCCCCCTGAAAATTAAAATTCTTTTATTTTCAGAATTAAATTCAGAAACACAGTGACCATACCTTGAAGTTAAAAAAACCACCCCACAACTACATCCAATAAGGATTTTCAGTCATGAATTGTACGATTAGTTTAAAATACAAAGTTTCCAAAGTAGAAATCAGGAAATGGAGCATATTTGAACTACTTACAACATAGATACTGAACTAAGCCCTTAAATGATAAAATGTGTGAGGAAAGAGTATAAATATAACTAAAGAGTCTGAAATACATTGGTGAACATGCTGAGTAGATTAGGCAAGAGACTAAAACGGTAACCTGTGAGATTTTCTGTTATGTTTTCTTCAGAAAGCAATAGAGTGTCTAGTCTCAGTAGACCTACTTTTACTGATCACCACCAAAAATAATCAGAGGAATGAATCCTGACTAACCTTAATAATTTTTTTCCTCTCTCTCTATGGTGACTGTACCTTTCTGCAGCTTTCCAGTACATCAGTGGCAGTTGTCCCCTGTCTTAGGTAGAGGCTTCTGCTGGGCTATTGCTGATGGACTAGAACCAAGGCTATGAATCACATAATCTCTGCCTCATACTTGCACCCTGACTGCTCCCTGAGCGATATGGTTCAACAGTTAGAGGAGAGCCAAAGAATTGATGCTGGCAAGAGGTTGCGCGTATCATGAAACGTGGTAAGGGGAAAGAGTGAGTAGTGCAACACAGCTTAGGAAATTAATTCGAAACAGAAGCTGCTCCCTTCAATGAGGAAATGATTTAACATTAAACTAGCAGTTGCCTTAGTAACTAATGTATTGCCCTTTCCCTCCTTTCCCTTTGAACATAACCATCTCTGAACTCAGTTTTTCATCACCTTTTCTGTTTGCTTAACTGGTCTTCTTCAACTGTCAGACAGCCAAATATCTTGTAGTGAAATGGAAGTGTCTTTATGAACTGCCCTAAAATGTACAACGTATTCCAGGACCTGCTCCTCAGCTTTTGTCAGTGACAACTTACATCAGATGCGCATCTTTCTTTCCAGGCTTTGAGTAGATAATGAAGGTATATCTAAGCAGACAAGCATATTTCTGATAGAAACAGAAGCATCAGGTGTCATGTATTCATCAAGTCTACATATGTGCAGCAGACTTTCTAAACATCACTTCTTGAAAAATGCACCATCCAGGATGAATAAACTGTAGTATTTCTCTTAATGTTTATCTGATCCTCTACAGAAGGTCAAAAATTACCACAAATGAACAACCAAACAACTTTAAAGAAGAAGGAAGAATTAATTCTTTGTACATGTTTAAAGTCTGTGTTTTCCTTTTAACCACTGCAACTGGGCTAGATGCATAGTTGCAGAAAATAAAGAAAGGAGTATGTTCCTGCCTTCTGTCATAAACCCTGAATGGAGCTGGGACAATGATGTTTTCTCAGAGTCAGAAAGTATTCCTGAATATCCAGTTGAGTTATAGCCAGAGAGAATATATCTGCACGTATCTCAGGAGTCAGTCCAGCCTCTTCTGGTGACGACATTACACAGCAAAAAGCTACAATGCTACCACTATATAAATAATCTATTTACTCATAAGTTCCAGAGGAAAATAATCAGAATATCCATACTTTCCCAAGAGTGCTCCATGATCTGTAGGATGGACAGAATTTAGGTATACTCTATATGTCTTTTCAGATCTTAGAAAAATATAGTATGTGGATATCATTGTGCTGAGCAGCCACAACTCTGAACCCATTTTTTTGTCTTGAATTCCATGAAGCAAGCTAAGAACAACTAAGCATTGAACTCCTCTCCCAGATGGAGGTCCCTAACTTCTATTGATTATAGGACTCCAGCTTTGGAAAATCCATGCCAGAAATCCAGAATGAGCAAAACAGTTCCTGGTATACAGCCTGTGCTCCTTGCTCCTGCACCCATGGCAGTGACTCCATCTTCTTCTGTATTAGATTTAAGCCTGAATTTTCATGGAGTTATGCAATGATGAATCCCATGAGATCTGTCTATTCTTTTTTGTGAACTGTTGGCTTCTCTGCAGCCTTGACACTTAGCTGTAGTATCCCTAAATCAAACAGATTCAGTGTGAAACCTCAACATGAACCCTTCTATCTGTATGGTTATAACTATTATATTCAGTCAAGTATGCCCAGTGACATGGAGCAAAAAGAGATAAAGCTAAAAGGAGAAAACTAATAATTTGAGAAAAGAAATTCGCCCCATGCCTAGATACAGAGCAGATCTGATGCCTTGAGTAGGAGAGGGGAAGGAAGACCAGGGACACTTAATCTGAGTCATAAGTAGGACACTGAAGTTACAGTCCAACGATCTTTTCCATGCAGAAAACCCAGTGCTCTTAAATTGATGTTCTAGGGACAGCAAATTGATTCATTAGGTTTTTCTGATGTTTCAGTAAGACAATACCCATCAATCTTTAACACTGTTCATAGTCCTAGAGATATACGGTTGAATATATCATATGTTGTGGCATACAAGACACCTGTGTACAAGCTGCAACCTTCAAGAGGAGAAATTACCACTAAAAAATCTAAAACTGAGAATATTTGTACTATAACCAGGGGTAGTAGAAGAAGCAGCTCAAACAACAGTGGAAGATACTGCCAAAGGAGCATCAGAGATTCCAAATTTGCCTGCATCTGATTTTCTTATAATTTCTTTTTTCTTTAGGTAACCTCAATGTGTTTGATGTACTTTAATGTTAGAACCTTATTTAAGAAAAAAAAGAAGAAAGCGAAGCAGGAAATAAATTACACACTCTGATATGCAGCTAGAATGGCACTGCACACCACAGACTCGTTCCAGAGAGGTTAAGACTCAATTATTTAAGCAGAGAGCTTGTATAAAGACTCCAGTACTTAAAAATGCCTTTTTACTTCTTATGTGAATTAAGATTAATTATAGTGCCTGGCTGACAGAATATTAGTCAAAAGCAGTTGAAAAAAGATCACATTCATTTCTTTTGTGCAAAAGCCATTAGCTTAAAACAGTTTGTAACTGTTTTTAGTCTGATGGTAAAAGCAGGGCTGCCTTATTTTTATTTTTTTTTAATGGGTAGTGTAAAACCAGTGAGAATACTTCCAGATAGAGCCAGACTCTGGGAGGGACACTCAAGATGAGTTTCTCTGCTTGACAGTTACTCAGACATTTTGGACAGCTTCATGCATGAAATTCCATTCTTAAATTATGCAGAATTCATTGGAGTTAAAATTGGTGATCACCAGAAACAAAATCAGAAGAGTTGCAGCCCAACATAAGATCAGTATTGGAAAAAAAAGACAGCTCAAACACTAGTGAATGGGCTCAATAGCTTTCAACTTATGTGACTTGCAAAGAAGAATTTGTAACAATTCCACACACTATGAACATTAATTTTCGTAGATGGCTGGTGGGCAAAGTTTCACATTAAGTGGCGTTTCACCCATCTGTTTGTACTTCATGAGAACATGATATCTTGGATTTCATGTGAGCTCACTGAAATTAAGGGAGTATAGCCTGCGTTAAGCCTGCAGGATAAGGATTTATTAACATGAAGAGGCTGTAGGATTTGTTTCATGGAGGATTTTGATATTTTGCTACCTCACTGCTTTCAGGACAGGAATGAAGATTGTTTCAAAATTCTCAAAGGAAAACATTCAAAGACTAAAATATTCAGAGTCAATTCATTTCTACATTTTTATACTGTAGAATGATCCAGGAATAAAATTCCAAAGTCATTTATGGGGAAAATCTAAACAGAGTCATTATTAGGAGAATATTGCATTATGGTGATGTCTACAAATCTTGGCAAATGTATCCATTTTCATTGGAAGTTGCATTTTTGATAGAATTTTGTCCCAGCAGGTTTTCTGAGCCAGGTTCTGTTATTACGTATTTACAGAAAGACAACAAATGCAGACCAAGCAGTTTTTAAATGATGGAATGCCAGTGATTTACCAAGCAATGGAAGAGATATTTGGAACATTATGAACAAATGACTAACAAATACCTAGAATTAACAGTTGAGCTAATATGAATGTGTATTCACATGGACCAATTTGCATACATTCCTGGGATGTATGTGTGCAAGAGACAGAAGAATAGCAAGTTAAAGGGTATTTATTTAAACATATTAGGCTACAAACGAAGTAAGAGACATTGCAAAGCAATCCTCCCCATCATGAGGAGGAGGTTAAGAAGAAACGACTTTTATTCCCTGTCACTCACAATGATTAAAGCACTTTCTCTAAAGCAGGCAGTGCTGGCTGCCCTCACACAGACTCCTGGAATGTGAACAGCTGCTGTGAATAAGGGTGAGATTTTCAGACCCTCAGGGAGGCAAGTGCTAGGGAGCAGCAGCAGTAACAGGGTGAATAATACAAATGAAGAAGATCTGGTAGGGTGGAGTTCTGCCAAAAAGATGGAGCAAGAAAGAGACTACTGAAAGTGGGGTGGGACAGGAACCCAAGCTATCAGTAGAAATGGGAACGAGATATTAGAAGCCGGGAGAACTGCCCGGAGTTTCTCCAGACCCAACGCAGCACGCTTTGCTCTCCTTACGCTTTCTATAGGTGCTCAGCCAGCTGAAAAGGCAGAAAGGATTGAAATCAAGCACAGGGATGCTGATTTAAAGGAGGTTTAATAGCCATTTTCTTGGATAGCTGCTGTTCAGCTATCTTCCCTGTATCATTTCAGAAAGCTTGCCAAATTAGAGTCAGTCAGTGAGATAGAGAGCCTTGCTTCTCTTTTTGTTTGTGTTGAAAGAAACCAACACCGTCCTCTGCCTTGTTTCGAAGTTTTACACTTCTGCAGCTCTTTAAGGGGATCACTCTTTCCAGTGTGCTGTTATTGTTCCTTTTAATTCATCAAATACAGGTCCCAGGGATCTCCTGGGATATAAGGCTCACATATAAAATAATGCAAAATGTAATCTATTAATACAACCGTCATGACTCTTAGTCATGCAATGTCTGCTCTGAACAGCCTAAAGGGATGATAAAGAAAAGCAAGGCTTTACAAGACTCATAATTTAACCAATTCTCCATCTCTTTATTTCTTCTTATCTTTTCCCAGTGATAAAAAAGCTCACATGTTGTGTTTAGATACAACAAAAAGAGAAAAACTAGGCTAGAATTCCTAATTATCAGCAGTGATACCCAATCTAAAATAAGACTTGTAGCTCTGATATGCACTGCAAGGTGGATGCAGAAAACTGAAGCAATAAAATGGAAAGAGGGATATAAAAGGCTAAGGGGAAAATCCCAGTAGTGCCAGTATGACTTTATATTCAGTTACAAGTCAGGATCATGTAAGAAGCAATTATTTTCTCTACAGTCAAAATCCTAGTGTTGGAGATTACTTCAGTAGAGGCTACAGAATATTTAAAAAAGAAAGGCTTGAAAGCCCACAGGGTATAAAAGTATTTGTATGATTTGAAGAGACATGATAAACATGCTCATCAGGATCATTTTCACAAAAACCTAATTTTTAAAGCATAAACCATGTGCCAAATAAAAGCCTCTAATATTTCCCCCATTTCTAAGAAAACCTGGCTGACCTTCATGTCCTCAGTATATGCATTTGTCCAATGCTTTACCTCAGGAGGCAAAGGATATTGTAGCCACCTTGAAAGCTACAAATCTGTGTAGTTTTAATGTATGGTAGAGTCAGATCTCAGATCTGTTCCAACACGATAAGCAAAACACCCACAATACTGAACATATCAAGCAATTGTGCCTCTATTGACTGAAGAGTATAACTATATAAAGACTATTTTTTATCATTTTGTAAATTAGGGTTTCTTAAACATATAAACCTGGGCAAAAAAAAAATTTATTACCAGCAACTATAGACATCACATCATGTGTATTTTTAGCAACGTTTAAACAAAGTTCCTTTGATCCTCAGGATGGGTCTTTCTAAAGCTCGAATTAAGTTACAATCTGCAATTTACCCAACTCAGCCAGCTACAAGACGGCAATTTGAAAGAAATTACGCAAGACATAACACAGCCGTGCTGTGGACCAGCAACCACAAACTCTATCTCCTGGTATCAAAAACAAGACAGAAATTAGCAGCCAGAAAAGACAGGCCAGGAGAAACACAGTGCCATTCAGTAAAATTGGACTTCTCTGTGACATCATAAATGACTTCCTGCTGTTTTCTTGAGAAGTTGGGCTTCCTGTGCTCAGGTGACTAGAGAAAGTGCTCCAACCCTTCACGGGTCTGGCAAGCATTCAGGGGGAACACAAATCCACTAAGTGGCATAAGCGATTGCCTAACACACCACTCTGTTCTCAGGCAGGACCAAACATACCTATGCCATTCCTGGAAGTTATTGTTCCAACAGGAGAACCCATACTGGACATCAAATACAGACATCCAATGTGGGGGCAATCAGCCTTCTCATGACCATGTTGGTAAGCACTGATTTATTGCCAGCTGTCCTATTCTGGCAGTTTGTCCTGTTGCAGGGCAAAATTTGCAGCTGACTTGCCTGGATTAAGACCACTGAGAAACTGGTTGTTATGAATAACTCAGGTACCATCTTTACTTTGTTAACATCAATAAATCCAGTTGTTCTAGAATCTGTCCATGACCAATTTTCATATCATTCAGCATTTCCAAGATGGATATTTTAAGAAATGAATACATGGTAAGGATGCATTCTACCATATTTCCAGCCTTTTCTCTTCTACCATGAGGGTTAAAAACAGCAAGCAATATGAAATTCAGTACATTTGCAAGAATACATGCTTACAAGATTCCCTCTGCTGTATTTTGCCTTTTACAAGTAGTAGATTACTTCAGCAGAAATCAAGAAAAAACCAAGTCAGACATCTTAACCTTCAACTATGTGCAAGCAGTAGGTTAAAATAAAGTACAAAACATTGCTTCTGTCCCAATAAAAATGAACAAAGGCCATCAGTTATTTTTATGAAAACTGATCAGAATTCTTTTCCTTCTTTAAAACAAAGAAAATCTACTTTTTCTTTTTTCTTCTTTTTTTTTTTTTTTCCTGACTAACCTGCTGCCAGCTTCTTGGGCAGAAAAAAAAGCATCCTGTCCCATGGAAACTAGGCAGCCTTTCATGTTGTGAGACAAGGACAAGGTCTATGCTGAAGGTGAACTAGCTTGTGCCTGTAATCACTACTGGTTATCTACTGGTCCGTCTACACAGTTTTCGATGATGAACTAGCTATTCAGCCCTAATCAGGTGCCACTCCCCTGAGCAAGCTAAAAGCCAGTCAACAATGAGACCGACACAGTCCTGTGGATTTTGAACTGAGCAAAGCAAGTCCTCATACCGAGGCAGCCTTTCCTCACATGGTCCAGGTAAAAACCTTTGTGGGGCAAAACAAGGGTAAGGTGCCAGGTGCAGGAAACACAATGAATGCATAAACAAAGTATGAGGGAGGCAGGTTTATAGGTCTGGAAAATCCTCCATCTGCCTTTTTATGTGCTTCCAGCTTCTCATTCATATTAAAGATAATTCTGAGCTGTTTCAACAGCACTGCTAAAACAAATTGCTTTAGGGAGTAGACATCCACATTCTCAACCTCTGCTTGATGCCCTGCAGAGAACAAATAGTGCAATCCTACTGCCAGTTCAGAAGAAGCAATGCCATAAAGGAAATAAATCACACTTTTAATCTCCCAAACATCCTGCTTTTTTTTCAGTAATTTATAATTTTAATATAAACTACAGAAAATGCCCTGTTTGTGTGACTTGCTTTCCTGTGATCTCACCAGGTCCTTCTCATTATAATAATGGAAAAAGGGGTTTAACTACATTCACTGAGTATCAGCTTCTCAGCCCTCACAGAGGAGTCTATATCAATATGCAGTAGCAAAATGGTGAAGCACAGAATTCTATTTATCCAAGAGTGTTGGGCTGGAAGAAGGAGCCAGGTTTGATAATGAAATCATGAGTGTGGTCCTTTACTGGGTGCACGCTTTTACATGCCAGCATTGATATATGACTAAAACTGTTTGGACTGGAAAAGTCACTCTGTTTGCCCTATATACTGCAAACAGTGATAACTAATGATATCGCTGAATGAAAAATATGGTGCTGATGCAATAACACCTGGAATGCTGTGCCCTGTGCCTTGCACTGACATTACCAACAAGCTATTAGCAGACCAGAGGGTACCTAGAAGAAAGGAAAAAGGGGATTAAAAAGATGGTGCAATTGCTTTAGAAAGAAAGACTGGGAGAGCTAGGTGGCATTCAGTTAGGCTAGCGGGGAAGAAGGGCAAGTTTATTGAAAGCCCTCACTTGAACCCTCTACTGTATTTAGAGGACCTTTGCTCGGAGGGTGTTTCAGGGCAGCAATGTTCCAGGGACAGTTGGCCTCCAGAGTCAGAGTGTGCATGGGTCTCATTTCCCAGAGAGACCAGGACGCCAACAGAATTTCCCAGCAATAGCGTAACCAGATTTCTTCAACAGTAATGTGAGAGAGAAAGCATACCTAAGCAAAACATTGAGGGTCTGAACCTAAAACACATCCTTAAATTGTCCAGGTCTAGTTGCTGGTGAAATCTGTGAGAGCTCAACTCCCAAACTATTTAGACATTGTTTGCCAGTGTGACAGAAACATTTAGAGAATAAATTCCATTGACTTTCACAGAACTTAGATTCCCCAGTGCCCATAAGCAAATGGAGCTGGAGTTACTTAAAAATTTCCATGCTTTTGAAGAGACTACTGTCTGGTATTTTACACAGAAGAGAAGATAGGCAGAAGTCATACACTACAAGCACTGTAGCCAAGTGTTTAAATACTAAGAGTACTTAGGAAACAAAGGGAACAATTTAAAAACAACTAAAAGAAGTTTAATACCAACTACCTTATAGTAACAAGCATAAAGCAGAAGGACATTCCAGCTCTACATAAGAGAAGTAGAGAAAGAATTACAATAATTAGGGTTGAGGACAAATATAATACACCTGAACTCCAAACAAGAACCAACCCTATCCAAGGTACCTTTGGGTTAAATTTCACACACTGTTTAACAGAGCAGGTAGGGAAGAGGTGCCAAACTTGGACTGACTTCAATCTGTCTCCAGGAGACCCAGCCCAGTTTTGACAACGTCATTCTGGGTAAAACCACATAGTTCAGCCTCTTGGGGCAAGCTCTCCAAGCATCACCCCAATTCTGAGGTGTAGTAAAGCAACAAGGTTGGCTGATACTGGAATTTATTAGTAGTCTTTTTCCTTAGGGATTAGTGATGAGCATAAATGTGTGAAGCAATTCAGAAATTTTCTCTTGACATTATTTATCCCTTCAATACCATCATTAAAACCAAAGTACATAGCACTTAGAGCACAAAGTTTGCATAGAGTCTACAAAATAGGGTAGCTACAACAAAAAAAAAGCCTCATAAAAATAAATGGAGGGGGGAGTTTTACCCTAGGTTTTACACAGTCACTCTGTGTGAAACCACATGATCTGATGCTGGTGGTATGTCTGTTGCATAAATGCAAATATAATATATACTCCATCCTGGAGAACATACCGTGAGTGCCAGTTGTCATCATGGGGCACATGCACTGTGACAGCAGGATGCATAACAGGATTTGAGGCAAGGCTTCTGTCTTCTAACCTCCTGCCACTGTTCAAGAGGCTAGCTACTACCTTCAAAATCTGAGGCAAAATGACTTTTCAAAGATTTAATGATGGCAAGACAGGGCTTATATTTAAGGACTGTCTCAGCTAACCTAGGATCTCTGATCACCTTTACATTTACTTCCCTCTCCTCCTATCTCTCCTTTTACATGTTTACAAGTTCCTTCACCTGGTATTTTTGCCAGGTAGAATAAATGAGGTCTCCTCGCATGTCTTTTTCATGCGCCACTCAACTCTGACTGACACTCCTTGGATAGCTCTCTCTTGCTCCTCTTCCCCCCAGCTTGGCATCACCCTTTCTCAATGATGGCATCCTTATACACTGTGTTCTCGTTGTAAGCTTTCACCTTTAATAAATCACTGGCAGCCAAGGAATTTTGTCATTTAATTTGTTTGGTTTTTTGACAGTTCTTTACCATCATCCACTACAAGATCCTCACCTTTATCATTGTTTTAATTCCTGTTTGCTTGCCACTGGACAGATTCCTAATTCAGTCAGTTAATACTGTGTGGATATCCGCAGAGCAGATAATCTTTATTTTTGAAGTGTGTATATATTATGCATAACTCATTCCCCATAATTATACAGAGTGCTCTCATTTCTGGAAATGACTGCTCTTCTTATTTTGTCTGGAAGTAATAAGATACATTACAGCAGGCTTCACAGGCTGCCGAAACAGCACTGTATACAATGCACTGATAAATTTACAAGAAAGCCTTCTCAAATGATTTCTCATGTAAGTTACTGGGAAACAAGATGTGCAGACAAGAGACGTTTCCTTCAGCACAGTGCCCACCAGTCTTGCTCTATTAAGAATGAAGGGTTTTACATTGTCTAGATTTCTCATCTCCTTTCTCCTGTACTTTTTAACCTCCCCCTTCCAATTTTTGTTGGCACCAGCCTTGACCACTTAGTCACCTATATGTCTTAATCTTATATACCTTTTTCCCTGTTGTCACTATGAAGGAAACATCCTCTATAATGTGATCTGTAAGAATATTCCCTGATCTTTCTCCAGTAAAAAAATTCTCCAAGAAGAATTCTCTTAGAAACCAGTCAGCTGCTAGGGTATTGTTTCACTTTGATGTTTTTAAAAAAATAAATAGCAGAATTAATACCAACTGACTGTATCTGTAACTTATGTTCTCCATAGGCAAGCTGCCTGCCATTAAAAGGTTCAGAAGTAAGGTGTGGAAGCATACGCATCCCGAGGGCTAACAGACATAAGTGGGAAGCCATGCATGTAAACATCCAGCTGGGCACTTGCACAGTAAAAGATATTTGGCCGCTAGCTTGCATGTGCCACCCTGACACGCCTCCAGGCCTTATGTTGATGCAGCAGCTTGCAGCTCTAAGCCTCTGGCTGTTCACATGCTTGGCTCTCAGGCTTGACATTCTCCTCTAACAGCCTTGCCTCTCTCTTCCAGTGAAAACTACTGGGACACCTCAATTCCCCAACAAACCATAACGCTACTGCCCAGAGGGGACAGTGCTGTTAATCTGAAAATGTGACAGCTCCAGTCCCTCTCTCTCTCCCTGCTAAAATAGTTTTGATGCTGCATATATTTGGGACTTACTGACAGTGCACTCATATCACAATAACCCTGCCAGACATTTTGCCAATGTCAAGCAAGCAAGCAGTCTAGGAGAATTAGTAATCAAATTCCACAAATACTGAAGTTTTTTCTTTCACCTTGTGACAGAAATATTCATATGGATCACTCTACACTTGCACCAGGTAAAATTAATATTAGTTCACTAACCCATCCAAAGGCTTTTTATCATCAGTCTCTAGTCTGAATCAGGACTACAATTGGTGTAAATCACCAATCCCAACTCAGTGGTAAGAGCATATTATTACCCATTGGTTCTGTCCTCTTGCACTCGTGGCCTGTGAATATGATAATATGATCCTATTCTCTAACGCTATCATCATCCTCAAAGTGTTCATGATTCCTCATTCTTTACACATGCAATCCAGGCATACTTACAAACAAATCAAATACAAAGGCACTTTGTTGTGAAAGCTGTGTTTGTCCTACAAACTGCAGTTTTTCAAGGAAGCACACCATATTGATCAGCCTCTGTCAAAACACATGAATCAAGACTCATCAATGCCTCAGCACAAAATGTAACACAACATCACTGCTGTTACAGCTTGATGGGATGCTTTATTCAGCCCAGCAATCACATGGAGAATTTTGAAAAATGCCTTGTGGAAGACAACTTAGAAGAAAACCATGGCTTAGTGAAACAAATACACCAAATTGCAGTCAAATACATTTTCAATCTGTTTCTGCTCTCCTCAGTAATTCTACCACTTTATTATCTATAGCAACTCACACTAACCTCTCCTTAACCTGGAACATTGAGAGCAGACACTATTAAATATGATAAGGGAAAGAATCCACAAGGTGATATACATATCGTGTTTCTTGTACATTTTTACTTCATCATGACTTGGCCTCTCTTCTCCCCATAAGTTTTCCTAGATCCTAGACCAACTTAAAAACAAAAAAAAAATGCACTACAGGGAGTCCTCATATAACATACTCCAGAGGAGGCAGGAAAATGTCAAAAGAAAGATCAACACATTTGTCTAGAACATCACTTAGAGAATGAAACATTGATATATTTGGATAGCAGCTAATGCCACACTGCATATAACTGCATTCATAACTATTTCCAGGAAATAAACAGATGTTTTGCTATACTTGTACCAGTATCATATAAACTATTTTCCTGTAGTACTCATGGATCTGACAGGAAAAACAAGGTAAAGACAAAAATCTCCAAAAATTGACTTCTACCTGAAACCAGCTGAAACTGTGAACAGCTTCTCATTTAAACAACACTTCCCTATCAAAGTATTTGTTGTTTTCTTTGTTCTCAATATGCACAGATTCCAGCTGGCTGTGTCCTCATCCGTGGAACAGCCTCTTTACTTCCATTTTTCTCCAGGGACCCACATGGAGTCGAAGCAAAGCACAGATCCTCCTGCTACCACCTCCTCCTCCCCTGCCACAGAGCAATGTACCCAACTGTTTCAGCCTAGTTTCCCTTTCAGCTTCATTGCCTTACCAGTATGCATTGGCTATTAGCCCATTTTGCCTTAACCATGGCTGTTTCTATGGAACCTGCTCTATTTGAATGCTTCAGACATCCATACTGTGAGACCTTGGGACATCCCTTCAGTTCAAACTCCAACTCACACTGCGTTCAAGGCAGTAGCAGCAAAAAGGTGCAATTTCTAATTCTGGACCATGAAGGGCAGGATCATGCAGTATGGTGCTAAGTTGTAGCCCTGCAGAATCTGGTGTCTAGACACAGTTGTTGTGCCAAACATCAGAGATTAGGTCATTTTGAACATGTCCTTTGGAGGTGCTGGGTCTATGCTAGACCCCATCAGAGAACGTGACCCTACATTTTAGATCAAGGAGAACTAGAAACCAGTTCCGACTTTTTAAGTGGCAACCTCTGCTCATTCGGAGAGGAAGGTTGGTTGGTCCAGAAATTATGTTGCTGTCTCCTACTTTAGGCACCTTAAGAAACCCTGGTTAGGTCAATGGTCTGCATGGGTCTGAGATCCCTGCCTTTAAGATGGAATAAGATGTCTGCCTCAGAGCTAGGACGTGAATTTGAGCTGGGTTCATCCTCTTCAATTCACTTATCAAAAAGTGCAAGAAAAAGCAGCTTAGTCATGATCTATAAATATCCTGATCTTTACATTGGGTGCTCAGAAACAACAGGAAATTCTATACTAAATAATTCACAAGTATCCAATACCAGAGGGAAGGAATTCATTCCCGTTTTGTGTTTCCACAATGCTTAACAGGGCAGACAAAAACCAAAATGCAAATAAATTAGATGAATGAATGAAAAGTAATAAAGTAATACTCTGGAGAAACATACAAAACTTAAATGACAGATAGTTTCCGACCACAGGTGACCACAGAGGACCTTCATGTAAATGACCTTCTTTCCCAGACATGAGCATTCTTTTAATATTTCACATTTTTAAATAAAAAAGGAAACAGAGAAAAAAAGAATCAAGTCTAAACACAGCAGAATTCATTGTGAGTCCCACAGGATATTTAGCTATTCCCTCCAACAAGAAACATCTCAAGTTCCTCTTTAAACGGGTCAGGTATGCTGGTTGCACCTGAAAGTTTCAGGGACCATGAGAGCTTGTTAATTTGTTGTAGATCCTTAAAAAGAATTCATGCAAAGTTAATTTGTACTCTTGAATCATCATGTCTGAATTATTAGTTAGTATTAAATATTTGAAGTGTTGCAACCTTGGAGGAATGTTAGACTGAATTCACTTAAAACCTAGTTGGGGACAAATAATCTCTTTTCTAATTACGAACGAAGTCTTAATACTTGTTTTTTTGGTCAGTAATTTTGTGTTTTACTGTTATCTCCAGCTACACACACACAAATACCCACACAGTTAGAATGCAATAATATTGAAATTAAGGAAAGTAAGTTAACACATATGGTGGCTGACAAATCCAAATGCAATAGCTAAGTGTATTACAAGTACAAAACCAAGGCACCTTTTAGAATCTGAATAAGTGTAATTTTATGAAATTCACAAGAAGACAAGAAAACACTGTTTCCCAAAGGTCAATGCAAAATCATAGCAAAGCCAATTTCAAATGAACACGACATTCATTTTGTGCCATACCAATAATTTGTTTTTCGTATGGATATTATCAAAAGCTGAACATGTAAGGGCAAATATCTTTATCATTAAATCAAAGAAGAAACAAACTGTTTGGATCTATTATATTAAATACAGGAGAATGTGCTAAAGGATTCTAACAGGCATCCATACTTTTTTCTGAATTCTCTATTTACTTAAAGTTATATTTCAAAAAATCTTTGAAGATTTTTATACTTGTCATGCATGCAGATCTTCATATCATGCAAGAAAATATTTGCTCTAGAAGTTATTTTGGAGGTGCCAGGCATGTACGTAAAACAGATGTGACAGACAAGAACATACATGATCTGATCATTCACATATATAGAATTTTTCTGTGACTTTGGAAAACACAACTGGTTTGTCCTATTGCTGTAGTGACACAACAAAAATTCACATTACTATTTTTCACGGATAGGTTAATACATTGTGATTGTGCTAATGTACAGAAATTGTAGAATTTCTTGAAATGTGTTTTACATACAGTGAAATTAAACACTTGAAAATGCTATACTATCCTATGTCTTAGTGAGATGGTAAACAGAGTTGTTCTCATTCTGCTAAACTTGAATTTCAGGGTTTATTTAAATCATTTAGTGGAATAAAACTTGTTTGTATAAATATAAGGATGTAATTACTGAGATACGTAGAAACGCAAGAGATTTATGTACACAATGCATATCCTGAAAGAAGATATATTTTCCACATAATTGTTTCTCTCCCCAGCTCCATAGCACAGCAATACATATTTTTTGCAAAGCAAACCATCCTTAATTCAGGCTTTTAGGAGAATCTGGAGGGGTAGAGGGCTAAGCAGAAAGCTAAAAATTCTATAATGCTATTTCCCAAGCTTCTCCGTCATAGCTAGCAGTGTGTCAGAGTCACTTGTCTACAACTGCTTCTGACTAAAATGAAATAGACCACTCTGCCTGAATGTAATATTTTTTTAATAAACAGCACCCAAATTACCTAGAAAACAGGAAAAAAGAATTTGCTTAGAGACACCCCTACAGTATGAATTTTTGAAGTGATAGTATGAGCTTTCTCTTAACTGCTGTGTTGAGGTCAGAGAAGGAGCACATCACCTTCTTTCACTGATTTAAGTAACACTACCAGCAGTGCACAAAAGGTTTGGGTTTTCTCACAGACCTAGAGATTAAAAAAAAGTTAAGTCATTAAGTCACAATTTCATGTCCACAGCTTGCTGTTTGTTATCTCCTGTGTCTGCTTTATATCAGCTCAATTCCACTCAGGTAGCACACCAGAATGTACCCTGGCTACTCTGACAAAATATGTGGAGCAGGTACAGGAGAGGCTGCTACACTCAGGGCAAATTACCATGCAGCTCATCTCATCAGTGCCATCAAATTTTCTTACAAGGCAACAGCGCTCCTTGCCCATGGTGTTATGGCAAGTGCCTCAGGTACTGCTGGTTAGGTTCCAAATCCAGATGTCACTAAGGCATATGAAGTGATATTCAACTATAGGGCGATATAGGTCATTTTTCTTTGGCATTCCTGGTCTCATCATGAGATGAAGCTCCTGGTTCTTTGACTGAGCCTTCTTTGAATTCTGCTGCCCCAGGTTGCCCCCACCTTTCTTCTTCGCTTGTGCTAGAATTGACTGGGAGTTGCACTCAGGCAATTCCACACGCTTGATGCAGAAGGGCAGACCTTGGCCTATGATGTGCTTAAGTAATTGGCAGAGAATAGAGGTAGAGAGAGCTGGCACTGCTTTCCTGGATGGCAGGATTTCACTTGGGCAGAAGCCATTACCTCCCTTTGCAAAATCCTATTTGAGCGCAAAAGCTATGCTTTTCATTATTATGGAAAATTAACTTCCTCTGTTGGAAAACTATGCTCTTTACTAAGGTCAAGATCCACTTGGATAGCAAAACATTTAAAAAAAAAAAGAAAAGGGCATAAGCATTTGCAAGATAACAGCAATAGCAATGCAGAAGCTGCTCTTTTATCCTAGTTGGAAATGTCTTATTTCAGAAGATGCTATCAGTTGGTGGTAACGCTACTTTCATTGTATATAATGATTAATGGTAATTGCTTTTGTACTTCAGTATTTTTCAGAGAACACTTTGGGTTCCAATGAATACATTAGTGCCTCATTGCTATAAACACCCACCTTACAACTTGGCCTACAGCATAGAACTTGATACCAAGCAGTCAAAATGAGCGGTTTTTTCCCCTTGTTTTGATTTTTCTGGGAGATAAGGTTTTTTTTCTCTGAAGTGGAGGAAATTATTCAAGAACTTTCACTTTAATCTAGCCAGGAGTGGTATTCTAAGTCTTCATAATGTATCTACAATTCTGATTCCCATTAACATTAGGCCTGTGATCAAAGAATACAATTTCTTTTGTATTCCCAGGCTTTCCCAATAATGTAGAATGCCAGAGTATGTGAGATGGGAAAAAAAAAAAAAAGACACCTTTTCTGTTTTTCACAGGAATGATTTTATCCATAGATACTATCCACCATCCTCAGATATCTTTCATATAATGGTCCACATAAAGAGATCTTGGTTTTACAAACCTCTCTTGGATAGGTTTATGACTGTAACCTTTGCTCTTTCCTTTGTTTCCTCAATTCTCCAGTATTTTTAAATACATCTCCCACCCTCACTGAAGTCTCATTGCAAGGATAGTGAAGTACTGCAACAAATTGCCTTGGGAGGTGTTGGGGTCTTGTGGTTTGGCCTCAGGCGCCAACAAAGGACCATGTGGCAGCCGCTCGTGCAGACCAGAGCCCCCATCGCCACAGGTCGGGAGGGGAAAATCGAAAGAAAAAGGCAAAATGCGCGGGTAAAGGGCACAAGAAACAACAACAATAACACTGACAGCGAAATATACAACCACGATTATGATACTGCCACTTGCCGGGACGCACCCGACTGCCCTGCTCCCTGCTCCTTCTCCCCAGGGGGACTTCCTCTTCTGGTCCCCCCCAACTTCCGGTCCTTCCCCTTCCCCGGCTAGCTCCGGCCGCCCCCCCTTGGGCATGGCTCACATGGGATGGAATACCTGTGTCCCTGCTAGGTCCTGGGAAGAAATTAAGCCTTTCCCCACCAGACCCAGTACAGGTCTCCATCATCAAAAGTCTTTATAAACATATTGGACAGTATCTGCCAGATTTCTACATACTGCTTATGTATTACTTATCCTGCCTTAAGGCAGATGGAGAGACTAGATGATTTTCTATGACACTATGACTGTCAATAGGATATTTGCACCTACATCACCTAGAGATTTATGAAAGAGTAATCTCATGTTTCTTGGATAAAAGAATTAAGTTTCTGCACTCTAAGATAACACAGCAGTTGCCATTACCATGCTACAGATAGCATTAGTATCTTGGATACATCAGTGAAGCAATTGTTTTGTAAGAATTAACCTTGATAGCAACAACTGCATAAGGCTGAAATACTCCTTTGCTCAAAGGAAGCATTCAAAGTGAATCAACCATCTTAGCCCTATTTAAGGTTCTGCTAAAGACCTAAAATGGGATATAAGGGTCTGAAGGTCTTCCTCTGTGATTTCCTTCTGTGCTGGCAGCTCACCAAGCCATTTGCCTTTTCCTTAATGGGACTGATGGCATATAAACTATATGGTGATCATCTGCAATGTAAGAATTTAATATGAAGCATGCCAGAGAATATTCTGTAATAACATCTTGATGTTGTATGATACCTGATATCACACAATTTATGTAAATGAGTACAAATTAAATAATCATCTTTCCATAGCAATCATATTATCATAATCAGTTATTGCTATTACAAAATATCAACCACGTAGTCATTGAGAAACAAAACCAGTCTTAAATTCAGCAGTGAAAAGCTGAGATTCCATTTTAAAATTCCCTACTTGCTTCAAGTCAAAATGCCAACAGAGGGATGTGATTCAGTGAAGCTGCACATGAAATTATGAATGCAACCATATGTTTGTATGACAAAAAAGCTAGGGAACTATAGGTACAATGTTATTTATGTCATACACACATACTATGATATATGTTTTTGCTGCTTCTTTACTAAGAAAAAGTCACGCTGTAATTTGATGCAAGGCAAGTAAATAGACCATGTTTTAGATATCAAAATTCCTTACCTGAAATTTCTACTGCAGGCAGCAACAGACTCAGACATTTGTGCCATGGACACACACCCTTTTACAGAAGAGATCTTCAGTTTCTTTTTTGTCCTCTAACAACTATGTAAAATGCCAGAATTTTCCACAACCTTGTAGGAAGTTTCTGTGTAATTCTTTTTGCAGATGGAAAGATATCCCCTATACACCAAAGAAACAGAACCCCAACAACAGTATTCTCAATCATAGTGCCTAAAGTTATTTAGAGACTGAGATCTTGAAATGTTCAAATCAGTCTGCTAGTAATGGTTTATGCATTTACATACTACTGGTCAAGCAATATTAATTTGCTGAAACAGAGACTCTTTCAGTATTAGGCAAAAATGTTTCTCGGCAAGAATGTCTGCAAAACCGTGCCTGGACCTTCAGTGGAAGAGTTTGTTCAGGTGCTTCAGCCACTCCCCGTGCAGACTGGATCTGTGTCTGGCTCTCCTCGGGGTCCTGGCTAACCTTGCACCCAACAGGGTTTCTGAAATTGATGAAGGAAAAAAATGAGAGCACACCACACCACAGCAGTCAACAGAGAAAATGAGGGATCACTTTATCTCTGCCTATTACATTTAAGCTCATGTGGACTACAAAGGTTGAATCTATGGTTTGATGGTTTGGGCGTTTACAAGACTGTAATTCAAGAAAAGACTGAAATCAGTTAGAGAGATCTGAGCCTCTTTCTACAGCATGTGCCCAACTGCTAGCCAATTTGTTATTCTGTACTAATTTGCATTTCCCAATCCTCAAATTCCACATATCTCTTATCCCGTGTCATTACGCTTCGTGTGAATAATGTCATAGGGTCTGCATTTCGTTCTGCCTCAGGAGACAAAGAGCAACACACATTTTTCTATTAAAGAGAAATCTTGTTTTCATGAACTCAAGGCAATTTCAGAGTTAAATTTAGGACGGTAGTCATGAATATTCAACAGTACTTCCAGGCATCTATTTAGTTATAGAGATACCTTTTAAATAGCTGCTTTCATTTTTCTTTTTCAGATCCAAAGCTAGATAGAGTGTACAGAATCCAATGTATCATATTTGAAGGGTTGAAGGGCAGCTGGGATTTATTCCACAACAGCTAATTGGGATCTCTGCTTTTGGACTTTACCTGCATTCTTCTGCCAATATAATTCTTTATGTCATCCTGGTAAAGCCATCAGAATGTCAGGAGAGATTAATCTGCTTCCCCAAGATTAAAGCAGTGAACCCATCAATTTAATCCAGTTTTGTGAGATAGTCTCTTAATCATCAACATGGAAGAAAGGTTATGCACTAATAAGAATTTTATAATTGCCAAGCAAAAGATGGGAAAAAAATGACTGTTTTCCAGTTTGGCAGGTTTGCAAATAGCTCCTGATAAGAACAAACAAAGTGTTTTTACTATTCTTATCAGTGCTTCACTTCAACACATCAACCTTGCTTTGTCAACAGGAATAATTCAGCTAAGCCTTAGAAATGTGACTGTGAATGCATACAACTCTACCAGGAAACCCTCTCCCAGTGCTTTATGACAGTAACCACATTGCTTTGTCAGGTAAATATATATGGTATGAGAGCCTTGAACTTTGAATCAAACAGGTATCTGTTGCTGTCTACCTTAAAGCTGATGACACCTTACATTAGCATGGCAGGTTGGGAAACGCAGGCTGTCAGGCCTGGCAGCTTACAGGAATTTCTCTGACCCTGAAAACCCTTGTTGCTGTTTTGTAGGAAAGATAGATGGCTTATGACACGGTGAATGCTCAGTATCATAACATTAATCCATGGTAATAGGAGAATGACTTTCAGAATTTTGAAAGTTTCAATAAATCTCTTTTTTTTTTTTTCATTGTACATTGCTAAGATTACTCTTCCTTTCCCTATTTGTATTTTTCACAAAGGCCCTTCTGTACCAAAACTGTCCAAAACTGTCTCAGGCTCCCAGGGTCAGTTTTTCACCCCACTGACATAACCACACCAGCAGAGGAAAAAAAAATACCCTCGGTGCTCAACAGCACACTAATCCCTGCCAGCTCCTCTTCCTCCTCTCACTCACAACAAAGTCTTCACAACAGCCTGAGTGGCTTTCAAAGAGAAAAAAAAATGAGACAGATTGTCCTTCATTTGTTTTCTTAACCGTTTGTATATACCAAATTAATATTGACAAACGTTCTCATACCTGGAGATCCTCTATTGCTTGGCCTATTCAATCATAAACTTCAGTAATTTTTTTCCTCTTGGAGGGCTTCCCTGATGCAACAGAAGATGGGGCTTTTAAAAGGAGGAGCCATTCTAGAGCTCGTGAAAGTTACATATCAATAGAGGTGGCGTGAAGCAGCTTGGCACTGTGCAAAAGCACCAGTCTGCTCTGCTGCTGCATTTCAAGTAGGCTGTGTGACACACCTGCTGTCCTAGTCCTACTTTTCCCTCGAGGCAAGCCTGCTAATGTGCTAATTTATATGGTGCCTAACAGGGGATTTGGAATAGAGGCCTTAGAGACTCATTTTCACCTGGTGCCTTATCAGGGGTTTGAGCCCAGTTCGCTGGAGATGAAAAGCCAATGAGTATAACTCATTTGCGTCATTTAGTTCTCAGTAGGTAGCCAGTTAGCAAATAATGGACTCGCAACGACTTTGTGCAGGTCATTTCCTTTAACAGATGTTCCTTTTTGAAGCTGCCATCCCACAACAGTTTTGTGGGGTTTCTTTGTGCGTTAACTATACATTCAGGAGCTATTTATTCCGTTGTCATTAAACAAAATCAAATTAATTACATGGTAATAGTAAACAGGTAACAATTACATACTTTCAGAGGCAGACTTACTGCACAGGAGAGAGCTCTGACTACTTTGCTAATGACAAGAGAGACAAAGAAAGGTTTTGCTGCAGTTGTGGAAACTCCTATGCCTCTCTGCCATCACAGAATCACTGAACACCTGGAACTGGCAGGGATCTCAGGAGATTGTCTTGTCTAACTCTACCTCTCAAAGAAGGGTCAGCTGGAGCAGGTTGCCCAGGGCCATGTTCAGTTGAGTTTTGAGTATCTCCAAGAATGGAGACTCCACAAACTCTCTGGAGAATCTGTTCCACTGTACACCACCAGTAAAAAAGCTTTTTCTTATGTTTAAATGGAATTTCTTGTATTTCAACTGGTATGGGTGGATGCTCCCATTCAGTTTGTGACCACTGCTTTTTGTTCTTTCACCGAGCAGCACTGTGAAGAGTCTGGCTCAGTCTTCTTTACTCTCTCTCAAGAGGCATTTATGCACATTGATAAGATATACACAAGGTTAAATAATCCCATTTTTTTACAACTTCTCATGCAATAGACCCTTAATCATCTCAGTTGGATCTTCAATGGATTTGCTTCAGATTTGCTTCCGTCTTGTATTGGGAAACCCAGAAATGGACACAGCACTCTAGATGTGGTCTTATCAATGCCGGGTAGAGGGAAAGGATCACCTCCTTCAACCTGCTTGTGAGATTCTTCCTAATGCAGGCCTCAATGATGTTGGCCTCCTTTGCCAGAAGGGCACATGGTTGGCTCATATTCACCTTGCTGTCCACCAGGACTCCCAGGTCTTTTTCTGCAAAACTCCCTGGGTACATCCCCAGCATGTACTGGCACATGGGGTTATTTTTCATCAAAGTACAGGACTTTGCAAACCCTTTGGTTGAACATTACGAGGTTCTTCTCTGTCTGCTTCCCCAGCCTGTCAAGGTCCCCCTGAGTGGGAGACAACTACTTCATTTATCAACTACTCTTCCCAGTTTTATATCATCAGCAAATTTTCTGAGCTTACAATCTGTCTCATCATCCACGTGGTTAATGAAGATACTAAAAACTATTGGGCCCTGTATCAACCCCTGGGCTAGATTGCTAATGACTGGTCTCCAGCTCTACTTCATTCCACTGATCACAACCCTTTGAGGCTCACAGTTCAACTGGTTTTAATCCACCACACTATGCATATATCTAGTCTGTATTTGTAGTAGTTTGTCTGTGTAGATGCTATGGGAGACAGCATTGAAAGCCTTACTTAAGTCAAGATAAACAACATCCACTGCTCTGCCCTCACTCACAAAGAATTTTCACATCATAGAAGGCTATCAGGTTGCTCAGGGATCACTCCCCCTTCATATATCTGACTTTCTTGTTTTTCATATATCACTTTCTTGTTTTTCATATGTTTGGAAATTGTTTCCAGAATTATTTGCTCTATCACCTTTCAGGGATAGAGGCGAGCCTGACTGTGCTGTAAATCCCTGGATCCTTCTTCTTGTCATTCATGAAGACACATGAAGTGACATCTTCATTCTTCAGCACTCAGGAATTTCACCCAGTTGCCATGACTTTTCAAAGTGGCCTGATAATGACATTGGATCACTCCCTCAGCACTCATAGGTGCATCTTCTCAGGTTCCATGGGCTTGTGTATGTCCAGTTTATATAATTGTTCCCTAACCTGATCCTCTTTCACAAAGATTAGTTCCTTGTTTCACATTTCCTCACTGGTTTCAACAACCTGGGATTCCTGGAGACAAGTTTTACCAGTAAAGACTGGCAAAGTGATTGATTACCTCAGTCTTTGCACGCTCTGTCATACATTCACAGTCCCATCCACTACCGGTCCCATATTTTCTCTAGTTTTTCTTTTGCTGCTGATCTACTTATAGAAGCCTTTCTTGTTGCCCTTTCTGTCCATCGCCAGATTAAACTCCAGGTGGACTTTGACATTCCTTACCTGATCCCTGCATATTCGGACAGTGTCTCTGTGTTGTTCTCACAGTCACCTGTCCCTGCTTCTGATTCTGGTATGCTTGGTTTTTATACTTTATATACTCTGAAATACTGCATATCTTCATATCTTAAGGAACAGTGATAAAAATTAAAGGTATTTAGACAACTTCACAGGGTAGTTGCCTTAGCCACTTGGGATGGGATTTACTCCATCCAGTTTTAATGACCAGAAAGACACATATCCAGTATACAGGTGTACAGGTGCTAGAGAATTAAACTCCAGAGGTGGAAGCTTCTTATTTATGTGAACATTGAAAAAGTAAGTTCCCAACCACAGTTTATTGCTTTACCAGAGATCAAGCTATATACAGAGATTCTTTGATTCTTCTTAAACAGAAGAAGAAAAAGTTATGACATCTCATAAAGCTACAGCCATCCACCATTCTGCTTAGTAGTGGTGAAAAATACAGAATATTGAGGCTGGTGAAAATAACAACAGCAGACAGGCTGGCTGTCAATGCATTACATAGATTTAGATGCTTCTAACTTCTTGGCAATCAGGTTCATATATGTTGCAGCCTTCAGCTGGCTCAATATCTGAAATTCTTCCAGTATAAAAAGTTAAGTGCTGTGCCTTCATTTTTTGCTTGCCCTTCATTTGGAATCCAGATTCCTAGGTCAAGAAAAGCATTAATAGAAATACGGCTACACAGGTACACAAGGATTTTGCAGATGATGCTGGTTTTATGCAGAGAACAGGTGTAACAATCTTCAGCAAATGCATTCCTGGAATAAGCAGAACTTGCTGATACCTTCATACCTTTGAGAAGCTGGTTTGAAGTGACTTCAAAAAGTCATGTGCTGAGTCAGATGCAAAGCTTTCATTATACTATTGGGGGTTCAGCATCAACCCCTCTGCTTCACCTCTTGTACAGATAGATATATTGAATGCTCATATCAGCAGGCCAGGGAACCATTCCTCACAGCACTTCAGAAGTGGCACTTAAATCATTCCAGATTTACCTATCTTACAGACAGTTGGAGGCTCGTGAAAAGCCCCGCATCACTGAACAATGCACGGGACAGGGGAAGCACTCGATATTTTGATTCCAATCTTCAAGCTCACTTGACTGCTGCCTGAGGGGTAAGACACTTTTTATTGTTAAAACATATGTTTGCGTTTCTTTCTTTGATATAACATTTGAATAACAAGTAGTTGAAACAAAAAATCTATCAGTAGTGATTAAGTTATAAGGAAACCACATTGACTAAAACATGTAAGTTTTTTTAGAATCTAAATGTGTCTGTCTGGATGTGAGGAGTCAGATGCTTTCAAAATCCCAAGGCTTAGCATGAGTACAAGTGATCTGCATAGAAAATTAAATATTTTCATTAACTTTTGATCTTTGTTCTTTAAGAACCCTTAACACTGGACAGTATGGGCTTGTGCCCACAATTTAAAGCAACTCAAGAGCTTTCTTGAATAATCTTGTTTTATCCAATCTGTTCCTCCTTGATTTGAACCCCAGGGGTAAAAACAGCCTTAAGGGCCCACTGTTAAGGCCTAACACAAAACGTTGAAGCTTGAAATTGTCTCTTCCAGATCTTTCAAACGCGTGAGCCTGACAAAGATCTTAATGGAGTAGGGATTTTGCATTTGCTGCATTCTTCTGTCTGGAGAGGCACATAATGCAGAAGTACAGCTTGAGCACTAGGAGCATAGCTGATTTCAGAAGAGATTGTGATAAATGAGGGCTTTAGCTTATTGTTCCCCCCAGACTGCTGTGCTTAGTTGCTGCCGTTCAGGTCTCAAGGTCTGTGAAAGCACAACACTGCTGTGATGACAGCCCATTGTCATGCTACTTGTATTCAGCAGCACAACATCACGTCTACTGCAGAGATACATCTCCTGAACTGAACTCAAGCCCAGAGCTTGAGCTGCAGTCAAGTGCCACTTTCCAGCACCCACACAGCCTGGCAGCTGCACCAAAGCAGTCCTGTGAGTTTAGTTCAGTGGACCTAGCTGTTCCAGGAAGCCTTGCAAGAGCTATTTCAGTCAGCAGTTAGCAATGGATGCTGGGACTCAACTTAGGCTCTTAAACAAAGTGGCCAGCCTCTCTCGCCTTCTCTATAACAAGAGGAGAGAGACACTCCTGAGGGCGATTCAGAGTGGGAGTCTAACTAAATGCCTTCACTGACATCAGAATGTGTTAAGTCAGATTGGACTGTTAACTCGGCTTCTTGGCTTTGTGAGCAAACTTAAGCTAACGCCCTTTTCAAGACCTTGAGGAGGTCTGAGGAACAAGCCATTTCCTCACTCAAGTTTCAGAAAGTTTTCAGAAATATATTGGGAAAGCTGTGTTTTCCCAAACACAAGCAAGGCACTGAAATTGAGTTTTAGATAAAATGTTAAGCACGTATGTAATACTGAGAGCTCTTCTATCCCATCGCACTGTATCAATGGCCAAACTCTACACCAGCATTTTAGGACATCTCTGCTTCATGTAATTACTCTTGCAAATAGGAGCACAGGGTGGAAGGTTATACCTTGCCGTGGAGCACTCCAGTACCTCCTGCATTTCTGCACACTATGTATCTCCATAGCAGTAGTTTTGCATCCAATCTGGTGGCAGTTTTGGATCTGATCTTGGGCATTTGCTGCTTCCAGGGAGCATTTTGGGAGGCAGTAGGGCTTAACCTACAGTTCAGGATTCCATGCTCATAACTTGGCCTCTGAAAATTAAAGGCTGCAAAGATGACCTCCTCCTGTCTCCTTTTTTAAACTCCCTCTTTTTGAATCCCACCCAGTAAGCTCAGCACTTTCTGAAAACTAAGGCATATTAAATATCCTGTAGCATGAAAACCTTGCTTAAATCATGATTATTTTTGAAGTATCAGGTTGTCCAGCCACTTGGAAGTAAATCCAATATATACTATTGATTAAAATACATTAATCCTAACATTAGACATCACCTTTTAGTGATCCCAGGGCATCTACCCATCACTATGTCTATGCTTATAACAGTTCAGAGAGGCAGCTTAATGGTCAGACAGATCATGTGTATTGATATATGTTCCATGGAATAAAACAGTCAGAAATTAGGTAGGTGCAAGTTTACAGGCAAAAAAAAGGAGGGATATCAGAGCAGGCAGCTAAAAGAAATAAGATTAAACTGTCGCTCATATATATGCTATTTTACACTGTCCTGCTCATGACTTTTCTCTTCTCCCTGTTTTTCCATTTCACATTATGAAAATTATGGCTGCTTACAGCATTTATAATTAATTACTGCTGGCATCCTAATTCTCAGCAATACTCAGTACACAGTGTTGCTAAAGTTCACCTCAACAGTCCTGGCACTCATTTAATACCAACATTACCCCTAGAGTAACTTAAATCCGCTCTAAATTAAGCTGGCTGGGTGAGTTTGGGAAAAAAGTAATTCCCTACAGTAGACAAAACCAAAATATTGCTGCTGGCCAAGCCACCCACATACCCTTTTTTCAAAGAAAATGTTTTCACTGATGCCTTCTCTGAAGTGACCAAGCAACTGTTTATTTAAATTTCCTAGCCATGCTTCTTTTGGGAGCACCATGGCATCCTCTGTTGTACACAGCCACCTTTTGCACTAGGACATAATTCACCCCCTGCATTCCTCCCCGTTGTCTCCAGAGCAAGCTGCAGGCCAGCCACCTCACTGGGGCACAGCTTTGGCAGGTGGCATTGCACCTCTGAGCACTGCAAGCTGGGGTCACTTCCATGTAAACATGTGGTCATGGCCACAGCTACATTTCCTCCTGTCCTTCCGTGTGCATCTGCAAACAAAGAAAAGGAACGTTTTCCATTCTTGAGTTTTTTATCTTAACATATCTGCCTTAAAGTGTGCTAAAAGAGTGGAGTCCCTTATAAGAATCAAACAAAGTTACAACCCTCTGCCTGTTTTTCTTTTTGAGAACCCAGGGATATCAGTATTCATCTTCCTTATGTTTCTGCCATTGGCAGCTCTTCTATTGTTGCATTAAAAGTCACTGTTGAAATCATCCTCTCTTAGGTATTTCTTCCTATAGAGGTTAATGAAAAAGAACAAAATGCTAGATACCTTCTGGTTTGCATAGTCATTTGCAGACCTGAATCCATTCATAGCCTGCACAGGGATTCACAGCTCTTCAGCCACCCTCTCAGCCTTGACTACCAGGCAGAATTAATACAGAGCAAGATGGGGAAGACAGCTACTGAAGCAGTGCTTAAATATTTCAAGATCACTGTAGCTGCCTGACTAACACAAAGGTGTTGGCAGGCAGCCTGGTCACTGAAACAGCTCAGAGGAAGAGGGCATATGAGCTCAGCAGTGGATTTCAACTTTGGGAATTCTTAGCTGTTGTAAATTCATTTCGCTAAGGAAGAGGGTTGTGCTTTTAAACTGTTCCTCCACAACAAGACAATCTACTCTTATAAATCTGCTGTTAAACTTACTGAGCAGAGCAAAGAAACCGCATTGTCCACTTGGAACCCCTCTCTCATTTTGTATCAGTACTAGCATATCATGCAAGTGTAAATGGCCATACAGATGAGTGGCAATGGAAAATCAAAGTAAAATCCATTTCACCTCCCAAATTAACTTAGTTTTGCTTGCTTGATTTCTGCCATTCTTCCAGTTCTCCAGTCATCCATAGACTTTCAGGTTAAACAAGACATGAATTTTAAATGCAAGATGCACATAATAAAAGGACTACTAGAAATTCTTTAGATATATTTTAAAGAAGGAAAATAAAAAGGGCACAGCCTTGGGCTGAACAACATTTTTCCACAAACCGCCTTTGCTGGAAAACCAGATTTTCAACTAAATTAAATACTTCCACAGTCAAAAGCCTAAAAATCAAAACACTTTGTTTTGAAAATGCTTCCTGATATTTCAGGCATATTGTAGATCAGTTACTTCATATCCTCATTTTTTTCTGAGTCTACTGTGATGCACTGTAATTCTCAGCTTCAGTGGTGTAAAAATCACACTGGAAGCTGTAGACTGGCCAGGAAATCTGGTTTTGAGAATGTAAAGGAAGAGGAGGTACCCAGCAGTACAGTACCCAAGGCATTCTGACACTGTTTTCAAACAAAAATGAAAAAAAACCACATTAAAACCACAAAGGTTAGGACATGTGTGTTCCCCTTCTCCTGTGGGTTACCGTTTTCCCCACTGCCTCACAAGCACTATGTCTTCCTCTGCAGTACTCTTCAGAAAGCATGGAAGGAGGAGCTGCAATCAGTAACAGCATATTTTTCCATCTTCATGAGTGAATGATGGACAGCAGTGGAAGTAGGGACATGCTTCTATTCTCATCATTGCTCTCACTGACTCATCACTTTACATCCGCTATAAAGCTCAAGGAATTTCTCAAAGGGGTAATGTGAGGCTTGGTTAATTTTATAAACTGCTTTGTGGTCATTACTGCCTAGATGTTACAGAAATTGAACATAAAAGAACTCAACCTTGAATGAAAAGTGAGGTAGAGGCATAAAATGAGTACTACAAAAGGAGAAGACATTAAGAAAAGGGAATCCTGTAATCACACCTCTGCCACCACACACTCGTATTCTTCATTTCTCATGGTCAGATTATGTATCTCTTACTTTTGCTGGATAGTAAATGCAGCTATGGTGGGAGGCATGACTTTCAGAGAAAGCTGAAGTCCACTGTGAGGGTAGCAAGAGTGAGTCCTCCAAGATTAGAGGATTGTGGACAGATTTCTTTCTCATAATGAATATGTACCTTATTTTCTGAGAGGAAGAGGTATTCTAGGGTGGAGTAGAGGCCTAATCCCAAGTGTATATAACCAGAGTTCAGCAGAATACGGTACCAAGAGCAGTCTCAAAAACAAGATCAAAGAACCAATGAAAAATAAAATGGAATCACTAATATCACCTCATCCTTTATTATTTATTATTTAAAAACTTTTGGAACCTGCAAGAAAAGAGACAAAACTGGCAACATTACCACACTTACTGTTTCTGGGGAAATACAGACCCATGGTTTCTAGATAAAATTACTGTTTGTGAAGTCTGATAGACTTTAAAGCTCTTTGTAATGATTCATTGCATAATTCAAATGGCCTCTACACTACAAACATCTAACATATTTATGCTGGCAGGACCGTCAGTGCATTTTTGTTGTAAGAAGCTTGGAGGTCTGCTACAAATAATCTCCAAAGAGTCACTCTAATTAGTGGCTAAAGTTGGCATATTTCCTGCTATCTGAAATTAAATCAGAGGATTAGGCTGAGATGAAAAAGCCCTATTAACTCCCTAGGCTTCCAGTTCCTGTTTTTTGGTGGAAATTAGTGTTTTGAACTTTATCAGCTACTATCTAAGGTCTGGAGTCAGTGGTAACAGAGTAATTGGAGACACTTTACTGTCAGTTGCTTCTGTTGAAGCACCATAGGCACTCTACATAAATATCCACAGGAAAACTTTGTTTAATGGTTGCATGTACCCAAACAATACTCAGGAAAAATGGTCAAGTGGCCAGCATGCTAGCCTGGCAATTACAAGAAGTGGGAGACATTCCTTGATCCAAGGTGCTGTTTAATCATTTCTGCATGACCTAGAAAAAAATCACTCTTTGGGGAAGGGTGAAAGTGGGGGAGATTCACAAAAGGTTGGCTACAGTTAAGCAAATCTTCATTTTTCCTGTATATTGTGGAAATGGAAAGGCTTCTCCAGACACTGTAGCCCAGTGTTTTGGTGCTCATTGACTACAGTTTGCCTTTGTCTAGACCTCTATTTGTCTTCAAGTTTGTCATCTGTAAAACAGAAATAGCACTACTGCACATCATGGGAACATTAGACAGACAAATACTTTCCTCTGCTTCCTAGGGACTGCGACCCACCATGGACAGGAACATCACCAAGTTCCACCAGAAGCAAACACCATAGCCTTCTCCCCACATGGCCCTCCAGCTTCCCTAGGGCCTCTGGTGGTGACCCTGGGCTTCACATCCGAGTTTGCCTTCCACACAACTTCAGCAGCTATGAGGCTTTCCATGGCTGCATGTTCTTCTCCTTTTTTTAACTCTGCAGAGTTTGGAAAATATTAAAATGCATAAGCTCCTTTTAAACATCAGGACAGGGAAGGGACAGGTAGAAAGAAAATAGAAATGAAGGCACAAGAAATCCTCCTCTTGGGAAATATATTCAAACTTCAGTTATTTGGATTTCTATACATGGAAGAAATTTGTGAAGTTCTGTTTTGCTCAAGCAAACACATGGGAATTCAGGCAAATTTTACATCCTGGAGCTAGGCACAGAAAAGCAAAGTAATTCTAGAGTTAGCATGTAGACAAAGGAGGAAACATGTTATTAGGTCAGGCTACTCTTGTTTAGACAGAGCCATAGAGAATTTAGGCTTTCAGTTCTGGTAATCAGCCTGAGTAGACAAATCAATGTTTTAAGCTCTTGATAGCTATAGAAAAAATAGTAAAGTCAGGTTTGTGTTTCCAAAGAAAGTTGTAGTTTTATAGCAATCCATTACCCCATCAGGCAATGTGGAAATTTTCTGCAGAACCCATCTACCACAACAGAAAGATTTACAATTTAATCAGATCTGCAGTGGAAACTGTATCTTTACAAACAGAATGCCAGTGTATCTTCACCATCTCCTCCACACCACAAGGTCTACCACACAGAGTGTTGCATTTATGATTTGAAATCAGTCTTTGCCACCTTTCATTCTAGCATGAGCACTTTTTAAGACTGTCTTTCTAGTTTTCCTCCTTAAGAGCACAGACAGGATCTGTATAAAAAGGCTTTAATTGAAGCCAGAAGAATCTACCTCCTTAGGCCTGTCTTCACAGCAAAGAAAATATACCTGAACTGTTGTTTCAGGAATGGATCCCACCCAAACAAACAGCCATTTTCTTAAAGTCTGGCAATATTTTAAAGCCACGTTAGTGACAGCAAAGAAGTCAGGGATCAAAATTCAAGTGAGCATAATTCTTCCTACTAGCAACCCAAACACCCTAAAAGAAGAAAATGTAGGCTCATCTTGAAGGTTTATGCCCAGCAAATTCAAGCAAGTTCTCTCACTACCTTCTAGCAAACTGCAGCCTACTGTGGCAGGGGAAGCAATGGGTATGTCTCTGAAGTCTTAGGATTGAATATAGATGCCTGTTGGGTGATCGAGACAACCAGGCTGGGGTCCTACAGCAGAAATCTGCAGAATCAGGCGTATTTCTGTCACCATAGCATTAGATGACAAAAGCAGAACTGGTTTACATACCCAGCAGAGCAATGAATGAATCAAATGAGCCTCCAGCAACTAACTACCATGAGAATCTTACTTGCAGACTGCAGTAGTTTGCAGAAATATCTTTGTAGAGTTACTATGAATTTCACATCTCTGTGAGTGGTATCTGTATCCTGTATTCTTGGGGAATTAAATCATTCATTTGGTAGGAAGACTTAGACACTGGCAGGGTGTTCAGAAATATGAGACCAAACAATCAAGAATCCCTCACCTGAACTGGGGAAAGAAGCAATGGGTCTTTAGCCAACAGAATGTGTCTGGCTTTGGACACACTCTGGATAAACACACCAAGGGTGAGGGTTTAAATATTCAGGCTGAGATAACAGCATTTAAAACAGCAGTGTTCTCCACTCAACCAGTGACAGAGACTGCTTAACAAAGGGGAATTCTTTAGCCAAAAGGAGTCCATTCGTTGCCAGAGGGCAACGTGGAGACACTTGGTCATTCCTGAGGATTTAAAGCAATCCCAGGGAAAAGACCAGAGCCAGACTGAATTAAAAAAATCTGATGCATAGTAAAGATTTGTCATGTTTTATGCTTTAATTGTGCAGGTGGTTTTTTTGGCTAAGCCTGTTTTCTTAGTGTGCTGTCGCTTTGTCTCAAAAGAGTGTAACCTGCCAGCAGACTGTGGACAGTTTGGGAGGCCCAAGAAGCAACCTCTGGAGTTGACCAGAAGGCTGCAGGGTTCAATGTCATGGAAATACGTAATAAGGACACTTAGAACTATTAAAAAAGATATTACTTTATGTAGAGCCAGGGAAATTAATGCCTACGGGATAATGTACTTCACAACAGTCTGGAAAACATTAAAGAGAAGGATGAGACCTGTTCTTAATGCAGATATCATGTGCTTTTCCTAAAGGACACGTTACTATTCTGAACCAGTTTTCCAGATGCAGTTAGTAAGCTCTGGCTTCAGCTCTACTTGGGAGAACACAAAGCAGCTATTTATGTTTTCCCCACCCTAGAAATCGCTCTACTTTGGTCTGCTCCCTGCCACGTGCAGTATTCCCAAAGCAATCTTTAGCTTACTGGACATTCGTTTTATTTGACCTCTAAGATTTGTTAGAGTGGCATAGAGGAGATGTGACATCTTGAAGAAGCCAGCCCGGTACTTCCAGAAGCACATCAGCTGGTGTTCTCTGCGCTGGGAATGCTGCCCCACACTACTCCAAGAACTTTTCCTCTTCTGGTGTCCTTGGCACAAAAAAGCAGAGGCAGCATGTCTACACCTCTAGCACAGTGAAAAAGAAAGTTCAGCACAGGTTGCGGGCATTGCACGCTCCACATCCTGCCCATATGTGCGCAGCCTGTGCAAACATGCCTGCAGATGGGCTAACACATACTCAGGCACCTGCTCTCTTGGGTGTGTTCCAGCTGTTCTTGCACTGAACTGTAACAGTGAAGCTACTCTGGAGACCTTGGAGCTGCCCTTAAAAACAGTGTAGACACAGCAACTCTGTCAGCAGTTCCCAAACTTCCCACAGATGAGCCTGCTGATTCTCTAACCTAAAATGTGCAATTCTAACCAAGGACAAAGTAAGTGCCAAAGAGCCTCTTTAGCAAACAGTCTCCACTTCTCTCTTCCCACCACAGTAGAAAAGAAAGGCTTTCCATCAGTATATTAAGATAAATAAATTGTTAATCCTGTTTTATAAATAGCTAGCTCTTCCTCATCTGCTCTATAGAGGAAAGTTGTGTGTAGTGTAGCTGGTTTAATGTATGTACTGTTATTTGTTAGAGAAGGTAGCACAAGGAGATATACCTTTTATATGGAACAGAAGTGGCTGAATCTCACAGTGGTTTGGAAGGAACTTTGTTCCATGCTTCTCGCAGCTGACTCTTCCATGGAGTTTACTTGAAAAAGGGTAGCACAGATCAGAATCTACAATTGCCATGGAACATACATAGCAAAAGTTTAGAGTACAGTAAAAGCATAGGTTGAGAAATTTTGCTGAAAATACAACAAAACAGTATGACAGATTTCAAGTCCAGTTGTACCTCTAAAAGTCACCATTTTAAGTCACACTGAATGCTATTTCAACTAAGTGTAAATGTTGCTTTAAGCATGCAGGCTGTTATCTACACTTTTCTGATTTTCCTGTTGCTGAAGAGGAAGCACGGTGCATGCATCAACATACTTGGTCATCCTTCACCAATCCCTAAAGTAATTACAGAGCTCTCTTGTCATGCTGTGCTGACACATTATTCTGTACAATATAAAAAAAAAAAAAGTGCTAAACCCAAGTTATTATAGACTGTGCTGAGTAAAAAATTGGAATACTTGAGATGAATTGAAATAGTAAGTTAGGATTACAGAAGAATTTTGAAATTATTTCCTAAGACACTCAACACTTGAGAAATTGGATGCAAGTTGAAGAAGAGGTAGGGGAGTCCAAACCCACGAGATTTTATGGAAGATGTGAATGAGAAATCACACTTTTGGTTACGGAAAGCTATCCATTTTTCTCTGTACAAACATTCAGTGGCTAGGTTCTAGAAAGCACTGAGGAATCACTAGAGACCAAGATAAATGGTGGAGCTAGAGATATGATACCACCAGCATCAATGTTAGTGCAAAAAGCTGCTTAGTTGCAGGCTGATGCAACACAACTGGATGACTTTTTTATTTAAATTTCAAAAATGAAAACAATAATGTCTGTTCATAAAAGCACTTTCCCCATGTTTCATTGTAGTGCTATAGTTGAATAGAAGTAAGGTAAATAACGTCTTGTTGGATTTCAGTTTCTTGCAAAAGGCTTATAAGAAGCATCCTTCTGCCTGTAACAGGTACACTTAAAAGTTCTGAGTTGATTTTTTAAATCAGGTATATGTTCAAAGAAGGAAATTGCCAAAATAGTTTTCCATTTCTGTAGACAAAGTATTTTGACCATTCTCAACCTTAAGAGCAAATCCAAGGTCAAGATCAACGCACATGAATTCCACAGAGCAACACAAGCAGAACTTATGAACTGTACTTTGCTGTAACTGCTGGAGGTCAGGTCTGAATGAAGCATTTGCATTTGGCAAGAGGTGTTTTCTCTAGCACTGACTTCAGAAAAGTTTGTTACAGCAGAATTTTTCATGTTATTTTCATGACCAAATAGTGGTATTAACATAATCATTCAGTATTATTTTATCTCATGCATTCTTTCCTATGGCCTTTATATTCCTGGATGATCCAAAAATTATGTTTCTGTAGCCAAGCACAGTAATAGACACATTTTCTGTATAAAAGTGGTGCCACATACCAACAGGGCCCAGCACAAATAAAGGGCAAGGGAAAAGACTGATACTTTCTCTATGGCTTAATACCACTAAGACTAGAGAAACAGGTGGAATTATGGCTACACGCTAGTCATTCTTCTACTCCCATATGCATGTCTCTTAAGAAAGAACAACTGTAAACTTTCCAATGTTAATGTAAAGCTTGTGGAATGCAGTTAACTGACTGATTTGACTAGATGTTGGAACAACTCCATCAGCTTCTTCCCCCTCACTGCGAAAGCAGTTTTGATAAAACTGTTTTAGCCACCTACATATAACTTTTGATGCTCAGTAAAAAAGATCCAAACCACAAATGTAGGGTAAGACTTACCCAAGACAAACCTCTCCAATTTACTGATCTCCTCCTTGAAAGGTAAAGCCTGTACATGAATCTCACCTCAATATAGCAATATATAATTCTAAGTTTACTACTGTAATGGCTGTCAGGGCAAATCAGACCAGGTCATCTCAGAGTCAATGAGGACTAGAAGTGGCTTGTCAGTGTATATGAGAGAAAAAAGTGAGCAAAAAGGATGCTAATAAATGACCCCTAAGAACCCTAACCTCAGCTATAATGAGTTGTCTCTTAGTTCAAAAACCCACTGTTGCAGCTGAATATCCTTTCTCTCTGGTAGTGCAACTGTTAGGAGAAAAAATATTAAGAAATTATTAGTGTCTCTGATCAATTGTATGGATGCTTCTATTGGGAAAAACCCTGCTTTCACTGGATTACCTACTTTTGTTTCCATTCTGTGTCACAAGCGTCACATAAGACAAATAGAAAAGGGCCCAAGGACAGGACTGTCTTTCAAACTGCCAAAGTACTTGAAAATACTGAAACATCTGTACTTTTTCTGGATGAAACCTCACCAATATCATATAATCTGCTGCTGGAATTGGCTGAAAACCACAGGTGATGTCAGACCAGAACTCCTGATAACACTCCCAGATTGGCATGTTGGCTCAGCATTCTGACAGCAGTGCAGAAAAACAGTGATCATTTTTGTCATTAAAAGAAATGCAGATGGTATATATATGGCTGGAGTACTGTCCTTCTAATATGCCAACAAGGAACGACCACACCCCCACAGTTCTCAATGATAATTTATTCTTTACACTGTCATAAGTCACATTCTGTCCCTTAAAAATTTTTATTTAAGGATTCCACAACAAATTCATCTAGGTAAATGCTAATTTCATTGTATCTAGTAAATAGAGGGTTCATTCAGCTTTCCTCAAAACTGGAAGCAGAATAGGATGTTGCCATTGGAAAGATGAAGGGATAGGACAAACATTGGGCTGCCTGGTAATGCAAAATGGAGGGTAAGGAACAGGCCTGATCAGAGACCCAGGCTGAGGTTCTTGAAGAGTGATGCTGTCAGTTTCTCATGTAGAGGAGGATTTAAAAGTTTTCATTTAAAAAGTTTTTAGTTGTGGTGGGTTGACCCTGGACAGAAGCCAAGCAACCCCACAGCCTCTAAACCACCCCACCCTTCTTTGGCTGCGGCTGGAGGACAAAATAGGGAGAAAAGAAGCCAGAAAACTCATGGGTTTAATAGCTGAAGGAAAGAAGAAATAAACAAGCAATGCAAAGGCAGTCCTTCACCACCTTTCACAAGGAGGCTGATGCTCAGCCGGTCTCTGAGCAATGGTCACCTGGGAAGAAAAAACCTTCTTCTTGGTCTACCCAGCTGTTATTGCTAAGCATGGTGTTATATGGTATGGGATATTCCTTTGGGCAATCTGGGGTCAGCTGTCCTGCTGTGTCCCCTCCCAAGCCCCAGCCAAAAGTTTGAGAATGGGATCATAGAGGACTATGCAGTATATAACCGACAATAAGCCTGAAACTGTACCCATCAAGAATAAAATCACTCACTCTAACTGGTACACAATCAGGTACTGTTGGTGTATTCTTAACCAATGTAATTTTTATGTATGGCTGTGTAAGATAACGACATCTAGAATGCAGGAACTCTGGTTTGGCATCCAAACCTCTGGATTATGCCTCTTTTGGGAAAAAGCAGTATCGCTTGCCAGTCAGTACAGTCACTTCATAGGTGTTCCTAAGATAAATTGCATGGCACTGTACCATGGATATTGGTTTTCAGTGCTTTGCACCAGTTGTTGCATATTAACTAGATGATTTGAAACACCAATATAAACCTGCTAAAATGGAGTAGTTATGATTGTGGGATTGCAGCTCTTCAGATCAGAATCCAGGACTCCTAAAGCGAAAGAGAGGTGCCTCATAAAATTCTGGTGACTGTAGTTAACCAAAGGAGGGGGGAAAAGTCATTACATAATAGGATCCTGTTTCAACAGGCAGGATAATTAACAGTGCACACAAGGAGCTCTGTAGATAGCTTGATGGTGCAAGATCACAGTCATAAGTGAAAGGTGAAGAAATAGAAAATTTCCATAAAGAGGAGTATAATTCTGGTGTAATACATATCTTAAAGTCATCAGAGGATGAACAAACACCATAAAACTGAACCTGACAGACAAACCACTGGTAGATAATAAACCAAGGACTTTTTTGATAGGAAGGATCTAACAGTTAAAACAACCTTTCTGTTCTAGCGCAACCGGCTCAGGGCAACTCAAAGGCATCATTACATCTCGATGGAATGAAAATATTGAGATGCCTCCTATGTTGCCTGGTGAGAATTTAGGTATCCAACTTTCTAATCTCTGTTCTGTTAGTTTTACAGAGTAACTCTGGCCAAATCAAAAAATTGAAGTGACAAAGCCCTTACCAAATTGTCAGGGGGGATTCTGCCATCTGCAAAACATTTTTAATGCACAAAAGCCTTAAGTACTTTGTGGTATTCTTCCTCAGCATGAGTGAGTCTCTTCATGGTGGCAATTTTTGCCCCTCTCCTGAGCAGGAGGTGGAAGAAGAATATTGATACGACTACTCTTGACACAACATTTTTTTATGCAGTTCATTGCTCTGCTTGACTCTGGGGTAAGATTCACTGAAGGACTTGAGGACTGAGGCATGCCCAGAATCATCCAGAGAATACTCTGGGCATGACACGTAACAGGCATCCTAAGGGGAGTGCTAGCGCAATAAATCATGGGTAGATCCAGTGAACACAATCTTTTACACTGGGAAAACTACAAAAGCAGTTGTTTTTCTAGAAGTGATGATGACATTGATAGGAGAAGGAGGAGGATGCTTCAGTGTTTTGCCCATGGGCTTACAGGTATGTTCTTTTCATCTCCCCCTGTTCCAGCAATACAGGCTCCAAGCCTGTTTGGAGGAAAAAGAGGAAAGTTTCACTCTCCATGCATACAATATTGTAAATTAAGCATTAGTTCCCTCCATCTTAAACTTAACATTTACTATAAAAGTTTAGAAAAACATTTTTAGGTTGAACGAAAGTATCAAAGCATTCTTCACTGCTCTATTCAAAGACAAAGATGAAGGAAAAACCTTGGAAATGGAAGCAGGGCATCCCACAAACTCAAGTGAGTAAAAGATCAAAAAGGGGAAGGCACCTAGAACTCAATCTGCATTCAAACTTAATTTACGGATGAATGAGTGATGGAGATCAGCTTGAGGAATTGAAATCCCAGTATCTGGGATCAGAACATGTGACAAGTCAACCAGTGAAATGTCCAGAATAAAGCACAGGCCAAAACTTCTTTGCTTTTATTTTCTTGTAATTCTAAAGCATGTTCTCAGGAAAAATTTCACACATGGGGTTGGCTATATTGCTGCATCCGACCTGAGACCTGCCTAAGTAATCAAAAAACGTGGTTGCCTTTCCATTCAATAGTGCAACTGATGCAATGAAAGAGTGTAATTTACAAATGCAAAGGTTTTGAAAAACTTATTTATAGAAACATACTTCTCCTCCACACATATGCACAATGTATTCACTATTTATCATCAGTATTGTTCAGAAAGCATTCGTGACTAGTCCAAGTAACTTGCACTGTCTGCTTGTTGCAGCCACAAAGCCATCTGCTTCCTGACCGAGTAACTCCCAGGCCACAAGCGGCCCTCCCTGTATTCTGATTCAAACATATAAATATTCACTTTAGCATTCACAGATGGATATATGTTGGCAGGAGTATCTACAACACTTTCCTTCCTGGGAACTAAAGCTTTTTAGGAAATAAATCTGTGGTGGTAAGGGAAAATGGGTCAGGCATTCTGTAAAGTAAATGTATATGAACAGATATTTGGAAACTTCTCTTTTTAAGTGATACTTTAGCTGTTCCACCTAAAAGAGAAAAAAAAAAGTACTCACAACAAAATCTTCTCCTTATCATATGCCTCTCGATCACATCTGTCACTCCCAAGGTTTTTCCGCTTAGTAATTCTCAAACTGTACCAACAAGAACAATCCTCAAACAAATCACAAAACCTAAACAAACATAACAAGTTAATCTATTGAAATTTAAAAAGGCTGTAATGTCATAGTAGGACTGTATTGATCTAAGACCATATTGATGTTAAAAGTTAAGGTCACCCGAGGGCCCAACCCTGCAGCCTGTTTATTTGTAACAGATGTTAATTGTACTTCACATCTCTTTCATTCTTCCTTCATCTGTGTGTCAAACAGCCTTTGATGAAAGAGGTAATTAAACATTTCCAAAGCGATTTGCAGTTAGTATTATGGTTTTAATGAAAATAAATAATGCAATAACAAAGCTCAACTGTCTGAATACCCCCAATCCCTATTTTTTATCCTGTTTTTTTAATGGTTTCTTCTGAGTGAAAGCAAAAATAGGAGAGCATCTCACTTCAGCTTTGCCCTTGAAAATCAGGTAATGTACAGTGTGTTTTGAATTTAGTTCACACTCACAGCATACATGCACACAGCTGTCATCCCACTTTGATAGTGAAAGCAGACTATGATTAGAGCAGAAAAAGCCTATGACCTTGAGATTTATCACTACTGGTATAACAAGTAGCTTGTTGGTGTGTAGGCACATACAGGAAGTTAAACCATTAGAGTCTGATCCTCATAGCTATTGTTGCGTCTCCTGGAAGACTTGAGAAAGACTATTTTTAGAACTGTATGGCTTCAGGGTCAAAATCTGCTTGCTCAAAACTCTTTCCAACTAATGGTTCTCCTCTGTTGCAAGTACTTTGTGACTTTGCAATAGCAACTTTTACATAGAAAGGACTCGGAAATGACAGTGATAGCTGCATAAAACCAAAACCAGATGTCCAATACTGAGCATGGTGTTTCACATACACTCAAAACAAATTGAAGTCTCAGGTCCCAGGCAGGTCTGTATTTAGTAATAAATTCTTGAGAAAAGCTGCTCCGGTAGCTAGTGTAGAGGAAATTCAAGAAAGGCCTTTTCAAAGCTTCACAATTCCCTTTCAGATCTATTTCTCTGTGCTTGGGGCCAAAGAATATTTGGAGCACTTGTATTCCAGGAGAAAGACAGTGAAGGGAATGGAAGACACACACACATAGGATACACAGCGGTATGTTTAGCCAAAGTTCATGACAGAACTTAGTTTTCTCTAAACATTAGCTTCTCCTGGATTTTTTTTGTGTGTTAACAACCTTACATTTATCTGTTAAAAAGGCAGAGAATATCCTTAAAATATGAAATGAACTACATAACTGTAGCTTTTCCAGTTTTCTCGCAGCATTGCATATTTAATGTTTCTCTTTAGGCTGCAGATCCTTAGAGGATAGGGAAATGATAAGGCAAGATTTTCCATTTCCATTAGAAAGAGTTTCTTTTTATCATCCACAGTTGCATAAAAAAACCACTCACAAATGTATTTCAAAAACACTCTACAGGCAGAGAAACTGGGGAGGAAGGAAAGGAAGGGAACCCAAATTGTATTACTGTATATAATTCCAAGGTATGGGGCTGGGGGAGGGGGAGGAAAGCAGCATACTCACAGTGTCAGAAGTGATGGCATTCGCAGTATGACCTGACTTTGAAGACCACCTGCAAACAACAATCTTTATTTCATGTATTGCTGTCTTTCAGATGCTAAGGATGATGCTTTAATTGGTGATGCTGTTTCTGATGCCGCTCTCAGGTAGAAAAGAGAGTATTGATCATGTAGGCAGAATTTACATCAGGCATGCTTTGTACCCTTCAAACTACCTGTACATCATTCACAGTGATTCAGACTATCAAAGGTGGGCTCAGAAAGCTAAAATTTAAAACTGCAAACCTTTTATGCTATACAGCAGGGTTACAGCAAGGTGTAATTCCTTCTCTTTGGAGAGGGAACTCAACTTTCATAAGCCTGGGGAACCAATAAGGCAAAAGTGTTTCAAACAGGTGTTACAGAAAAAAAGCAAAGATAGCGCCAGAGAGAGACAAAGAAGGGACAGATAGTTGTAAAGGGCAATGCTAGTCTCTCTCTATACAGAGGTGTTATTTGCTAGTAATAGCTTTATTAATGGCACTATCAATCTCTCTTTGAACATAATAGAGTATTTTTGCCACACTTTCCCACTCTCTCTGCCTAGCTGTAGCAGGGGAAGCCACAGTGACTGGCATGCTAAATTTGGGTGTCACACTTGACATGCTTGGCACAGGATGAAATGTCTGTGCTGGAAGCTGCAAGCAGAGCTGTGTTCACATCACCAGTTCCCGGCTGACGAAGCACACTAGGCCTATGGGCAAGGCATCAAATCAAGCTGAACTGAGCTCTGCTGGGCTTGTTCACTTAGTCCCAGCAGCAGCACTAGCCAGAACTACCAGCAGAGTGGGAGAAAAAGCACCAGCAGCATCACAGGGGCCATGAAGCAAGGCATGCAGGAAGGGAAGGACCAGGGGAGATAAGAAGGCAGCAGCAGCCATTTCAGACAGCAGAATGGGGGCACTGGCTTGTAGAGGGCAAACGGGAACTGAGCAGAAGTTTGTGGCAGCCACAACTGTGAGTGGCACTCTGAAAGCTTTGGGAACCAACAGTCTATTCATTTATCCCCTTAGTTGCTATCACCGGGAGAGCCGAACCAAGGGTAGCAACAGTGGGGAGTTTGGGCAGAAGTTCCCAGCCTGGATACAGCCCGTGGTTCTATTATGCCTCTCTATAATGAAGCATTTCACTGATGCCAAGACGGTTCAAAGAGAAGATACTCTAAAAACGGTATTCTCAGCTGTGTTTTTCAGAAAACTGCCTCACGAGCAAGACTCGCTCACAATTAGTTATATTAGCAGCCAGCATTACATTGCACCTGCTGAGACACATACAGTAACTGAATGTGACATGCCACCATAATGACAGATCAAACTAGGACATTCCAGAAGACAAAGTGATCCAATACAAGAGGCTTAAAGAGGCACTAGAGAATTTATGGAGAATGAAATGCAACTTCAGGGAGGGTGATGAAATTATCAGCCTCACTGAGAGCAAACACAGAGCCAAATGGAGGGATCATATAATCCTGTGCTAGTGATAAACAGCCTTGTTGGAACCCTCAATACATTAATCTTAATCAAAGCTGAGCTGAACTGATTCGTTCACATTAGTACCGTCAGACACAAAAACATTCAGAGAGAAAATTTTAAAACTTTTTAAAGTGTTTGGACTATGAGATTTTAAAATTAAGAATGCATGTTAAATGCAAGTAGTAGGAGCTAGTAGAAGGTTTTTTTATTAGAACTTTTTTTTCTTTTCAGTATAGGTATATTTTTGCAAAGATGTTTAGTTTTCTTTAAATATTTTCAAATTTTCACAGGAAAAAAGAAAGAAAGAGGAAAAGAAGGAAGGAAGGAAGGAAGGAAGGAAGGAAGGAAGGAAGGAAGGAAGGAAGGAATTTTAGAGGAGAAAAAAAAAAGAAGTGCTTTCTAAAAAGTCATTCCTCCTCCCTCCAAAAATCCCCACCTGTATTTTCAACAAAAGTTGAAAAATGATTTATGGATTAAATATAACAATTCTCCAGTCCCTTACCCACCATCACACACTGCCTTACTTCAAGTTGCCCCCTTCCTGTAAGGACTAAGAGTCTGATTCAGTGATGGTTGACTTTAACGAGAGCTGAAAACACTCAGTTCTCTGTGGAAATGAGTTAATGCCTCATGTGTAAATCCTTAAGATGTGGAGTCATGCATTTATTCCAGCTTGCTACCTGCAGATAGGAGGATGTATCACTAGCAGAGTTGGGTCATTTTCTGCATGAGGAGCAGTGGCCTTAAGGAGACTCTGGCATGAACTGGGCAATGGGGCAGGTTTTGTTATGCAAGACTGATCTGGTAGGGCTCAGTCACCAGGCACAGCAAACCCCTGCCAGCCTCCTTGGCTCTGTGCTGGCAAACACAGCCCACACTTTTGGCATATGTAAATGCTCCCTGCAACTCAGCAGAATCAGTTTCAGTTGCTCCCCTACAGAAGACTTCCTACAAGACCCCGAGAAAGTCACATAAGGACAGAGTTTTAGAAGTATTAAAACTTTGCAATTTTAATGCTTTTAAGCTATACAGACTAGACTTGTAGGTATTGATGTATTAGAAGGATAAAGCTTACACCAGCAATTGAAAAAAAGGCAAAATGTGTGACCGAGATAAATGTGTACAAATTGTGAGGTACCCAAGTAATACAAAATATGGGCCACGAAGACCACACACAGTTTCTGCTGTGTAATTCACATCATTGCTATAGAACAACTAGAGCATTTTTACTAAAAAAATAATCTTTTAATTAGGTAAATATTCTTACCTACCAGGTAAGGTTTGCACTTTCTGTTTGGAGTTCCTTCTCCCTTACTGCAATAACCCAAGCCTCATATGTCCCCAACATCATACCCGCTAGGCAAGAAATGCCTTATGCTGTGGCTTATCTTGAGATACACACATGCATATTGGCAAAGCAGTGTGTATGTGCTAATTAATTAGCTAACTTATGCAGTTGCCAAGTTTTCCTCTCATTTACCACAACATAGGCAGCATTTGGATAGATTTTCTCTTCCCTAATGCCAGTTTCTAAGTACTTAATCATCTGTAAGATAATTTCAAATTTGCCTGAAATGAGAAGGCTCTAGATTTATGTGACATAAAAAACAACTACATAAACTTCATTTTTTAAATATAGGTAGACTACAAGCCTGTGGGCCTAAAAGGTCTAACAAGGAGTGCTAGGTGGCCCCCCTGTTGGTATGTCTGCTATACAAATGCACTGCATTGTATTTTGAAAGCTAATGCAGACCAAAAAAGAGGAAAACCACCAGCGCATCCTAATCCATACAAACAGAAGCCCATGGAGTGCTAGTTTCTGGCTGCCAAAATGTCTCAAGAAAATCTGCCTCTTCAACATGCATAACGTCACAGCACACCCAGCATATAAACAAGGATAAAACACCATATTTGGACAGAAACCCAAGACATTATTGAAGATGTCCTGAGCCTCCATTTTCAGTCTTAGTGTCACAGGTGCTTCCAAACAACTTAAATATTAATTTAGGGATGAGATGTTTACACATTGGGACTGCACAGACTCTCTCATGTGATGTGGAGTATATGGCAATAACATGGGAGAAGAGGGACAGGAGAGGATAAAGGAACACTGCTTGGTCCTTGCATGGTCCATTCTGCCTCTTTCTTGAAGGTACTCAGAGCCTAAGCCCATCGCTGGCTCTGACAGCAAATAGAAGGCATCAAAGGAGATTACATGCAAAAAAGAGAATTACTGAGTGGACATCAATAGTTTATACTCAAAACAAACATCTTTAAGAACAGAAACCATAGGAGTACAAGGCCTTATATTCTTCCTCCATTATGAAAATCATAGGCTTGAAATAAGCCATAAGGGGAACACTATCAATTCTGAGCTGGCACGGGATACCTCTCATTTACAATGAGGACTCTTCAGCTTTCACAGAAGTACAGAGCTTGGCATTAAATGAATGCTTCCATTCTCTTCTACTTTCTTTGGGGCTGTGTTGTCCTTTCTTATAGGGCAAACCGCAGAGTATCTCCCCGCAAAACTTCCTCAGTGCTCACCTGGAGCTTGAGCTTATACTGATCTTCTGTATAGCAACACCCTCCATTTAATTCAGGGAACTGTAGCATGTAAGGCTCCTGCTGGGGTCGAGGCCGCTCACTGTGTTGCAGGAGGTGGTCAGGAACTTCCATGGCCCAGCTTCTATTTGAGGCTGATAGCAAAAACCCAACTGCTCAGGCACAGCTGCAGCAGCAGAGCCTCTTACTGAACTTGCCTCTGATATGCCAAGCCCTGCTGAGCCTGTGGAAATCAGGTTTACAATAGCAGCTGCAGCCATTAACTCCCTCTTTTGTGATTTCCAGCATTATTATGCTGTTTGCGAACTTTGCTTTAAATTACTAGACTATGGGCTGGGAGAGATGAGGCTTTGCATAAAAGCGCATGTACACACTGACACACAAAGTGTGACAAACCCCAGTGGCAAGGTTGTGCTAATAGCTTGTTATTTAGTGACATAAAATCACCGCTAAGATAATACAGGCAGCCTAAAACTCTAGCAGCCCTTTGACTGAGAAAAGGGACAGACCCAGAAAAAGCCCCTTTCACGTCATTCCGCTCGGCAGTTGAATGCACACAGGACACAAAAACCTCAAAGAAAACAACTGCCTTTCTGCCTGAAAAAAATACACCCATTTTGCTCACGTATGATGCACAGGGGGTAAAACACTCTTCTCACAGAGGAAAAAGGCTGAAGTGTGCTTTGCAAAATTTCGTCTTTAAATTGGAATTCTAAAAGTGGCTCTTGGAAGCAGCTATTCTTTATCTTATTCCTTCTGCCCATACAGCAGAGCCTTCTGCTTTCAGCCCCAGTCTTGACCAGGACATCAGGGAGCACAGCAGCAAAAATAGAACTAAATACATGTGTCTAAAGGCCTGTTCCACACTTGAAAGCTGAACAGACTGTGGCTATGTAGTTGCACATTTGCTGATATGATTGCAATTCTGCAATTATCTAATGTGGACACAGATTGAGTGCTTCAAAGGCATGTACCAGACTGCTCTGCATGTGGAAATAGAGACTGTGCTGAGGATGCAGAGCCCATTGAGGCAGTTTATGTCCAATATGGCGTATTACCTCAGGCAACAAATTGTGTTTATGTGGCCCTAACTGCATGCAGAGCTGGTGCAGGTGTGGAAGCAGTATGGTTATATTCACATGGCAATACACCTGTGAACGTGTGGAGCACAGTGCAGACACACTATGTCACTCTTCTGGAGCCAGCTCAGGTTCAGAGTTGGTTCTGAGCTGATTCCATGCAGCTGTTTGTACAATACACTCACCAGCCCTCCTCAGCACACGAAGCTGCTCACCACATGTGCAGCCCCATCTCTGCATAACTATCCTGTTCAAGGATGTAAACTGCCTCCAGGCACTTGTGCCCACAAACCTTTCTGGATGGAAGCACACTGAACAGTACCAAAACACCAAAGCTGGTTTACATAAGCCCCTCTTCATTCAAAACCAAGAATATCAAAGGTTCCATAATCCAGGATATCCTTTTTCCCCATTGCTGCATACAATGATGACCACGGAGGAGACATGCAGATGCCATTAATCCATGCATATCCATGCTAATGGCACAGCTGAAGCGTGCTGCTGTCTGAGGAGCTGTGTTAATTTACATTATCTGCGAATCAGTATGGAAGGGAATATGCTAGAGCAAGGGCGGCAAGGATGATTGCAGTCGCAACCAATATGTTCCCACTGAGCCAAAAGTACAATTTCTGATTTGGCAGGACCAGCAAGCAACTGACCCACTTACACCCCTTTGTTTACAAGAATTTGGCTCTGTAATCTAGGGAGGGAGACAGCCCAGCACACACCGCACTTCATTCTACGGCTGCTAATTGCCTTGGATGACTCTTTATTTATATAAATAATTTACTTCATGTATCCTGCCAAGAAGACACCTGAGCCCTACATAATCTGTTAATGCTGACTTTAATGATCCATGTCCAGCACATGGGCACCACCATTCCCATCCTGCATCCCCCCCCCCCGCCCCGCCCAGTTCTCCAATAAGTCCCAGCTCTCCAATAAGTCCCTCACCCATCTGTGCAGGAAGACAGATGAAATGATCAAGGACTAACAATGGCAAGACCCAGGATGGAATGACTTAACAGTTTGAACACAACTCCCGTGGGATCTGACTGTCTTCCTCAGGGAAAGCACTCCACAGATGAGGCTTCGCTACAGAGACCTACTGTCTCTGGCCTCTCTTGCAGGCGGCTGAATTATTTGTGGCAAAGCAGTTGATCCAGCAATTTTAGACTCTTCTACTGGTCCCTGAAATGTAAAATGTGCAAGATCACATTTGTGAATGAGTCTAGCATTCACCTGGTTTCAGTAGGCAACAAATCTACTCCAATTTATGAAGATGTTGGGATGCTTTAGAGCTTAGCCATGAAAACTTAGCCTAAGTTATGTACTTTATATAAGGGTTAAACCTAAGCCTCAGTAAAACTCTCAGCTTTGAAATTTTTAAAATCTCTCAAACTAGGCTGAAATCTAACCTTGTAAAAGGTGTGTATTTAGACCAGGTGCTTTTTAATCCACTACAAGTAACAGATTTTTTTGACTGATGTGTTTGTATCTTCTCATAGCACCAGGATAGGTACTGTAAGCTTTGAATACAAATTGAGAGATTTTACTCCCATCAGGAATATGACAGCTGCTTCATAATAGTTGCCTGACATACAAATTTAAAGAAAAACTATGACAATTGAAATCCTTAAAGTTTGTCAAAACATTGTTTGACTCCATTGGAAAAGCATATGTTTGTTGCCACTCTATGACCCAACAACTCTGTCACACGTAGCTCAGTGCTCCAAGAATGGTGCTTTCATAACACACTGCTGTCTATTAGTGAGACGTTTGTGCTGCGCTATACCTTATTATCAGACTCTAAATACTACAGCATTCTCTAAGGGCCCATTTCTTCAGCTATGGCTGTCGGTACTCTTTCCTCACACATTTTGTCCTATTAAGTCTTGTCGGTTTAATTTTACAGATAAAAGTTTGCAAGATGAAGCTAGATTACTAGAGTGATGACAACCCGCACATGGAGAGCTCAGAATATTTACAAAATAGTCCAAGCTGAACATCATGACAGTGAAATGTTTATCACTGCTGGAACAAAAGAGCACACAGCTATTGCTAATTCTCCCCATTCTACAGCTAAAGAATTTTAGTCTCCAGGATAGTGAATGAAGAAATATTTACCAGCATGACATATATGCACTATACAACAGAGCTGCAAGCACACCTCATGCAAAGATACGAATGTCAACATTTCAGCCTCAAGCAGGTTCTTGCATCCAAAAGTAAATGTATTGGTAGCCTTTCTGCCAGATATATTTGGCAGAAATCTCTATGTTCAAATATAGGTTACTGTATAACCTCAAGAATGGCTACTCCAAATATTAACTAACATCAGGAATGCAGGAAAATGCAAACAGCTTCCCCAGCCACTCTAAGCAGACCACAGAATCACACAGAATCACAGAATCACCTAGGTTGGAAGGGACTTTAAGATCATCTAGTCCAACCATAAAACAAACAAACAAACAAACAAACAAACAAAAAACCCACACACACCAACACTAAAACATATTCCTGAGCACCATGTCAATTCATCTTCTGAATATCTCCAGGGATGGTGCCTCAATGACTTCCCTGGGCAGCCCATTCCAATGCCTGATAACCCTTTCAGTCAAATTTTTTTTCCCAATATCCAACCTGAACCTCCCCTGACACAACTTGAGGCTATTTCCTCTTGTCCTATCGCCTGTAACTTGGGAGAAGAGACCTACCCCCACCTCTCTACACCCTCCTTTCAGGTAGGTGTAGAGAGCTCCCCTCAGTCTCCTTTTCTCTAGGCTGAACAACCCCAGCTCCCTCAGCCTCTCCTCATAAGACTTATTCTCCAGACCCCTCACCAGCTTTGTTGCCCTGTTTTCCCTTTTGTAAATATTTAGTGTGGATATACAAGAAGAAAAACTTTTTAGCATTAAAAGATAGGAAGGCAGGGGAAAGAAGTACTACCTGATGGTGGAAAACCCAAAACACAGTATCTTCATTTTTATGTGTCAAACACATGAACACCAAATACTTGCTTTTCAAGTATTCCTGGCAGTATTCCTTTTCTTTGGCTTCCTTACAAGTCTTTGGTAACTTCACAAAGGCAAATACTTTTTGCATTTGCTACTGCTCCCCCTTCACTCTGTCCTGCATTTGCCAAGCACCTCACAGTTTGCTGGCAAACACTAGCAACATCCAAGCACTCAGGTCCATGACCAGCCTCTCAGAGGTCTTGTCCTTTGTTTCCAGGACATTTGTGCCACATCAGTCAGAAGACATGAGTCAGTTCTCTCTGTAGTAGGTAACTAGATGTTTCGCATTTTCACTGAATTTCACTGAATTTTTTAGAGTTGGAAGGGACCACAGAGATCATGTAGTCCAACTCCCCTGCTGAAGCAGGATTGCATCGAGCATGTTAGAGCATGTTACTCAGGACTGCATGCAGGTGGGTCTTGAAAATCTCCAAAGAAGGGGACTCCACGACCTCCCTGGGCAGCCTGTTCCAGGGCTCTGTCACCCTCACTGTGAAGAAGTTTTTTCTCATATTTGAGTGGAACCTCTTATGTTCCAACTTGTGCCTGTTGCCCCTCGTCCTCTCACTGGCAACCACTGAAAAGAATCTGGCTCCATCCTTCTTCAAAACCACCCTTTAGATACTTGTAAGTATTGATAAGGTCTTCCCTCAGTCTTCTCCAGACTAAAGAGTCCCAGCTCTCTCAGCCTTTCTTCATAAGGGAGATGCTCCAATCCTTCAATCATCTTTGTTGCCCTGAAGATGATTCTAAGATTTTAAATTCTTTCATCTCATCCTACTTTGCTGCTCTCATGCGTGTTGCCTTCACACGGTCCTTCAGTTAACTTCTCTAGATATGCTTCTGGATTTCTCATTAGCTTTAACAGCAGTAGAGCCAGTTTTCATGCTCTTGACCAAAACATCTTGTAGCATAGATAAAGAAGAAACCTGTTTCAGATTCTTATCAGACATCAGTTCTATCACTGTCAACAAGAAGGTTCATTAGCATTTGCAATCCTGGTATACAGGTAATGCCACAGTTAATAATCAGTAGTACACGTGGCTCACCCTTGATGCCTTACAACACATAACTGAGATAATGACACACATATCTTCACTCACAATGCTCTCAGTGCAATGACCTCACCTCTGCTATCACACAAGATAATTAATATTAGTCACAGTTTATTCACCCATATGTCTGAAATGTATGGGAGGTGCCACTTCAGCTAACAGATCACACATAACTTTTCTTCTCTCTATTTCACCAACAGCTCTTACCCTATGAGGCCCAGACCACAGGCTTATGCTTGGGCATGACTGGAAAACCCAGTACCAGTTTATCAGGGAGAAGTGAAATGTGAAATAGCAATACAGCTACAACACTGCTTCAGACTCTCTATGTGGGCATGGGACTTCATTGTGTGTGTGAGAGAGAGACAAGGCATTAATAATCAATTTACAGCAAGAAGCTAGAAGTTTGGCAAACTTCCTGGTGGAGCAAGAAGTCCTGTGCTTCAGCTGTGTTTGAACTGCTGGTACTAGCAATACCTGCAGAAGAAAATCTGGGAAATACCTACTGTAAAAAGCAGATTGTCAGCTTAGAAACACAGTCACAGAGAGAAAAGTTTAGATTTCAGGGCTTAAACTGACTGTCCCAAAGATGCTACACTCAGAGATCCCTCCAGACCTGGAAAAAAACTGGGCCTTTTCAGCTAACATAAAGACAGACAGGATTGCACAACTGTGTGTTCTGGGTATGTGTTTCCACACTGAACCATCCATTCTCTTTAGGATAAGACCTTTCTCAATATTGATCATTAAACCAACTCACTCTATAAGCTAAAAAAGTCAGCAGGCCCTGAAAGCCCTGGGCAGCTGAACTAATAATACATGATATTGAACATTAATATAAAAAGTTAAGCTATGTGTTTACTATTTTGTTTCCAGTTTTCAGCAAAGAGAAACAGGCTGTTTCTGACTTGGCAGTCATGAGTTACAACTCCTTAGTCATAAAGGAAAACCCAATCCATTACATTTTCTTGATGATTCAGGCAAGCCCCTGTATATTGTTTTTCACTTAAACATTTTGACTGATGATCAGATTCATTTCAATTTGTAACTTCTTCCTCCCCTCCCAACAAAGCTCTAAAACTGGCATAAAGGCTAAAAAGCATGACAATTTATAAATCCCACTTCTTACTATTTGGTAAATGGCTCCCATGTGATTGCTTTTGCTTTTCTAGAGAGTCATCATCTTTCAATGCTTTGGCATACAGCAAGCATCAGTAGTTCCCCCAACCATACATCTGCTGCTGTCCATGCTATAGCCTCTATTAGTTTGTCATCCCTCTGCTTTTTCCTACAAGTGCCTAGTGACCCAGCATGTGTTTTATTTGTGGCTTTAATAAAAATGTTTCTTTCAGAATAAGGGAGATTCTGAATATGTTGCAGATGAGGGAACTAGAGATATAGAGCCAAACTGATGGGAATGCATTTCACCAAGACCTTGAAAAAAATGAGAAAAAAGCCTGTACTGCAGTGGAACCTCCATTACCTCCTACCACAGTGGAACTCTGATTTCTGGATGCTATAGAGCAACATAAGACATAAGGAAAAAGAAGGTTGGTGTGCCAAGCCCAGCAGATCAGCAACTACACAGGGTATCAGGAAACAAGATTTTCTCTTTTCAGGCTGCTGTTAACTTGCTGTCTAGCCCCAGAGCCACTCAGCTTGTATGTTTTAGCAAACCTTTTTTTGTAAAGCAAGTGGAGCAGCAACTTTGTGAAATGCTTTGGGTAGATAGGTTTTGTATAAAAACCACACAAGTTATCAGAAGCCCTCCCTTTGGACTTTCCTATCAGATTGTACTCTATGGAGTGCAAAGTCGTTGGTCTACATAAAAATGTACATTGAGGTAGCAGCCAATGGCAACTTACAGGAAAGCGTGGTTTTGCTCCGAGTGCTCTGCAAAGACATCAGTGACCAGATCTATACAGACAATTGAGAAAAGTTCTGGCCTCAAACTTCTTCCATGAGCTTCCATTGTTTCCAGAGGTTCTCACAAGTTTATCACAGGATCACAGAATGGTAGGGGTTGGACAAGGCCTTTGGACATCATCTAGTCCAACCTCCCTGCCAAAGCAGGTTCACTTAGAGCAGGTTTGATAGGTATGCATCCAGGTGGGTTTTGAATATCTCCACAGAATGAGATATTCTAATCTCTTAGGTGAAATGTTACATCAATCAGAAAAATCTCAGTGTCACGCTCAGACAGAATTCACAGAGCAAATGTACTTTTATTTCAAGAATAGAGGATTCAGTCATCTGTCCCATTAATTATTTCTTCCTGAATTCACTTCATATCAAACTTTTTCCACTCCCAAAATCCACTTTCTTCATTTTTAGCCATTCTTCCCTCAGGTACAATCCTCCTTAGGAGTGGTATAAAGGATTCCTGGTTGGCATTGGAGATGCAATCTCATTTTTCCTCATGCTGCTACTAATGAAGCTCACCAGATTAATTTATCTTCCTTGCAGAGTAGACATACTTTTAGCATGTCTTAGCATAAACAACCTTGGGCTATGCCCTCAGGCTTGGACAGATGGATACGGGTAGACTGAGGAGGCAATAACAGTTGTAGGTCTTTGCAGTGCAGGAACCTGATGGGAGGCTGGGCTGCTGTGGTTGCTGAAAGCCAGCCCACATCCACTCTGCCCAATATAGGCAAAGCTCCAAAGGTTGTACAAAGAGAAGTAATGCTGTTACATGAGAGATGCCCTTAGCTTACTACTGGCAAAATCTGAGGGCTGCCCAAACCAATTTTTTCATCTAAAAGTTCTTTTCTTGACTCTGTGTGAAGCTAGGCCAACTTCCAAATAAAAAATAAAAAATTGAAAGGACGGATGTTGAGACCTGAGTAAACCAGTGATCAGTTTCAAGTAATGTTAGTATCCAGTGGTGCTTTCAGTGGGGAATTCACCATTAATCACTATGGTGATTATGGCCTGAATATGGGTAGGCAAAGCTTAGCTATTTTAATTAATTTATTGATTATTTCTCTGTCATCATTCTGAAATCTCAAAATGAAACACATTGAATTGGGTGGAAAAAGGCAAAGTTTGTTCTTTGTAAACATAATTGTGTAAGAAACTTCCTCAAATAACACAGCTTTAATGAGCACAGCTAAGTGCACATCTGTGTTTTTATCCATATATGTTTTGGTTAATCTGTGCTCTTCCTTAAACATATATTGTATGAAAATACTAAGTACAGTGAATAATCGATACTGTGTAGCTATGAAACTTCTAAAATAGCATACATGCAGACTTGATACGTAGCTCAAGTAACGCAGGCTCTGACCCAGCAAAGCACTCCAGCACATGCTTTGTGTTAAGTCTGTGGACATTGTCACTGAAAGCAAATGAGACCACTTGTGTGCTGAAAGTGTTTTGCTGGATTAAAGCCTAAAGAAAGGGGGAAACTGCACAAAAGACTTTTTATGACAAGTAGGAGAGAGAATTCCCATTGGTACTATAAGAAACAAAAAAATTACTGGACACCTCCACTGGTTACTAGGAGGTATAACTCCCATTTACCCATGCCACATAAACCTTACATTCCCGGGAGGCTAAAAAAAAAAAAAAAAAAAAAAAAAGTTAAGTCTTAAAAACCTAAACAGTTAAGGGAAAAAGGGGGAAGCCATTTTGCTTTAAATCAAGGTGAGTACTCTGTGACTTCAAGAAGAAAACTTATTTTTGCAATATATCACTACCCTTTTAGTTGCCTGGAAATCTATGACCATAAAAGAAAACCCTTCACCAGTTATAGGAAGTATTAGGTTAGTGATAAATAAAATAAAATAAAGGATAAAGACCTGGCTCTTTCTAAAGCAAATGATTTCATATATTACCTTGTTAGTATATAGGCATCTTGGGGAAAATAAAAAGTAGTCCAAAATCACAGAGGTATGTACACGCAAAAATCGTGAGCCAGGGTAAAGTACCACTTATAGGTATAATTTAAACGGAACACCAGACAGCCATGCCAGGGAGAGAAGGTCACAGGGACGGAGTGAACTGGATATGATTTTGTTGTGCCCCAGACCAGTGAAATTATTCTGGTCTCCTGAAATGCAGTCCCCCACCTCTTTTCTCCAGAGATGGGCAGATCTGCCACTGTCCCTCCCACTCTGAGACACAGGTAGATGCCAGCAGCCAAGCAAAACAATGTATCAACATGGATAATTAAAAAATGAAGAGTGGAAAAAGATCAATCTTCATATACCTCAGCTTCACTGTTACTCTACCACTGCAGTTGCTGTGTGTGGATAGAGAGTGTGGGCATGACTGCATCATCGATTATACCTAAGGAAATGATTCTGCAAAACAGTGGTCTTATGTCAATAGTTTTTTAGATTTTCTGTGCTGAATCACAAAACCTTGGTGTGAGAATATGCTGAGGAAAGCAGCAGAGATATCTTGAACAATTTGATGATTTAGCCTTGGTGAAAAGTTGCACTTCCTAAATAGAATCTTGCAAAAACTACTCTCTTGTCCTGTCAAAAAGTGCTGATCAATTGGACTGCTAAAATTTTGCAGATTTTGTGTAACTTTGCATAGAGGCATTCAATATTTTATTTCTCTGCTCTGATTCCCTGAAACAAAGTTGTCACTTATCACTTCAGTCCCACGTAAAAGCCCCCGGCTGCTGTCAGAGTACCTCAGAGGCATAAGCCTTTGACATGGAGGGAAGCAGCAGCTGGTGTAATGTCAGCTCACCTTAATAGCGCGCTTTTTGGGAACAGAACTCAACTTTATCAAGAATAAAAAAAATTTATATTTGAATTTGGAAAAATGAAAACTATTTATTTTAATCAAAACTAGTTGGGGAGGTTTTTTCTCCTTGTCTCATTTTCACAGCCTACCTAAGATTACTTTCACTGAGAAGTTTTATTCAATTCTGTATCAGAGTGTATTATTTTTTTCTAGGCAATCATATTCAAATTATTAAGTAAATGTGGCAATGAGTGAGTTCCTGTAGTTCAAGATGCACATTTGGTACAGCCCATACAGCTCTGACATACATTTCACCCAACTGAGGGCAGCATCTTGCACGCAATAATACACAGCCCACATGAGAAACCCAACCACAGGCACATCTTGGCTCATGCTCTTGAGACTCTCTAAGTCTCAGACACCAGTCTCAGAATAATCATACTGAAAATGACAACTTTCTCAGTGTCAAAGATTACTTCCCTTGAGGCTTTTCAGTTCCTTCTTCTCAGACCATTTTCCTTCCTTCATACTCACATGTTCTTTCTCATCTTCCTCTCCCCTTCCTCTTTTTTCAACTCAGTTGTCTCCTTTGCTCTCTCCAGTCATTCTATCCTTCTCTCCCCTCATACTTAACCCCTCAGTTAAGAGAGGGGAACCCATCTCCATTATTTGTGTATATATCCCCAAATAAACAAACACTAGTTTGGGACTTGATTCATGGATGTCTCCCTTAAAATTCATACTGACACAGAAAAAGAGCAATGCCTATAGCAGTAAAGTAGTTACAAACTCACAAGGAAAACACCTCAATCCCTGTGTTTATGGAAGAAAACCCAAAACCTTAATGTTATTATTCCTGAGAGTAAACAGTGATCAATTTGAGTGAGGATTGATAAACAAGATTATTTGGGGAGGAGGGGTTTGTATATATATATAAAATCAGTTTGCTTATCTCAGGACTGTTCTCTTATTGTTAATCTTCTCCATGTGTTGTGTGAACCATTCTTTATTTGGGAACTTTCTCACATCAGTTTTGCACAAAGAAAGAAATCAGACATACTTTACTGCTTAGATATCTTGTTGAGTCCAAACAAATACTCCCATTAGGTGACATCACCCTTACTAACCTTTAAATAATTCCACCTACACAATGCTCCTTCAGCAGCACTTGCACACAATGAAATGGAACATAAAAAAAAGAAATCAGAAAATGTTTCCGGTTGGATTGATTCATCTGTACTGATGAACATCTCATGAACTATTCTGCAGCCCCAAGTTGAAACGAGACACATTGACCTGCACGAGTGTAAAAATATGCACAAGCAGTTAAATCTCTTCATATAGATACATACTTGCCCTCACAAAACCATCCCAGGTGACTGCAGTAATATTATGACTACTGCATATGTAAACTGAGCAAGTAATGCTCAGTGATGCACAGAAATGGCTGTGACCTCCTTATACAGACAAATTATGAGAGAAGGCAGATTACTTCACATTTTTGCAAAGTGACTTACCTAGGTACTGCTCTACATATGCAATGTTCAAAATGCAGATAAATATTCCACACTGGATTCTCACATGATAGCTGTTGGATGTTGGCATCTTCATCTTTGCTGCCTAGGAGCTATATGCTTGTTTTTGTCAAACTATTTATGTGCACAAGAAGCAGTGCATATGCTCACCAAAACTGAGGTAGAGTTTATCCTTCTTTTGTCACTGCCTTAGTGGAAGGTATCTGTAGAAGACTCTTAAGAACACTCTTCCACTGTTGCAGTTAGTACTTTTTTGTCAATCCCTATTTTTATAGCACTTAATGAAGATACTATTAGTTAAATGAAGTCTACATGAGACTTCAGTGTTCTTTCACCTTTAAAATATGGTACAAACATGAGTTGATATGTTCCAACATAAAAATATGAACATTCCTCATACTGCTCTTATGTTGGCTTCTTAAACAAGAAATAAATATAAGGCAAAATTCCCAACTGCAGTAACTTTCCTCACTTTAAAGAAATTAAAATGCAGGTGCTTTTCTTGAATTCCCTAGCGGTCTGGGTTTTTTGACACAAGATGATATATGCTAGCTGTAGTGCCCTAGAACACGACTAGAGAAAAATAACAAATAGATAAGAAATCAGTAGTTTCTTCATTCAAGAAATGTTAAAGTTGAAAAAGCAACTTTCAAAATGAGGAAAAAAGTATTTTCTGGAGATTTGCTTTCATCTTTTTTTCTATTCTGTATTTTGTTTTTTCTCCCAGAAGATTTTAATACTTTTAGTACAGCTTTCATAACAGTCATAATTCAATGTCATTGAATAACTGGCCAGGACATCATAGTGGTGCTCTTGCTACATCACTGTCTTGCTAAGGAGAACACAGCAATGTCAGATACTCATGACTACAGTTCCACTACTAGGCTCTGTTAAGTTTTTTCCAATTCTCCAATCTTTGCTTATCTAGCTAGCTGTCAGTTTATAGGTCATTTATACTTCTCTCATTTCTGGAATATCTGAGGGTCCAGACTTACAGAGTCAGATAAACTCTTGTAGGTGGAGATGGGGTGCTGGGGTTTGGTGTTTTTTTACAGTGTTCTAATTATCTAAATGAATATGTATTTGCACCTTTCGGCACTTCAGTCAGTTCCTATTCAGCCCTAAATAATTTATGGAATAACAACTCAAATACATAGCTGTTCCTCTTAAATCATTCTTAGTCTCACCTCAACTGAAACACATCCCTCGCATACCGCACTCTTCCTGTCACTGACTTGGAAAGTATTTAGCTATAATTTGTTAAGGTTCACATCTGAGGTTAGTACGTGTTTTCACAGTTTCTCAAGACATCCTAAGGACAGGTTGTTGTTTCTCCAAATGCCTCTAAAGGTATGTTTACAATGCAAGTCAAGCCCAAGTTTGAAGTTGTTCTCCAGGTCAAACCCGCTCATTCTCTTTGTTGCTTATATACAAATATACACCCAGGTACAGACTGAGGGACAAGCAATCTCAGGAACTCCCTGAGGTGGAGCCAGAACACTGGTAGCAAGGTCATACAGGTTGACATTTCTGTTCCTGGTGATGTGAGTAAATGTAAATCTTACGTGTTCAGGACCAAGCAGGCTCATCTTATTCTATCCCAAGCTTCTCCTAAGCACAGATTGGAAATTTCGAGTCCAAGCTACAGCCAGTCTGTATAGTTGGATTAAGAGCCAGCAATGTCAAATCACACAGTCCACAGAAGTCACTATATTAACCCCCTCTAAGCATGCTCTTTATCTCCTAAGGCTAAACAACTTAAAACTAAACAACTTAAAGGGAACAATAATTCAGGGCAAAGGTCCTTCAGCATTCTTACCAGAACGTTAAAATTATATCGGACAAAGGTCAGACAAAAGTGATCACACTTTAACAGACTTCCACATAGAAAATTACCTGGCTAAAACTAAATCCATGGTGTGTCCTCCCTGGCTTCAGGCCTCTGTGTACACACATCTATTGAAAAGAAAGCAGAACGTGCCCCATCCCCTGTTTTAAAGCAGGCCCTGTAAACTCTAACTTGTAAATGACCCTTGCATCATTCCTCCTTGTTAGCTGCTGGGAACAAAGACGAAATACAAGAAAAAAGCTGTCAGCGTTCTCCTGGAATACCTGTTTCCACTTAACCTGCTAGACATGTGAATGAGCACCAGCAGTGCTGGACACTCCAGCTACTGCCAGCTGTGTGAGATGTACCAAGCAGCTGCAGGGTCAGGGAAGAGCACATAAATATAGAGAGAAACACCAAGCATGAGTTTACTAACCCCTCTCATCCTAGCATTAAATTCAATAAACAGAGCTTGAGGCACAGGGCTGTAAAGCTTAAAATCTTTAAAGGCAAAGGGGAAAAAAGAAAAAGAACATTTATGGAGAATGAGTGCCCACTCTGTGGGGGTAGCCAGATGCCCAACGGTGATTACTACACACTCTTTCATCTAAATAGACTGCAGGAAAGGAAAAGATCAAAACAATTTTACTTCATCTCCCTCAATTCAAAAACATACTTGCAAGTAGCATGGGATGAGGTGCAAAATACTACTAATAAAGACCGTGCTCAGACTGCTTGTGTTCATAGGATGTTAAAAAAAGAGCACAACAAAACAAACAAACAAACAAAAAACCCCAGTCTTTTCACCTGACCCTTTGATGAATGTCTTTGGCACCATTCTTCAGGCAAGGATCAATACCTATTTCCTAAGACATTTATTTAGGGATTTAGGACTTCCAATTCAGCTGTGCCTAGGGAGTTGTCCCCCCACCTCGGCTTTTTTTTTTTTTACTTTCAAAAAAAGAAGAAAGAAAAAAAGAAAGAAAAAAGAAACCAACTCCCTTATTCTGTTTTGAGCCCCCACCCACTCTCTCATCTGTCACATTTTTTTAAATCTCATAGGTTTCCTCATCCAAATTCTCTCCTTATTACAGTGCTTCAGTTCCGAGCTGTCTACAACAGCTGGGTTTTGAACACCATCATCCTAGCAAGGTTCAGCACATTTTAAGAAGACACTCATTTTAGACAAGATGTGTTAATTATGAGGCTGTCTGTTTACATTTCTATTCATTTATTTCGAGAAGATCCAGTATATATCATTTCTCCTGCAGGGAAAAAGTCTGCAAATGAGTGTCCAGATAATGCAGTACTTTTTTCAGCTGTTTAGAAAGGCTTAAGGCCAAGTACTCTTCTATTACTCCCATACAGCTACTGTTTTCAAAAAGAGCAATCACATGAACTAACAACAGAATTTAACCCTTTGCTTTTCTGGTGGCAGATTCTCTCCAGACCTGTGTGACTGATACTAGCCAGATGGAGCCTTAGAGGTAATTTTCCTGTTGCTAAATTTATTTGTTTAATTTGTTGGTGACTGAGTTAACAGAATCCACATAATTCCAGGAAAAGAAACAAGTGCCTTCTGAAACTCATCAAAAATTGTTCATCTGTTAGTCAGCATGAATCATTACTACAGCAGGGTTTCCCAAAAAGCGTTGTAGGAGCAGGAAAAAAAAAGCATACCTCTCCTAATCCCATTGGGTTTTAAGTAGGAAAATTAGGTAAGTAGTAGAAGATTTTGTATGTGTACACAAGACAAAAACATGTTGAGGTCCCTGTTTCTTGTGCACATAATCACATTATCACAACTTGACATGGACGATAAGAATTTTGCATTAGGCTTTTATATAGCTGCTCAAGCGTTTGTAAATTACCCACACCGTTGCACAAGGCTGAACTTCAGAAAGGTTGAACTTCAAAAAGACTGAAAAGAATAAATATGGATGTTCTGCATGGCTGGCAATATCCCTAGCTACTAGACCAAAGGTAAAAATTACTAGAAGATATGGTAATTGGCAATAGGACATATTTTTACACACAGTATCACAGTGTTGTGTGACCTGCATACACTGAGAACTGCCATTGGCCTACACTAAACGGAGTGGGTACCCATGGTGTTCTTTGGATTAATATTAATCTTTATTCTTTTCCTATAATTTAAATACAATGATGATTTGATTACCTGGGAAAGATGTATTGGCTGCACATACCCAAAAGAAATTAAAAAATCAGAAAGAAAAGTTAGAAAAGCTGTAAACTCTGTCATAGGACCTGCTCATCAGAGAGAAATCCATGTGGCAGAACATGAGCCCTGGAATTTGAGAATGGTACACTCAGTGACCCATGGATTAAGAGGGATAAAAGCTGCCAACTTTTCTGCCTGATCATTGGAACAAGACAGGAAGTAAATACAACTGGAAATCATTATGCCTTGTGATTTTATTTTTAGCTTCTCTTTGTTTGCTGAGTGCATTTGGCATAAATCTTATAGTTTAGAGATGGAACAAGTCTTAATAGGCCCTATAAAACATCCTTCTACAGTTTCCTAATTGACCCCTGTGGACCATTCACCAGTACACTGGCCTGTCTGTGTTTATTTTTCATGAAGTTTCCACCATTTTCTTTGAAAACCATGCTACATCTAATATATGAATCATTCCAGGAATGATTTCTGGAAAAGGCTGGGTGTCTGCCCTTCTTATTTGGTCTGTTCTCTTTTTTCCAGCCTGTTCCTCCCAGGACAGGAGACTAAGATGCTGGGAATTTCCAGTATGAAAAAGGTTGGGACTTCCTGATCACCTAGGACTTTATAACACAGGCTGATATTCAGCCTAAGTGCTTCCCAACTCTGAGTTTGTCCCATTTCACATGCCCACAATGATTGCTCCCATTTTTCTTCATCTAGCCCTTGAATCATCTAGATGATGATACTCTACAACATCAACTGTTGCTTTGCCAAGTTAGGCACACTACACATTTTCAATTTCTCCTTGTAAAAAATCATGCCAGCCCCTCTAATCATTTGTGTTGTTGTGTCCTGAATTTCCTCAGATTTGCCTGTATCCAAGCATCAGGAGCTTCCAGAAACAGTATCTGAAACTGCATCATAATCTGCAAGTTTTTGAACTGAACTTGGACAAAGTGTGGAACGGGAGAAGATGCAACTTGACTTAAACTCCAAGTGGCCAGTTACACCAGCAGCTGCATACAAGGTCCTCACAATTCCACACCACAACACACTCATCTAAACCCAAACTACCCTTTCCGAGAGGAGTTGGGGATGGAAACGTACAATGCAACAGAATACCATAGGCTCAGGGTATTTTTTACTAGGGAAAATCAGGGGGCAAGAGATCCTTGCTGTTTAAGACCAAGAAATGGACATCTGTAAGCTTTATCACATAGATTGACCTCAGCTGTTGCAGTGCCATCAGCAGTGCATGGCGCAAAAAAGAATGCACATCACACTGAGTTTTACGAACCAGGTGAGAGTATTTGAGCTGGACTTCTAAATGAACTGGAAGCTAATTCAGATATGAGGACCCACAATTTCTTCACCCTGTAAGAGGCACAGCACTGCAAACAGCCTACATTATCTCCTTTAAGAGATGTTTCCAGTAAGTCTTGAGTAGAAGGTGGCCGGGGGAAGTCTCCAACTGGATTTCAGCAAGCCAGTGTGGACACAGAAAAAGCATGGCTCTGAAGGTCACATCTCAGAAGAAAGTGACTGAATCTCCTCCCTACAGCAAACCCTATCTTCAGCCTCGTTTATAGATCTTATTCAAAGACAAATAATTACTTTGGTTAATAACAGTGAAATTATGTCACTGAATTACTGAGAATGAAAGAGCACCTTAGCTGGTGTGTGATGAAAGGCATGTTTATATGAGAATGCTTTCCCCATCTTAAGACTGAAAATAATTTTTTAAAACCTGCTTAAATTGAACAGAAAAGGAATCTTGTAGTTGTGAGCATTTACATGCTGTCCTGAGGAATCGCTCAGCTCAAATAATGTCACTGCAGCTCAGAGATGCCAATAAAAAAAAAGAACTGGCAGATAAATCATGTCACTTTATGGTAATAGCAGCTTTCTTGCCAAGAAGTGGCTCTTAATTTTCTGTTCTTTTACACTAGTGAACATGTTCACTTTTCCAAACAAGAAAGCACTAAACCAAAATGGGTGTCAGAGTGTTCCCTGTGAGGAACCACACCCCAAATCCATTGTGATTTCCAACTGGCTTATGCTAGTCTAAATACAGGATAACATTGCCAAACAAGGTATTGCAGCCAGATCCTAAATGAATATAAACTAACACTTCAACCATCTGCTGTGACTGAGAATCGGCCTCTTCATCTCTGACAGTAAATACTTTCTCTTACAGGTCTCTGCCACAGAGCCCCACTAAAGCCCTGGTTAATATGGGACTTTATTTTCCCTACTTGTGGAAAAAGCTTATCAGCAAGAAGCATGGTAAGCGCACGAACAGACGTTAACCACTCAGTGCTTATTATTCAATGGCACGGCAAGGAACACCGGGTTTATACAGCTCTGGATGGAATTGCTTTACCACCGGAGAAGGGATCAAAAGATAAGCTAGACTGAAATAATCTCATAGTATTATTACCAATGTCATGTTCTGCTCATTGGCTACATGAGCATGTGAACTTCAGTTAACACAGATTCTGGTCTATTTTGAGTCAGTCTTATCCCAGACCTACTCTGTTCCAAAATATTCCAATGTTACTTTTTCTTTTTTTTTTTTTTCATACAACCGCAACATCATTTTTCTTGCAAACAAAAAAAGGTGAGTGAACTTATTGAAGGGTCTGCTAAACTTTCACAGTAATTCTGGAAACACCTCCTATCAGCTCAAAGATAGCCAAGATACCATGGAAAGCTGCCCCAATTCAGTCTTTTTAACATGATCTTCGTCAGTCCTACCTCCTCCTCCATCCCCTGTCTGTGGTTTCCTCGCCTGCAAAATTTACAGGCACTAGAATTCTTTGAAGACAAAATGATACTCTCAGGCCCGGGAAGGAGGTGTGGATACTGCAGGCACAGTAAGCAGAGAAGGCACCTCTTCCAGTCTTTCCACTCCCTGAGGATTTCCAAGGGGAAGAAAACTACCAAGGACTATAACACCTTTTCCATGGAGAGCTTTCTCCTGCATGGTGGTCCTCCTTTTGGGAAAGCTCTCCCTCTGTACCATAAATGATCTTCCCTAAGATTCCCAGCAGTTTCGTTAAAGGACCTGGGTTACATAGCTCTGTGAAAGCACCCAGGGACCCCCAGGCCTGGGAAAGTGGAAGGGGAATCTCCTCTGAGTCATTCTATGGGTGAGCAGGCACAAACCACATAGGCTGTGATTCACAGAGAGACGCTTCATCCAGGGAAACCACAAGCTGCCCCTGACCACCTAGCTGCTTTCCAGTGTCCTCCCTTCTCCCTTCACATCAGATGACAACGAGTCTTAGTCAAGAATTTTGGTGACTGAGGTGATACAGTAGTGCTTTCTGATTTATTGCTTTCCATTCCTCTCTGTTTTCCCAGCACTGTTTTTCATCTGTATTCTTCTCAGTACTTACCTTTCAACCTGTTCTTCTCCTTGTTTACAGGACAGTCTGATTACAACTAATTACCAGATTTTCACAAATCAGAATTTATGATTTGCATCATATAGATGATGCTAGAATGATTTCAAGAGCTTACCTATGAATTTTCTGGAGTTTTTACTATTGGGGGTGGTAAGAACAAGCAATTTTTCATTAGTCATGACTTTTACAGTTGAAGTCGGCTCTACATTATTAAGTAGGACCTGTTCAACATCTAACAGGGAGAAGAACTGGAGAAGTGGAAAGACAGTCTGAGGGACTTCAGCATCCTACCGTGACCTCTGAGGGCAGGCCAGACTGGAGACCTGATGCAGATGCTCAGTGTTCAGAGATCAGGAGCCTGGGTTCTCTCTTCAACACTGTCAGCCACAAATTTCTATTTATGAATTTTCACTCCCTCCCCCCAAGCTTTCCCCCTATTTTCCTTCACTTCATACAACTGCTGAATGATATCTAAGATCATCTGTCTTTAACCAGAGGTCCATGTGAGCAGATTTCTCCTGAGGCTTTCCCCTCAGCACAGCTAACAGTCTTCTCAATTTCGCATTGCTCTGAAGCCTCTTTATCCTTCAAAAAAGGCTAAATATTTTTGTTTGCCAAAGGTTTTGTGAGTCATAGAGAACATGACTCTTGCGGTATAAACAAAGTTCAAGACTGAGGTTACATAGTCTATAAGAGGAAAGCTCTCAGGCAGTGGAAACAATAGTATGTCCAGATGCCAGACCTTTCTCAGCAGAAGCTGTCCCAAAACTCCTGAATGCAAAAAAAAGGTCACATTTCAGTCTCCTGACCTGAAGACACCATAGTTCAATTTATAGGCAATGTTTCTGGCTATACAGCTCTTCCCTCAGAAGTAAATGTAAACTAATAAGTTTACATTTTATTAGCTAAGAAATTAATCATGAGAGTAATTTATGCTTTATTTCATATTGCTATAGTTATGCCTTGTTCAAGGCACTTCATGGCTGCATGAGTTGTTCTTGGGAGGCAGTGGAAGTAATGGGAATATCAATATGAATATCAAGGGAGGTATTGTCTTTTTGTTACATAAATTCATGTGATAAGATCACACCAGCTGTTTACTGTCAGGATCACTTACAGCATGGGGCCCCTATTGAGGTGGTTATGAGATGTGGTTGTTGCTAAGAGAGATTTCAAGACCAAAAAATGCAACAGTATATTTTGCCACCAGAAATACCAAAATAAAATTTTCCTTCCTATTTTCCCAGTTGGGTTTCCTCAACATCAGCAGAAAAATATGAGATCAAGTATTGGGTATGGCATTGGCTTGGTAATGATGTCTTGTACATATTTTAGTGAAAATAGTTTTCTATGGGTGTATTTTAATCTTGCTACTAACATATTATGCTTACTTAGGCACATACCAAAATTAAACAAAAGAGATCAGATGAATAGTAAAACTTTTTTCCAGTAAGTTTTAAACTGTTTTCCTCAATGATATAATTTTAACATCTTTTTGGGATAGATGCCAGTGAGAGAACTGCAGAGAAAGCTTTAAAGGCAAATGAGCATAATGTCACTGCTGAATATTCTACATTTAAAAGTGTGCATTTCAGGAAAGGGGATGGAAGAAAAAAAAAAATCAATAAGAATTTTTCAGAATGTGGAGAGCCCACTCTGTCCTCCCTAATGCAAAAGGGCCCCAAGGAGCTCCCATCCCTATTACAAAATACAATCTCTCACACCAGCAATATGGATCAAGGCTAAACGGCTTTATTCTGAACACTCCCTTCTATGTTGTATGGACATGGCTAGAGCAGTGACACAGCAAAGTATGACTACATATAGCCTATTCTTTAACTTGTAGAGGTTACGATAATTTTGGTCCCCAGGCCTGTCCGTAGGGCTGCCATTCACCTTTGCTCTGTTTTGACTATGGAGCAGGACTGGCAGCTTGGTAGATTGTTTGGGGTTTTGTTGGTGGTGATGATGTTCTTTCCTCCTTTCCTAAGGAGAAAGCCAGAAAAGAGGCAACTTTTCTCTTATTGGAACCATGGGTTGAGCACATTACAGTCTCCATTCTCTCTCCCTCCAAACATGTCTCTCCAATCCCCCTCCCCGCTCCCACCAACATATTTGTGCCCAGTGTAACTATTTATTAAATAGCATTAATTAGATTAAGATATTATCTCTCACAGCAATTTTATGTTGAAAGATTGCTGTTATATAACAAAGTTCATTTTTTCCCCTTGTTATTATGCCAAGCAACAAGCCATTGCCACAGTCATTTACAAGAATCACAGTAAAAGCACTGAAAGTGAACTTAAAGACAACTAATCAATCCTAAGTGCAGCTTAACTTCACTTTTTTTTCTTGTTCTGATGCTTGCCTGACCTGTTCTTTAAAACCTCCAATGATAGAGACTCCGTAACCTTTGCAGACAATCTATTCCAGAGGTTCAGTTGTTTTAAGAAGTTTTTTTCTCAAGAGCTATCCTTAATTTCTCATACTGCACTTGAAGCCCACTGCTTCCTGCTCTACGTGGAGTGGACTACATGAGAAAAACTTTCCTTTTCACTTCATAGCAGCATATATGAAAAGTTACTTCACCCCCATCTTTCTTGCCATGGTGCATTTTTCTGTAGACTGTTACTCCATTCTTTCAAACACTCCACATAGGTCATTTCTCCAAGAGGAAAAGATGTCGGAAAGTACTGATTGTTGGATGCATGACAGTTGGAAATGCTTTAGCTAAACACCTGTCTAGCTAGAAAGCATAATTGTTGTCAACAAAAATAGCAAATGACTGGAACTATCAGCAAGACTCTTCCACATGGGAATATAAAGTCTCCACTGGCAAGGACATGGTTGAATTAGTTACTCTACATCTTTTGTTGATAAAGACAGCTTCAGAATGCACTGTTATCCACAGATTTCTTGCATTTATCAGTAATTCAGTTTCCAAAATAAAAGCAAAACAAAGACACATTTTTTAGACATGTTCAGTCTGTTAGATTTGGCATCTTTCTATCCCAGAGACTAAGCATAACTATGTTACTGCTTGACTTTGATTATGTATCAGATATCAGTAAATCTACAATATGAAAAAAAGCAAGAGTTTTTAGAGCTCCACAGCATGAACTTACCAATACTAGATAAATTTCCAGCTCAGGGGTAGTCCTGGATACCTCAGAAAATAGTAAGTTTGATCTTGGAAGTATCCATGAATAACACTTTCTACATCCTCCAGTTGGCTGGAGACTCAATCCCATCTGGGAAAATGCTTTGTCTTTTCTTGTCTAAACTCCAACACAGTGATCTGGCATGAAGCCATGGCCGTTGAGAAATTCTAGCCAAGAGGAGAATGCCTCTCCAGCAATACAGCTGCCAGGAGCTCATCAAACCTCCAAAGCTCTGCCCTGAGGAGCTGCACCAAGTACAAAGTTTCCATCATTATCTTCGAAGTGGTCCACAGCCTGGAGTGTACACTTGGCAATTTTAAATGAAAGACAGAGAAAAGCAAAAGGTACAGGATAACTGGGCATGCTTGTATGTTTGTGTATACATGTACACACAGCCTTCAATAGGCTGTAGTGACCCCGAGGAGAAACAAAAACCACAAAATTTCTCCACTTTACGTGTAGGGAATATTTAAAAATTTTAAAGTAAAGGTGTCACAGTATCCTATCTGTAAATATCACCTTAAGCCCCTTGCAATTTCATTCTCACTGAAGGTAGGACTGTAGAATTTCTTCATCCTGATATACCACAGTCATATTTTTTGAAGCTGAAATAAAAGGAAGGATGCTTCTGAAGAGTTCCCATGAGGCTTAAAATAAACTACTTCAAAACAAATAGTATCTGAAAATATTTAGATAATATGGTACAGGATAATAAGAAAGCCACAAAAAATTATTTACCTTTGGCATTAAATCATGTTTACCTGCTATGGCTGATAAATAAAGGGGTAGCTCTGACGCAGTCAGGAGTGAGCACATGAAGTGAAATTCTTCTCCCAGGGAACTTTTGCCACTGACTTTACTGGAGCCAGAACTTCACCCATCTCAGTTACTTCCTGACCGCAGTGATTTTCTTGGGTTATGTCAGGGTAAAATCTTGTTCTTCTGAAGCACATCCTGCACTTTATCGACAGGGGAACAACATAGGTACACTGGTTATCCTAACCAGTGGCTCTTCAACTAAATAAAACAGATTTCCACTCTTCCCCAATTAGATTAGTCAGTGACTTTTAGAGATAATAATTTCCTCTGCATGTGTTTCCATCAGCCTCCTAGCAGATATATTTCTGATGTCCCCTGCTCCAGTATGTTTCCATAGATATTCTCAATCCATTAGAGCAGCAACAGGGGTAATCGTGCACCCCCACCTTTCCATGGCAATGATCGTAAATATCCCTTCACTCCCCCTTCTCTCCATTAGAGACATACTGGGTGGCTTCTGTATGCTTTCTCTTTGTGGAAATTAACATATCGTAATGTTTTGATGCACAGATTACACAAATGAGTGTCTAGCTATGAAGTTTTAAAATAGTATGCCTTTTAATAAGGTGCAATTACTGGTTGTTTACCTTTCAAGTGATGTCTAAAACTTGTATTTCTGAATTGCTCCTTCTGTTATGGAAAAAAGATGGGGGCAAAGTAAGAGAAAACATATATTTCACCTATTTTCTTCCTGCAGGAAGATCCTTCTTTACTGCTGGTAACCTTGAGGAGCAAGTGCTTCTCACAAAACAACCTGCCTAATGAGGCAATCTGGGTGAAGAATACTGGAAACTAATCAAAAAGAAAAAAATGTTCTGGCTTGTCTTATTTTTTGGACAAAGACTCTAAAAAAACTGCGATCTCACAATGAAGCACATTCCAAAGGGTTCTGCTAAGCTTGGGCATGCCTCAAAGGGATTCTGATGCCTCTTGGAAAATATTCTGGTTTAGAACAATTACAGTTCTACTATATTTTTCCTAGCTTTCTCTTCTTTTTCTTCTCTGCCACAAAAAAAAAAATCCCAAGGTTTTACTTGAATGAAACCATCTGTTCCTGTGGTTTAAAGAATACCTGAAGTTATAATGCTTGAATTATGAAAATACTATCATTCCTATAGCTGGCAGTTGCACTTATAAAATACAGTTTGGGCTCTTAAACAGTCAGAAAGACCCCAAGTGGAAGATGTTCAGGGCCCATGAAGTGGTCTTCAGCCTGCTATAAGAACTTACACTTCCGTGGTACCACATGGAATATGCAGTTGGCAGCATTTGCTTGACAAGCAAATGCCCAGTAAAAAGACCAGTTAATACACCTCACATAGAACCATAGAATGGTTAAAGTTGGAAGTGACCTTAAATCATCAAGTTCCAAACCCCCTGCCATGGGCAGGGACACCTCCCACCAGACCAGGTTGCTCAAAGCCCCATCCAGCCTGGCCTTGAACACTTCCAGGGATGGGGCGTCCACAACTTCTCTGGGCAACCTGTTCCAGTGTCTCACAACTCTCACAGTAAAGAATTTCTTTCTAGTATCTAGTGTAAATCTCCCCTCTTTCAGTTTAAAACCATCACATCTCCTATAGGTCCATTGGGAACAGGAAGGGAAATGCTTCTAGTACTTCCTCTTCTTCCCTGGCAAGTATGTTTTGTGGATCACAGTGCTACAAGCAAAGTTTGCTAAAGTGACTTCACATTTCACTCTTTGGGTCCATTACTGCAATGCAAGGTCAACTGGCCTCTGGCTCTATGTTCTCTCTAGAGGCCCATGTAGAAAAGAGCTTATCAACACCTGTTATAGAAGGCTACAGCAGAAAGAAGTTTTTATTTATTTATCTGTTTATTAAAAGGTTGCTTTTGCAGATTGTCTTCTTCACAGAGAGAAATAAAATTAGAGTATGGCAATCAATTATAACTGTCCATCAGCATACAAAGCACTTTAACACAGACCAAGACTCCTGTTCCTAGGATTACCAGTGTGCCTACTGTAATGGAAAAACATAGTTGCAGAGGCAAGATTAGCACAAGCAAACATCTACTGCATAGGAACATTTTTAATTATATATTTTGTTAACTCATTTCTATTAATAAGGTCCAGAGAAATGCATATAAATTACACTTTATGTGATTACAAATGTCCCTTTGTGAGCTTGAGAGATTAATAAGGAGCAAAACAGGGCACAACAGATGATCATGTTTCTGCCTTCACAGGAGCATGTTGTCTTAGAACTGTAAGACCCGAGATGTCCCACTTTCTTGTATCCCAAATAAAATCAGCTTGTAATGAATCTTCTTTCTCCACATCACAGCTATTGGAGTTTGTAACCAGATGGACAAAAGCTTGTTTAATAAATTCTTTATTACATATCCTCTGGCCAAGCTTTTCTCAAGGTGAGCCTGCACTTCAGTGGCTGCAGTAACAAGATCTTGCTAACTTTACAGTAATTAGCTCTGGACCTTATCACCAGAGCCATGGCAGAATGAGACACAGGCCTTAAAACCAAGTTCAATTAACCTATGCAGTGTTCCATGCTGCTGCATCAAACATGTGTGGTGTGGTAAAAGAAAGCAATTTTAAGGAAGTCTACGCTACTCCCAAACTTACTAGTAGTGTTTAGATACATTCCAGACTAGTCTTAATTGTTTCCAAGCACACAGTCCTTCAAGAAGACTGGAGAGCATAAAATTTATAATTTAATTACATATCCAGGGAGGTCATGCAGAACCCAAGCGCTCCTTTTATGTAGCTGCAAAGGAAAATATCAGTTGATAATTTAATGGTGGATTTTTTTCAGACTTTTCCACATATATAAAGACCTTTCTTGATCCAGTGTAGGAGAATGGAACTAAAAGATGTGATATGTGTATCTCTCCACATCCCCTCTAATAGCTTTCAAGTGCTGGTGAGGAGGTAGAAGTTCATCTCCTCACCTCCTCAGACAACGTTATGTTGTCACAGCAGGAAGCAGATAGGAGCTCTAGTGAATTTTTCAGGGGTCAGTGCATGGAAATGCAGCTCCTGAGCAAACTCTTTAGTGTAACGACATCTGGCATTCATGCCCCAGTCTGTTCTTAGCATGGTTGGGATATAATTGGAGAGTTAAAGTAGGCTTTGATTGTTTCTGTAGGTTCTTAAAATTACGTGCTTTGGCAGCTAACACCCAACTCAACCTGGGAAAGCTCAGAAGGAAAGGATCTCCCATTTGTTTGCTCTCGTGCTCTCTGGGCAAGCTCTTACAAAATCACGGTTCTAAATGAAAGCGATTTGCAAGGCTGCGGGACTCAGCAGACTCATTTGAAACAATTCACAATGAAAAAACAGTTCACACAAACATTAATTGAAATGTTCAGAAACAAGATTAAGGCAGGGGGTACCAATTGGCTGAATCCCGAGTTCTTGCAGCTACTAGTAAATAGTTGAATTCAAAAGACCTGGGAAAAAGACGCTTTAAGCTAAGCCAAAGGACCATGCCAGCCATCAAGCAAGCTCTCAAAACACAACCATTGTCTGGTTAGATCATTGTTCTTTTTATTGAAAAAAGAAATGTATGATGCTAAAATAATCAAAAGAAGAACATACTAAATTTTAGGAAGAGGAATGGGGGCAGAAGTCTTTATTCATTTTATGTACATGTCACTGATTTCAATGCACTGTATAAAGGTTGAGACACCTACTCAGAGAACTACATATAATAACCAATCCTGAAGGGTATACCTTAACCCCACACTCTTTCTCCTCTGTGCTATTACTGTGTCCTAGCACAAGGGCAGGGTTTTCCTGCCACAGGAGGATCTTCCAGTGGTATTAAAATAACAAAGCTTCTATTTAAGAACAAGGGAACTTCTCATAAGCTGTAGTAGGAGATGGAGAATAGTTAGGGCATGCAATATCTGAAAGCAGAGCACAGGGCAATGTTCCAACTGATATGATACATAACTTACCCTTTGGATGTTCTAAATATGCCAAAAACTGATGCAAGCTTCATCAGTCTCAGGAAGAAAAAAACCAGAAAGATAGCCCCTCTCTGTACCACACTGGCTCTAGTACCACAGTTCATAATCCATGGCATTTGGCTTCAGGTCTATATGGGAAATTCCAGACAGAAATTCTGTTTGTATCCTGACGTATCTGCTCCTAACCCTCTGCTAAAATTGAAAAACTATCACTTAAGGGGGACTGGGGATTTGCAGCCATAGGGATCCCAAAGCTCTTCCAAGGTATGTAGCCTCAAGCAATGCTTCCTGTGGTGATGTTTTCTCCAATAAGGGCCAAAGTTTCAAAAGCTCAATTGATCCTTAAAATAGAAATTAGAATTCCTCTCATAAAATGAAGAGCCTTTTCCCATAACTGAGCCAATTTAAATGAAATTACATATAATATTTCTTCTAGGCTTTCAACTTTTTGTACTATACAGCCTAAAAAACATCCCCTGTGTGAGGAAATGAGACTTGGGCTTTTGTCCGTGATGCTTTTGATGGTGGCATTCAAAGACATGTTCTAAAGATCAATAGCAAGGATGATTAAGGAGATCATAGTCTGTATTTGATTTTTTGTGAGGGAAGAGAAATGTTCTAGACTCAAATGGGTATTTCTGCCACTATTTAACAAAGGAACCTTGCAAATGTTAGCTTCTGTATAACCCAAGCACAGACAACAATCCTACCTTAAGGCTGACAGAACGCAATCCCTCAGAAGTAACTTGTCCAGAAACACGCACCCACCAGGTTTTCTACTCCCACTGAAGTCACAGGCTGGTGTTGCAAGTTCTTGAGAACATAGTGCTTTTAAAAAAAATGGACTTCGTCTTGTTTCCAGGTTTAGTCTGACTGAAGGTTTTTGTCTGTGGTTGGCAGTGATGCTTCCTGGTACAGGGACAACCAGAAAAGAGCATCCTTTCCTTCTGTCCACACACACAAGAGACACAAGCAATCCTTGAGAAATTCTACTGTGGAACCCTTTTGCCCAAGGGGTGTAGCCTGTCAGTCTCTCCATAGAGGGAACAAAAGAGATTCTGGGAAAGAGAATTGCTGAGAACGAAGATTTCACCCAAATTTCAGTAAGGAACTCGGGTAAGTAGAGTTGCTGTTTACTCTGCATTTGCTTCTATAATATCAACAGAGGAAAAACCAAAATATCAACATAATGATAAATTGCTGCACAGTGCAACACTTCTAGAAGGACTGAATTTTACATTAGTTGAACACACTTGCAATCAGAAAATGGAGACAGCGCCAGCAACTGATGATGCAAATATATGCCTTTGAAACAAAAGCATCTATATGCAATAATGACAGGTTAGGTAGTTCCACTGTGCCCTTGTGAAGGTGAGAACAAGCAGACAAAGAACCGCAAAATATAACTCCCCGGACTGCTAAAACATTAGCTGCCTCTATTCTACCAGTATGAAGACACCAGTAGTTCTTAAAACTGTACAGACATTAAAACTGCATCCGCACAACAGTTAACCTGTGAAAATCACCCACTTATTTGATTAGAAGACCATCTATCAGACAGGTTTCCCAATATGTTTTTGGTTTTTTCTTTTGTTGTTTCATCTACTTTCTTCAGTGAGCTGATCTTGCTGGGGCTGCTGTCCCACAAACTAAATACCTTCCTTTGAAGGGTTGTTACAAAGCTCACCAAGAGCCTCGCCTCCCATTTAAGATCCCTCTTACTGTGCTCATGTAGCCCTTACACAATCTATAGGGCCTGCCACCGTCTGAGACAAAGCTGCACATGGGTCACACACAAGGGCAGAAAGTGAAACAGCAGAACACCAAAGGAGCAGAAAAAGAGGGGCAGGAAGCCATAGAGTATGACATGATTTACATGAGGAAGTAAGACCGAAACAGCTCCTGTCCCTGTTTCTCAACCCTCAATGTTACTTCTATTGCTGCTCCCTTGCAGCAGCACAGCCTGATCCAAGCCATGACTGTCTCTGGCCCTCAGGAAGACAGCCAACACATGCTCAGGAAATGTGGCCCTGAGAAAATCCTATTGGGAACAGAAAAACACACAATTCTGATAAGAACTGGCTAGAAAAGAGACTGAATTATGAACAAAGTCACCATGAATATTCTTTGTAAGTAAGCAGGATTACAGGCAAGGAAATTTCTTATTTCTAACAAATTTTTTCCTCTTACCACAGATTGCTGTGGATTTTGACAAGCTGCCTAGCTCAAAACGGGTTAGATAATTTCTCTTTTATTACAGGAATTCTCTATGCTTCGTGAACTGTATGTCCACTGAGATCTACATTTTCACAAGTTCAAACTTCCCAGAAAATAATCCCCTTCAACTAATTCATACGCAACTTCTGCCTCACCAATATGCCACCCTGCACTCTTGCCTCGCTCCACAGCACACACTTGGTGATACTGATCATTTTGCAAGAGCAGAAGTTGCTATTTATGGCTTGTGAGCTCTTACACAGACCCATCTGTACCACTCTGCCTCCATACTGGATGATGACAAAAGGTAAACATTAGAAAGAAATAGATAGCTGGCAAAGCAATAAGCAATAGTTTAAGATCTTTTTCATTTGCATGCATCTGACCTCACCGGTATTCACAACTGATTAACATCAACTGCCACGGTCAACACTTAATTCACACAGAAAGCTGCTGCTAGTTTCACTTCATTAATATTGACGTCTGAACTCTGTAGCTACGGTGGATTACTATCAATAATTATTTATGGGCAGCGATTTGGACAGAGTATGCCTGTCTAATGCTGGGAGTCAGGTCATGAATCTTCAATAACAATTCACAAGCTGTCCTCCTCTGCAGCTATGTAATAGGCTGCTTTAACCTCATGCCTCTCTTGCACTACCAACACTCACGCTTGCGCTACCACAGGTGCCATGTGTTTTCACATGTGAAACTGGGGCTACTTTCACACTTCTGGGTAAGGTAGGAAGTTGCAACAGACTAATGTTTCCTCTTCGATGAGAAATGCCAGGGGAGGTGAGAAAAGTGAGATGGTAACAGCAAAGGTCAAGACTGTAAAATATGAAGGTGCGATACATCTTATTACTCTAGGCTTCTGGTTCAGAAAGGCACCTAGAAGTCCAGCTCCTCCCAGATGTCTAAGTAGCAAAATTCTACTTTGCCTCTGTATTTAGAGGTACAGCTACTGAAGTTTTATGTAGTATACAAAGCCCTTAACCTCCTCCTCTGGCAGTGAGTTGTAAATTTAACTTCATACACATGCTGACATGTTAGGCTGGATGAAGGCCACAGCACTCGGTACCTTTCAGGGTCAACTCAACATGCACCATGAAACACCTCCAAGCTATCATTGCACAAGGCTGCCGTGAGCAATCCAGCCCTGGGTGACTAATAAAGAAGTAAAGTGGCAGTGAAGGCAAGTGCAGGTTTTGCACAAAATCAGATCTCACAGTTTCTAGCTATCATTACTCAGATCTGTCCAGACCAGTGGTGCGCCCATTCAGGCCTCCACAGCTCACAAGTGGAAAAAGTGAACCCACATGCCACAAACCACCTCTCCTGAGCCAGGAACTGCTGTTCTGCTCCCGTCTGCACCTCCAGATACTTCACTGGACTACTTCTTATGCAGCTGACTTGATAATTTATAAAGAACTGTGGCTTATTGTGCAGAATTAGTTCCTACTCTCAGCATCATCTAGTTTTATTTTAGCTTGACCCAAAACTGGGCAACACAGAGACACTGACAGGAATAGCCCAGTGAAACAGAGAGGAGAAAACTGGAGCCTCTGCCACCAACACAGTGCCTGGGAGAATGAAACCCTGAGGAAAACTTACAGATCTACAGGTTATTACTTTTCTCTAGCCCTCTTCACACCATTCCCCAGATGCAGAAAACTCTCAGTCACAGGCTCATAACATACTAAGCTCCCATTTGGTTTTAATATACTTTTTCATATTAACTTTAAGACCATTCTTCCCTAACAGCATTTTCGTCCTTCAATAAGAAATATATTGAACTGAGTTTAACCATTTTCCATCAAAGAATCGTCTTCCTTTTCTTGTAGAGACGTTCATATCTTTGTTATTTCAGTTTCCAAGAGACACTGCAGAAACTGAGCACCTGTTTTCTACCTGTAGATAGAAAATCTGAAGACAAATCACTGTATTTGAAAGTGCTTGATGTTTTAGAAGATTACTATTTTCCCCATAAATCTGCAGTGTCACCATCACCACTTTGTGATGTGTATGCAAGCCCAAGCCAACTAAAACTTGAGCCTCTTCAAGATTTTGCAGTTTTTAAATCTCTCTTAGCATGGACTTACTGACTGTTGCTTCAGATATCAAAATCTTCAAAATGCCCCAGATGTTAGAATTTTTAAAAATTAAAAAAAAATAAATTCAAATTGCTATGTCAACATATTTGCTCTCTAACTCTTGTGTATAGTGTTCCTCATTGTTACAAGCCTGTAAAGAAAATCTAAAGGAAGAAAACAAGAATGGATTTTTTAAGAAACGTTCTTTGAATTTGATTGAGAAACAAAATCCTGATGAGAGTGAGATTTTTACCAAGCCCTATGTTTCAACCAGAAGGAAAAAAAGAAATAAAAACAATTGACCAGTCATATTAAACTTTGATTTATGGCTGTTTTCCCAGAATTTAGCAATAATATCCCAATATACTTCCTTCCCCACTCCCCAACATATACTTTTTAGATATGGAAACAGTGTTTTCAACTCATGTGAAGTGATGTGATAAAACATACAAACATACGTGCGTGGAGATGAAAATAATGAAGTTATCATTCTTTAGTCAAAAAGTTTGCTAGATTTCCATCATTAAAATCCATTTCCACGTCCTCCCAGTAATGGGGTGAGACTTGGAAGAAACAGAAAAACCCAGGATATGAATACTTAGCTCCAGGACTGGTGCCTGTGCCAAAACTTTGGTGTTCTAAACCATGGAAGAGCTTTTGAGAGACAAGGTATGCTGGGGTCTGACAGGATTCATCTGTCCTGATAGTAAAAACGAGTCTTTGGGCCTAAGTTGGCACAGCAAGTGAAGAGAGTTTTAAACTAGAATCAGTGGTGAAAGGAGATACGAACAGCATTGCAATAGGTAAGTGAAGGGTTGGGATGGCATCACCTAAAGGTGGCAATGCTACTGGGAAGTTTAGACTGCTCGTGGGAGCATGGAGGGGTCAGGAACATATCTGAAGTGCTTGTACACCACTGCCTGCAGTATGAAAACAAACAGGGAAAACTAGAAATGTTGGTCAGCTCCCAGAGCTACAATATCATTGGTATTATAGAGATTTGGTGGAATGAGACCACAATTGGAGTTCTGGAATGGAGGGCTACAGGCTGTTCAGAAGGGATAGGGAGGGCAGGTGAGGTGGAGGTTTCTAACTAGAAGTAAGGGAGCGGTTTGATTGTACAGCCCTTACAGATAGTAATGATGTGATTGAGAGCCTCTGGGTGAGAATTAGGGGTATGGAAAACAAAGGAGATGTTGTAGTTGGTGTCACCTATGCATTACCAATCAGGATGCAAGCTCTAATGAGTAATTTTATAGGCAATCAGGAGATATTTCAGGATCAATAGCCCTTGTCCTTATGGGAGATTTCAACTTCTGAGATATCAGCTAGGAATACCATACTGCTGTGATGAAACAGAACTTGGAAATTCTTGAAGTGTGTAGAAGATAACTTCTTGTCACAGGTACCCAGTGAGCCAACTAGGAAAGGTGCCCTCTTAGACTTGCTATTTGTGAATAGAGAAGGATTCAAGGGGGATGTGATTGTAGGTGGCTGTCTTGGCCACAGTGATCATGAAATGGTTGACTTAAAATTTTTCCATGTAATGAAAAAAAAAGGACAGCAGAGTTGCTACCCTGGACTTCGGGAAAGCAAACTTTAAGCTATTCAGGGAGCTATTTAGCAGAGTATCCTGGGAATCTGCTTTTGAAAGCTTAGGAGTCCGCAAGTGCTAGTCAGGTTTTAAGAACGGCATTTTAGGAGCAGGCAATTCCACTGTGTTGTAAGTCAAGCAAGTGAGGTAGAGGACCATCTTGGCTGAACAGGGAACTCTGTGTGGAGCTCAAGAGGAAAAAGAAAATGTATGATCTCTTGAAATGAGGTCAGGCTTTACAGGAAGATTACAGAGCAGTGGTTTGTATATGCAGGGAGCATATACGTACACAAAGCTCAGTGTTAAATCTGGCCAGTGTTGTTTCAGATGACAAAAAGGGCTTTTTTAAGTATGTTAATAGCAAGAGGAGATCTAAAGAAAACATTGGACTGATACCTATTGAAGATGGTCACCTGAACAGGGATGAAGAAAAGGCATAGGCGTTCAATGAATTTTTTGCCTCAATGCTTAATAATACTGATAGACCTTGGGCTGCCCAGTCCTCTGAGTTGGAGGACTACAAGTCTGGGAACAGTGACTTTCCGTTTGTGGACATTGAAATTGTAAGGGACTAACTGTATCAGCTGAACACTCACAAGTCCAGGAAAATGCCTTCTCAGTGAATTTTTCCAGAGTCTCAATTCCTTTCGTGATACCCATCTTGGATGACAAGGAAAGTAATTTACTGCAAGCTTGACAAAGTGAAGGCTGAATTCCGTCTTCTTGCCTCTCTCATCTCTGCTTGTTCACAGGAGAGTGGCTGCTTCAGAATCACCGCGTTTTTACAAGAAGCCAGAATTAACTCTTCCTCAAGCAATGAAATCTGGTTTCCCATCACCCTCTTTCTTGTGGTTGGATTCGCTTGTATCTAAGGAGGTGAAAACTGACTGAAAATTTTCCTGCTCTTTCCTGTCTCTATCATGTAAACTCTTTGGCATACCATAGAAAAAGGGAAATGTTGCAGTCCTTCCCTCAGTGGAAATAGTCATGGAGTCTCTTTCCTGTATTTAGTCTTCTATTTCCCTAAAACGTTTAGGAAATTTGAATCTTTTGGACCTCTAGTTTTCTATCACATTTGGCTGGAAGTGCTCTGACATCATTAAGCAGGCACACAGATACAGATGCATTGTGTGGTCACAAGAGCATCATCTCTCAAGGACAAATGATGAAAAGAAAATTGCAATAGCTGCCTATATGTGTGATTGTTGGAAAGATCCTTGCACTCTTTTGCAGTCACATTCAGACAAGGAACTGTCTATGTTACGAGATAATTAGCAATTTGATGAGCAATTCACATATGAAATGTGTTACATAAATCCCAACATCATTATAGCTACGAATGGGGTGATAATTACAGCTAAGATTGCCTGAATACTTTCATTCCTAGTTTGGGGGATTATTATTTTTTCCCCAAACACTCATAACTCTACTTCTTACTGCAATCCTACTCTCTTTGCTCCAGTGAAGTCAACTTCAGTGAGACCACTGATGCAATGTATTTCTCCCCTGATGTCTGCCTGGAGCTGGTCTTCTGGAAGACTCAATTAAAGGAATTCAGCTGCTCTTAAGAGCAGTTTGCTGTTGTGGGTGCAGCAGAGAACTATACGCTTGGTTTTAAGAAGAGCTTTCACTTTTGCTGGTAATAAAAAAAATGAGAGCAGAGAAAGTATAACAATTGCAAAATGTTACCTACTCCCTACCTTTCCAAAAGAATACCTTCCAGCCTTTAATCAGAGGACAGTGTATTCCACAATATATAAAGATCATTTGCATTACAACCATAAGAGGAAATGAAATAACCTTAAAATACAAATCAGGAATATATGGAGTATGCAAATCAACATGTTTATGAGCTGCAATAATGAGCAACAAGCAAATTAGTGCTATTCCAAACTACCATTAAATACTTTCTGCATTCTCCTAGCATCAACAGATAAACAGGGTTAAGGATCTTGCTAATTGCTGCGTACAGCACCACAGTCAATATATACATATCATTTAAACACAGTACATAGTTACTACCTACACCACTTGCCCTCACAAAGGCTGCCTGATTCTGATTTCACTCTTGTGTAAATTAGGAATTAATCTAACTACGTAGACATAATCAGCCTCACAGCAATGTAAAGGTAGCAGAAACAACATCCTCATTGAACTCACACCACTTGTTAATACTACTCACACTTTATAAATCAAACAATTAAAACTCAGTAATTTGGTAAAACCAAACATATTGGTCATGAGCCATCTTTTACGTGTTTCATCGAGGTCTGCTGCCTCCCTGGGGCCAGGATTAAGGATATAAAGAAAAATCTCCCTACCCTGGTCCGGCCCTCAGATTA
>JAOQGH010000001.1:90902613-90970408 GCA_025769975.1 Gallinago jamesoni | reverse complement strand
GGGTGATGGTTTTTTTTTTTTTTTTTTTTTTTGCATCGCCACTCAGAAAAATCAGGCTACACATTTATTAGATCTTTGCCATGTGCATGAGGTACCATGCACCAGGACTTGGTTAGTGACATGTTAGTGACACGGAGGCTTTTAGCTGCAGTGAGTTGAGGGTCCCCTAACTTCTGCCCAGGTAGGGCCAGACTGTCCCAGTTGTCTTTCACTTATGGGTGGTTGCTGTGAATTGAGGCAGGCACACAGACTGTTTCTGTGGAGCAGATGATGTGTGACAAAGTCTTACATTGGTCATGTGTCACATTACTTAATTAATGCCAATTCCAGCCCAGATGTTCCTGCCAGGAAAACTTTGGAAAAGCTGCTATTCCGCTGTTCACCTATACTATACAAAGCTTTACACAGAAATGGTGGGCCTTGGAGATTAAGTTATGCAAGCTGCTGGGGAGTTAGATTACTCTAAATTCACAGTGTGGAGTCCGTTCTTGAACCAGACTTCTGAACAATTTGGAGCTCATACTTCTGAGAAAGTGCCTGCATTTTTTGTGACCATTCCTTTTCCAGGAACACTTCCTCAGTATATATAAAAAATACTTAACTATCACTCAGACTCTCCCTTACTGATTTTGTCCATCATGAGGAAGCCAACTCAAAGTACCAGCATTACCTAGCAAAAAGGCAGGCCTAAAGACAAAGTGGTACAGAAAGGACAATAGTGTCGTATTTAGGATTACTTCAGTGTAATGGGTCTTGTAAGAGGGGCACTGGCCTTCCCTCAGGCAGACAGTCTGTCAGATCTATTCTGACTCTTTGTGAAGTTCCTGGCTGGCTGCTGAGATTCACCTGCAAAGTCACGCTGGGGAATTAAGGCTGGACAATGTTTTTCATTAGCGTAGAAAGAAAAATGATACTTTGTAAGGTCCCATCTACAAAGCTCGGTGAAATAAATATAGTGCATTTACATTGACAAACAGATTAAATAGCACACCGAGTGTTGAGGAAGGGGAGTGGTTTTAAAGACGATTTTAAAGCTAGAGACCTCAAGGAAACCATGTATTTAATTAACTCATTCTTACAATCTTAACAGAGGTAGTTGGGGAAGGACTGACAACTACATTTCAGTCTTTTTTGTTACAAAAAGACAAAGCATGCACAAGAGCTAGTATCCCAAGGTTTCACCTACTGTAATTATAGTGATACACAAAAAAAAAGAAAACAAAAAGCTTACTCAGCCCTGATTCTGCAAACATCTGTCCAGAAGCAAAAGGTGTCAGCTGTCTTCCCCGAAGCAAAATATACTATGTGTAAGTACTGAAACAAATGCAAGGATCCTTGTGTGCTTTGTTGGTATTTTGTAAAATACCAACAGATAGACTTGCCCAAGTCAATTACTTTCAAATATAAGGTATAGAAAATATTCTCATGCCAAGTGTGATGTCTGCATGTGAGTATTTCAAACTTGAATATTCTTGACTTGAATATTTGACCAAAGGCAGTTATCCCCCTGCCTAAAACAACATACTTCCTCTATCATGGGAGAAACAGAGGATATTATTTTCAGAGAATGGTCAACTCTCATGATGATTTTCCAAGGTTATAATTATTATTATTCTACTTCTCAGTTTTAATTATTTTGAGTAAACATTTTGATTTTTATCTTTTTCATATCAGAACTTTTCAATCCATGTTATATCATAAACTAATGTGTCAACCTGAAGCTTACTTCCAACACCGAGGACAGATAAATCAACATTGGCATTGTTCATTTTAAGTGTCTTAAGTGGTTTACAAAGTTTAATATAGAGAAGATTGAGAACATACTAGATCTAAACACCCAAGGGACACTGGGAAGAACCAAGTATTGTGACCTTTTGGATGTCTGACTTTGCAGACACAATTGTTTCAGTGGTTTTCTTTCTCTTTCACGCCTTTGGTTTTTGGTTGCTTGTTGTTTTTTTTTTTTTTGTTTGTTTGTTTGTTTGTTTTCTGGTTTTTTTTGTCTGCTTCTGTCTGAAATTCTAATTAAGACAAGTTTCCCAAATGTTACTGCTCAGAGCTCACAGTAAAGCCTCCCCAGAACTCCTCAGATATCTCATAGCTATAGCTTTATGTGTAGCATGAAAGCAGGCTTATACAACATCCTGCAGCTAACTGCAGCTATTCAAGGCTTCTCTGTAGATATGATGACCATCAGTAACCTTGATATTCTATCGCTTGGTATCAATGTTCTTCTCAGAGCTGACAGGAAGTATTGCTGAACAATCCTGGGCAAGGCAGTTTTACTTCTCTATTTTAATGTTTTATTATGAGTTTTGTCTATGTGTCTCAGTTTAGCCACTGAGTCTTGTTGTCTAACTCTGCCATGAGCAGATTTTTACTGCCTCCTTCCACAGTTCTCTTCTTTAAAAGTTTAAAAAGTTCTCATGGTTTTACCTCCTTAACTAGAAAACACATCTGAAAGTAGTATAGTTATCCTAGAAGAACTAAAGAAAACAAAGCAGTGAAATTGCAGATTAAATATTCAAATCAATTGCCTTCTTCCCCTGTTTCCCTGGGTGCCTTTAAATTCTTTTTACTAACTGGAGAATGTTTTTTCTGAGCAGTGCCTGGCACTGAAAGAGCCACCTGTGAAGTGCAGCTGCCTGTGACAGTCATTGAGCAAAAAAAGCTCCTGTGGTTGCCCTCTCGGTCTCACTGTCACCATACTAACAAGGGACTCCGTCCTACATTTTCTTCTACTTAGACCAAATGCTTGGAATTCAGGTTTGTAGCTATGACCTGACTACCTCCAGAGATGACACCACCAATGGACCGAGCCTGAAATTTTCATGTAAAAACAAGAATGAAACTCCTAGTCAGTTTGGGGGATATAAATACACACCCACAGAGCATTTGGAGCAAATCTCATACTATCACTTCAGAAATTGGAGCTTTTTCTAGCTGGCAGATGAAATTAAAATGCCAATGAGGATATGAGACAACACAAAACAGAAGCCACCAGAGCAACTCTCAATAGATTTATTACTTGCTGATAATTTTGATGGGGATGATCTAATTGCCTTTTTGGTGCATTTTATTGAAAAGTGGATTCCACAGGGTGCTAAGCAACCTTGGCTTTTACATATCATGCCTAGCACCTTTCTCTAGCTAAGCTTCACTGACATCTACTAAGGTTGAGCACAATTTTAAGTGCCTTACTGCCCAGGACAAGAATGCTTAGCACTCCTTTCTTTTAAAAACGCAAATTTATACTTATCTGCTATTTATGGGCCATCTCTCTCAGCTTGACAATGACCAACAAGCAAGTGATAAAGTGAGGAAATGTAGCTTGCCATTCATTAAGTGTAAATACTTTGCAAAGCTACAGCTTCACAATTTCCTTTCTTTGGGTAAATAATTTGAAATAGTGTAAGCAATGATAGTGGATGACTGGAAACAGAATCCCTCAAAGAACAGGATGACTGAAAGACACCACAAGGAATGACATATTTCCTTTTAAATCCTCTTCATCTATTTTCAGACATTTCTGTTTGTGCTGGCTTAGCAGCAGCTTACTAAAAAGCAATGAGATACATACAATACCTGTGCAAGTAATACAACTACCACACAGGCTGAAATACTGGTATTGTCTTATACCTATATGTAAACCAAAAAATAGTAATGTCCACACTACCCTAAGCCAAGGTTTTATGCACTTGTGCCTCTGATTATGGACATTTGTGAGGTTTTAATTTAAATCACACATAGTTACACTTAAAAACTGAAGAACAAGAGAGTGGAAATTTCTAGCACAGTGGGCTACAATGCAACAACAGATGCCTTTCTCAAAGTATGGCTCCCCATAGAAATGTTCAGACTCATGGGGCAAGAATTGTGTCTTAACAGTTCCTGATATCAGTAAGGTTTTACCCCAAAATACTGGATAGTGAGGAAGGTCAGGCCATACTGGAAGAGCCTTGATTTCTGTTCTATTTTGCATTTTGTAAAGTGCTGTATCTCTTTTGCAGAACTCCTGTAGGTGGTAGTGTTGGTATTATACATTACATGAAATTACTGAGGCCTCTTGGGACACTGCCCAACCCTTCAGAAGATTTCATTCTTTTAGGCTCGCTGGCTTACTGCCAGGTTATGCTTCCTCTAAGGATGGTAGTCCTTATTCTGAGGATGACTGAATTACATTAATATCAATATTTGCTCAAGAAACAGTAACACTTGTGTCAGAACAGGTAAGGAGGGGAATACAAGCAAAGTCTATAATGAAGACAGCTCCCATTGATCCTGTTATATTCTTAAAGTTTAGCCTAACTTTCTTAAAATGGTGAACAAATAATGTTGCTTCTTTTTTCTACCTCTGTCTTCTACCTTTGGCTAAAAAAAACCAAAAACCCACAAGAACTTGTGTCATCTAGATTTGCTACAACTTTTTGTCAAAAAGGGAAAAAAATTAGAGATTTTTCAACTTAAGAAAAATGTTTTTTGTTGAAAAACAGAAAAAAAAAAGAAGTTAGGGCTTTACTCAAAAGCAGAAACAATTGGTTTTGATGGAAAAGGTAATTGTCAAACTGGTAGTTTTGTTCTTTGCTCAGTTAAGTCCAGTTACTTGATGTGGAGTCAAACATACAGAAAAGGCCTTTCTGTAGAAATGCGAAGCCTCCGTTTCTTCTTAAAAATGCCATAATAGTGCTTTGTAATAATTGTAAATATGCCAAACAGAACTAAACTCCAAGTCCAGGTCATGAAAATAATAAGAAATGTTCTTCCAGATGGTAAGCAACAACTGGTGATACAAACATCTGCCATACAGAGAGGAAAGGGCTTTAAGAATTCTTTATCTCCTTGGCAAGAGGAGCCCCCAAAAGAAAACTTCTCTGATAATAAACCAACCTCAAAAAGCCCTCACAAAACTTTAACAGGGCTGGTCAGAGACACTTGCAACGTGAACAAAAGAAAACATGGCTGAGGAAGGGTTTGGAAAGCAGCAACCCAGGAGAGCATACACCTGCACCTCTGGCTGAAAGGAAGCTTCACTGCAACCATCTGAGTTTGGTTCGGTGCCATTCTCTCAGTTGCTCTTCTCACTCCTGATCACTCTCCGGGCAGCAGCATCAAAATGAATACCATCTCAGGCCCACTCTGTATTTGGCGGTTGTCAGTGAGCCCAGTAAGGGCAGCAGGCTGCTCCGCCTCCCTTTCTGTACCTTGATATCTGTGGTCTCTGCTGCTTGATCTCCTTAGCAGTGCAAGTAGTAGTGGCTGCTGCATCTTGGCAATGACTTGTTCCAGCTAAAGTGTTTTAATTTAGCAGGAAAATCCATTTTAGTTACACCCCCCACCCCCCCCTCACCCCCTTTATTTTTACTGTTAAATGTCAAACATTGTAAAGATGAGGCAGTTTCACTGAGCAGCAGAATGAATCAAATCTTAGTTGCACAAGAGTATGCTGGCAAGTCTTTGTTAAAAAGCCCACACAGTAAATTTAGAGCTGCTCTTTCCCCCCACGTAATCAAATCAGCTATCTGACAGTATAATATCTGTGCCTGAATAGTCCAAGAAGAAAGAACTGCCCTCAGATACACTTCCATAAGATCTGAAGATTCACAGGACAAAAATGAAGACAGAGCTGAATAACTATAGGAAGCAGTAAATCATTATATTAGGGAGTATTAAACAACAGCTAGATTTCTAAAACTCTGCTTCATGAAGGAAAGGACTGCAGAGTCTATCCCTTGTAGCTCACCTATGGTTTTGAAAAATCTAGTCTTTGCACCTTACCTGAGAGGATAAAGCACAAAGACTGCAAATCTGGGAGGAAGGTGATCTCAAATGTTAAAATTAGGCACATACCTCTGCCTGTCTGCCCTTCCAAATAAAGCTCAGTATTGAGGGGTTTTTGCAACTTTTGCATGCATATCAGGAGCAAGCCAGCACTCCCCTTGCTCAGAAGCACCACATTCCTCATTTAAATATAAGGTTATGGCATAAAAAACCCTTATACTCTTTAATGAATAGTTCAGCTATGATTGGTGGTAATTCAAAATAATCTCTTTCTGACGGAGGGTTTTCATAGTGAGTATAAAATAATTCAGTCTAGTGCTCAGAGACTGACACAAACATCACAAATGGTACTCCTTAGCTGATCCATCTGAGCCATAGAGTCTTAACCACCCTTTTGCATTACTGGAGAACTCTCCCACCAGAAGCAGAAAAAAGCAGTAAAAGAAATGTTATTCTGTGCTCCCCCTGAAGGTTATTGATATAGCAGGCTTCCTGAGTCCTAAGTTCAAATCTAAAAATTGGAGTCTCCTGAGGTGAATTGCCACTAAGGAAATACTACAGATACTCTGCTGGAAAAGCAAGACTTAGATTGCCATTCCTTGAGATCCATTGTGTTGAATTCCTTTCACTGTAGATTGCCTTACCGCCTAGGAAGGATTATGAAGTACGTGGCTGTCACTATTAGCACTGAACTGCTGAGTCTCCAAGACTTTCTGGGAAGCTTTAGTCTAACAATTACAAGTAAAGCATTCATCAATTCCTCTTTCATAACCTTAGTCTTCTAAGGTTATTAAACAAATTAAATGATAGTTCAAGTACAAGCCCAACAAATCACTTGATATCTGAACTAAAGAAGAGCATGCTTCTATCACAAAAGCTATTAGACATTTACCATTGTTCTTCTGTCTCATTAAGTTTGTTCTGTCTTAAAAAGCATAAGACTATGTGAAATCCTAAGAATAGAAGAACAACAGGAAAATAATAGCCACAGATATACTCATGCATTCCCCATTGTAATTTGTTCTGGCCTCCTTTATTCCCCTCTGGCTATTTTTCCAGGAACTTGAAGATGAATAGTTACTACTCATGGAAACACTGAACTGCTGTTATTTGCAGAAATACTGAGAGACTGTGCAAAAAGAAGTTGTGCAATTATTTGTATGTGCAATTAGCAATATGCTAATAATTTCAAAAAACATTAAACATACATCCAGGTAAGAAAGAGTCTCAGTCCAATGTATGTTAGGCAACTAAACTACAGAGTGGATGACCACAAGATTTATTGAACAAACAATCCATCTTTATCAATTTGCAAGTATAATAAACAAATTGCTTCTAACAAATTGAGGGGATAACTATTAGCAGGATCACTTACTGAGAATTAAATTCAGGGCAGGGGTAGGTGGAAAAAGGAAAAAAAAAAAACAAAAAACAAACCCACAGCATAAGCAGAGCTGCCTAGGTAGAAAATGTTTCCAGCAGGCAATTTTCATAACTAATTGCTCAGTTGCTAAACAAGTGGTGGACCCTCCATACATATTCATTTAGCCACAAACACATTGTGTGACAAATATAATCAAGTCTAGGAAAAAGAGAATGCAAGAGTTGAAAGAATTAAGGGAATCAGTAAAGGAAAACAAATCACTTCATCTCTGGTCTTCTGGTTTGAATCCAATCCATATTAGTACATATGAAGTTGTAACTTGATAGTGAACTGGCCTGTGTGAAATGAGTTGGCAGAACTTCTCCTGTTCTACTAAATGCAAGACTCAGTGATCTCTTCCTCTCCTCTTCTTCTGCATGTGTGCACACCCTTCTCAAAAATATAGATAATATTGGCAATCATAACAAAAATAGACCAAAGACTTGTGAAGTGCCTGTACATAACTGACTTCTGAGCCCATAGAGATCATGAATGCAAGAAACAGAAGCAGCACAACAAAATACAAGCATCCACAACCATTGTATATTTTCCTCAGAGATGTAATCAGTTTCATACTACAGAATTTCCTTGCCTGGTCTGACCATAATCTTTCTGTCACTGCAGAATTACTGTCATGCTTTGAATGTTAGTGTCTGGCCAGTTTCTGATTAAGGATCCAAAATAATAACAATATCTCAATTTCATAAGCATTAAGGCTAAAAAGCTGAACTAGAGAAAGATGTCATGCTCTCCCATGCATACAAATGAAAAAACTTACAATGTATTACATTAGAAAGATTTAGAACTTGTCCAACAAAATGAATTATTTGAATTTTGCACTAAAAGGCTGAAATTAGCATTTATTATTTTTCTCCCTCAAGCAAGTAAAGTCTTAACTGGCTACAATTTTCATAAGCTTTGTGAACATATTTGTGGGGCTTGGATCCAATTTTGAAATAGCTATAAATTACTACGATTTGGCACCAATATTTTGTAAAGACATGTACAAATTTCATTTGCTGCAATAATCATTCAAGATTATTTTATTTAAATTACACCTATAATCTAAATCCTGTAGGTTCAACATTAAAGACACCTGCAAAGTAGAGTCTGAATTTGCTTTCATGTGCTGTGAGCCAGGAAAGCTCTACATGTACACAAGTTATGACCCAGTTTTGATGACCTTCAAGCGCTTTGTGCTACCAGCTCTTGTCATTTCAGCCTTGACTAATATTTTGTCAGAATCGCTAAATTACAGTTTCAATATAACTCAGTATTTCATGACACTTTGGAACAAATTTCCAAGATCTGCTTTCAGAGAGAAAAGACAGGGATCTAGAATTAGTAACAACTGCTTGCAAAACCAAGTTTCCCAGTTTCCTGATACAATAAAACAACAAGAATGATAAATTGCACTTACGTTCTGCCTAGTCCCACTTGTCTGCAAAGCAAGCATTCTTGGCATGCCACGAGGACAAAGAGAAACGAACCTCGCTCTACCAGTACCAGTTGAACCGAGTCCACTCAGCTGAACACCAAGTCATTTTTTCTTGCTTTGTCTTCTGTTAGCACGCTCCTGTCGGTGGAGGAGAAGACCCAAACAAATCAGCGGTGTAGCTAAATAATATACGCATGTGAGCAACTGCCAAAGAGCAGCCATATGAATTCTTGGTAATTTGGAAAGCAATCCAGCCCCAAAGCATTTGGATCACATTCCGCCAAATGTTGTTCGACAGAGAGATTCACCTGGCTGAAGAGTAACTGCTCCTGTAGCAGAGGCTACAGAACACTTCAGGGTGTTTTGGGTTTGTGCGTTTTTATTTTGTTTTCAGTATATTTTTTTTTTTAGGGAAATTGTTAGAGAGACCACTTTGAGGTTTACCCTGCTCCTTCAGATGCATAAGCCCCCGGTGAGGTACAGGGCTGGCAGAAAGATAACAGCTCAAAGTCTGTCTCACCTCCAAGTCATGCTGCTCAAGCTGAGCCCAGGCCCCGGCACCAAGAGCTTCCTCCACTCCTGCCTTTTTTCCTGGAGAGGGAATGCAGACACAGGCTGCAAACTACAGAGCTGATTGCGGAATGATTAAGCTACAACAGTGATATTTGACCAGCTCATAGAAACCAAACCATTACAGGCCTCTTCCGTGGAGCCCTCGTAATCAATTTTTAAAGGGTCATACAGTTGATGGTGGCTGAAACTAAGATGCCAACAGAACTTGCATTGATTAAAGACAGTCTTAAAAGTGCTCTCACATACTCTCTAAACTAGTTTAGCCACATCAGTAGCACTTTCACATTGGTCATGGCTGGCCTCGTTTACAGACAGTTATCACTTCTAAGGCGACAGCTGAATTCAACAGCTTGTAGGCCTCCCTCCCACGGACATCGCATCCTGTAGGTGTGGAGGACTCAGAGGTGCAGAAGCAGGAATACCAGTGCGTGACAGCTGCTGAGAGAACTAAAATTTTACACGCAGGCTACACGTGACAGTCCCTCACTGCTCCCTTACTCGTATCAGCACGTTTCTCCTCACAGCATATAGCATCAAGATATAAATACGTTAAAATGATTGCTCACTCACCCAACATCACAGGAAACATTCAGCCTAATTGTATAGATTCAAGTGCTTTGAAATGAGCCACCAGGGGCTGCGAGGCTAAAAAGAAAGCATGTACCGAGCTGCTTGAGGTTGTGTTTGTGTTTGTTTTTCCCCCCCCCCCCCCCCCTTCCTTTTATCTCCTTTAACATACACACATTTAGCTGCTTGAGTCTGTGCCTTGCAGAAAGTGGCTAAAGTCTCACCAACTCAGTGAGACAGAAAGCCTGGGCACAAAAGGGGGAGATGAGCTGTGAAGGTGTCAAGTTTGCACCCAGATCTGGAACATGTTAGACTGAAGATGGCAGGCTAGTTGAGGTTCGCCAAAAAGCCTGACTGTTGCATTGCCATGGCAGGGAGAGAGGAGACGTTCTTCTATTAACTGAGGTACGGAAGATCTCGAAAATAGCCTCAGTGTTTGAAATATATGGAACAATGTTGAAACATCCTGGATTTAATACTGGATTAAAAATGATTTTAGCTCATCTTCCAAGAAGTGCAGTGTGTGTAGTTGGAGGACTGGAAGGCCACTGCCAGTACAGCTCTGCTGGAAGAGCTGAGGAACTTCCTGAGTACTTGTGTGTAAAACAAACATGAGGCTTTCCAGGAAGTTCTGAGTAATCATCTGACCTTATGCATAGGTCAACAGCTATAGAGGGAAGAAGCTATCCCGAAATGGAGAGACAAAGCTTTAAATAAACAAGAAAATGCACCAGCCTGCTTGAGGAAATTAAGAAAGAACAGACTGAAACGGGCCCCAGAAACTTCAGTGGAAAGCAACTAATCTAGGGAGACTTGTGAGACATCTCCAAAAAATGAACAAAATTCAGGAGTTTGTAAAGGCAGCATACTGACTGCCCACAGGGAATTTCCTCTGGTGCATAACGCTAGATGAGCCTTCCCTTCCCTCCGGGGTTTAAAGTTCTCCCTGTCTTCATGTGGACCTCTTACTGCTTTCTCTAATTAAAACAGCTTCTGTCTTTGCAGACGATGAGGGTATCTATATTCTCTACAAGACACCACTGTGTCTCTAAGCATCATAACATAGAAGAATTAAAAGACCCTGAACCTACATGGTTTGGACAGGGATCCCAGCCCCACCTACAGACGTCAATTCAACTCCTGATAGCAATACTGCTCTTTGGGCAGTTTTTCCACACAAAACAAATTAACCCAAGATAACAATGCTATCACCTCTCCAGTCAGACAATCCAGCTTTTTATGCTTTGGATTCTCCTACACTAGGAGGCTTCAAAGGGACTAATATAAAAAGAGAGAAGAAAAAAAAAAAAAAAGCCAAAGAAATTAGTAGATCCAGAGAAAATTGGCTTTTCCATGCCTTCGAATAGACACTGTAGGAATCTTAACACTGAATATCTCTCTAATTTAATTACAAGTACGATGTGGATTTTTCTGCTTATTTTAGGTATACGCATGTTTATAAATACACACAAACAAGTGTCTTTTCATGTACTACAGCTGCCTTCTCAGCTCTTAATATTGGTTATCTTTATGGTTGTGCAAATACCTCTACACTCCAAAGGAAATTGAATTAAATCTCTGGAAATTCGAAGGGGGCCACAGACACACACCCATTACAGGTCCCTGCAGGTGCTCTGTCATTCCATAAATCATAATAGCAATGTTGTAGGTTAGCAGTAGTTTTAGGGTTACAGATACCACAGCATCTAGTTCATCCTGCCATCTCAACCATTTCCCTTTAGCTGTCAATATTTCCATGTAGACCCCTCAGTAGAAACCTTAACAGATGCCATATATGAACCACAGCTCACTGGGTTCCCTGCAGATTTGTCATGCTTTAAGCTGATTTTGCCTTGTGTGCAAAAAAACCTGAACACACACCCTGTCTCTGAGATAACCTTTTTTAACCTTTCATATCAGCACAGAAGTACTTCAGTAGTTTCTCAAATCCAACTCAATCCTCTGAAGGATCAGAACAAGAGATGAAAGAAAAAGTTAATTACAAAGAGACGTTTAAATAGTAGTGTTCTGGGCTTGTTAGAAATAGCTATTTGTGTTTTTGCAGATGTCTAAATATATATATATTTATTTATTTGACAGTGGTAAGCCACACCATTGATTTTTTTTCAGTCTATACAATTTTTCAAGACAAACTGATTCTGAAGTGTACATTGTCCCTTGTTAAAGAGTGCCAGCAAACACAGTGGACTGTGGGGCTTATTTATTTTTAGACTTCTAAAGCTAGGATTGCAAACGGATACATGGATGGCTACCCCACCCCCTCCTTTCCTGCAAAAGGAAAAATAAACACACAAGGTTGATGATCTCTTTAGAGCAAACACCAAAACACTCAAGACAATAGAAGTTTTATTTCAGACTCCTAACCAGGGCCAAACTTACAATCCGTAAAACATTCAGTCTTTATGTGCTCAGGAGGAGGAAAGGACAGCTGTGTGTCAACATCAATCTCCTGTGTGAAAACACAAACCAAATTCTGTGCCCTTTGATCTGATGGTGATAAGTAGAATGACTCAAGACACCACTTTTTTCCACTATGGCTTCAAAAAAATGAAGTAGAAAATAGTCACAACCTGCATGGATACTAACACCTCAGCAGATGCAAGCATTTGCTAAATGTAACATTCATCTTCTGGTCTCTTCGGTTTCCACAGTTGTATTTGGGTTTACATTCATACAAACACCCTCCTATTACACAACTCAGATTCCAGTCACAGGAGTTATCCTTGGCAAAATCCTTCAGACTGAAAAGTAGGCTTGATTTTTATCTTAAAAATGCTGCTATAGTGTAAGAGAGTAATCAAACCCAGTGATGTTGCTCTGGGGCAAAACCAGAGTCTGACTGGACATCTTTCTCTTGATGCTTCGTCCTTTGGCTTATGCTACTAATTTGACAAAGTGGCAGCTAGACAAGTATTCAAGACACGGTTAAGGTTAAAAGTAAAGGAACAGGATATACATATATATATATAGGGAATCTAAACAAGTATAATACATTTTTACTATTAAGACATTTCTGTGTAATACATTCACTGCTGATACTGCAAATTGGAGAAATTCCATTGAAACAGACTGAAAAACCAATGCCAAGACAATTACTTTCCTCCTCTCCAACTCTGGAATTGGGATACCACCACCTGTGATACCACAATCAGAATAGATTATGACCCACCAACAGCAAATACCTGCCATGAAGCATGCAGGGAACAGGAGCTCATGGCTTTCACCCAGCATTAGAGGGACCTTCAAGCTACACTCAATGTCAGGGCAGAGCAAGGACATACTGTTCACAGTATAGCTCTGTGAATCCCTCACTTTCAGAGCATCTCCACATGACAATGAGGATGAGCCAGGGGTACCGTCCTCATCTAAGGACCACCAACATATACATCTCCCTTGAAAAAAAGCAGTTGCATAATTATTCTTGGGAATAGATACTGAAGCAGTCTCTGAAGGACCAATTCATCAAAACTCTTTTGATAGTGTGAACTGCACTTTTTATTTTATCTAGAAAATTCATCATTTCAAGGATAATGAAACATTCCTCTACACTAATCACACATTGCAATACCTGTGTAAACTTTAAGGCATGACTATGTCCATTGTACAGGATGAAAACCAGATCCAGAGAAGGATCATTCTCAAAAATGTCTATTAATTCTGGAAATCAAGGGTTTTCTAACTACAAATCTCTCCATATGTGAAGTAACATGTGCTTTGGTCCCTTTGCTCCAATAGCTGTTTTTAAAATTCGCAATACTCCCAAGACAAAAAAATCACTATTTTTCAGATGTTGCGACCTTCAATACGAAATGACATTCTTTGAAGGACATTCTTATGACTGCACTAAGAGTGTATGCTGACTCAGTAACAAAGTTGGAAATGAAGTTTCTGGGTCCTCACTGCTTAGGAAACAAAATAGTCATGCTTTCCCGTCTCACCCCTGTCCTTTGGTAGGCACACGGATTTCGTCTGTCATCTAAGCTGACCAACTCTGTAACCCAGCAGCTGACCTCCAGCTAGCAGGAAAACTCTGAGGCCACATTAGAAATTGGGTCCATATTTTTGTCATTCTGATTTAGTGTGTTCGTACTGAATGGGGATAATACAATACACATGACATCGTTTTTCCTCTTCTCAAATGTATTTTGTGCCTCTTAAAGATATTTTTTAAAAGTCCATGCACAGGGAAGTGCATATCTGCAACATATGCCATTTCCAACATCTGGCTTGGCCTTTTCACTTTTATTGCTATAGACATCGATTTCTGTCAGAAGTATGAACAAGCTATGAATAGGGTAGAACTGCACAGGTTGGTAGAGAATCCCCCATAGGAAAAATCTGCCGTTAAGTAAAATGCTGCTACAGACTGCACAAGACAAAGTTTAATCTTAGTTCTTTAAGATTGTAGGACTTACACGTAATGGATACTTTTACCAGATCATGAGTGGCAAGCACAACCTGCAGCAATAATGCATATGCTCATGGTACATTAGGAAGAAACGGCCAAAGCTTTTTTTTTTTCAGCTTATGTTCAGATCCTTTTTAACTATGCACACTATGTTAGGGCCAAATTTATTAGGACTGTGTGAGAGTTTTGTATAATGAGTAAGCACCCCACAGATCTTCACATAAATTCATCCAAACCTGATGAAAATGAACCCTGACAACTGTGCTGTATGCTCTGAAAAAAAAAAAAAAGGGTCTAGGACAAAGCTGGGTTAAGAAGAATAGGACATGTAATAACACAAGTGCAAACAATGACTTTACCCTGGCAAAATCTGAGTATGTACTGGAACAGCAGGAACATGGAAACTAATACTACTTAAGGGACATCTCCATCATATAACCGGCCATTTACACAGGGTCAGCTCCTGAAAACTGTTTTCTGATTTTTACCCTCAAAATCAGGGTATTTACCCTCAAAATCAGAAGAGCACACAAAGCTGCACACGAAGTATTTCAATGGCAAATGGTAAAGGGCCTCCCTGTCTACCCTAATTATTTGAAAAGCGGAAAACCCTGCTTCCGTCCACACTCCCTTGCCTCTCCTTCATTTCCACTTGAGCCCCGGGCCTCAATGCTTCAAAGGCATAGAGCAGTTTCTCAAAAGGCAGTCACTGCCATTCTATTAGTGTGAAGCTTTTAGCTAGTGGTAAGGGAGATTTACCTAATGGGAAGTCCCATGTGCAGAACTCCTTTCATCACCTGTGGTTCTGCTGGTGAGGAATGTTTAACAGGGAAGTGTCTGAACTCTGGGCATGAGCGGCAGGCGGAGAATTTCTTTACAGTGGATGGGAGGAAAGTCAAGACTAAAGTTGGGTGAAATTTGTCCCTGTAGCAGCAGATAGCCCTATCTCAACCATAACAGCCCTGGGGGAAATGGAAAGCACACAGGGTGGGTAGGGATTCAGCTCACCACAGGATTCTCTGCAGGCCATTGGGAATACTAGTGGCAGAGCTGAGAGAGTCCTGGCTGTTCTCCTCAGTCATGCAGGGGCTGGCCTCCACCGTCAGAGCACTGCAAGTCACACACAGCTCATCTGCCATGCCATGTCCTGTGACTTGGGTTAAACAACATTTTGTCACTAGTGTCACCAAGCTGGGTCAATCATGAAAGAGAAGAACATTTGCTACCGAGGGGCTCATTACTGTCTTCACTGTGAGTTTCCTTGGGCGACCCACCGCCCAAAACAGATGAAGTTAAATTCAGTTTAACAGGTGACAAAAATCACAGCCTGCAGCAGTAAGGCTGCATAAATAGCAGGATAACATGATATGATCGCATCCTCACATTTCTAGTTTCCTGTGCTGTAAGGGTGTTGGAAAGCTAAAACCTCACACTATGCTTTGAATCTGAAACATTGCTCCCCCATTGCCCTGAGTGTTCCTTTATTATTTACATGAAGCTGGGGAAAAGTCTCACTAAAAGACCAGAATTTGCTAATTAGTTGCAATCTGGTGGCATTTCGTGTCTTCTTTGTGCAGACGTCAACAGCTACAGAAGGCTGCAGAAAATTAAGATCCTTCTACCATAGTTATTTAGATTGTCTTTTAGACAGAGTTAGCATAGCATTTGTGCAAAGTGCAGCACCAACTACAACAGAGTTCAGATCCAGAGGTGGAACTCCTGTAAGTGTAAACAAGACTTTATGCAGAATTAGACAAAAGATGTAAAGAAGAAAAGGAGAGGAACTACAGGAGTATTTAATCTTCAAAATACACTGCAAGCAATATCCTAACATAATACATGTGCAAAAGCATAACTGAATATACCCTGCTTCGCTAAGCCAGGCATGTAGAAAGCCATTGACTTTCAAAGATTTTTCAAAGCCATTAACTGATTCAAAAAAACTGGGATACCATAGTCCTGAGCTTCATTTTATACATCTCTCCTCCATGTCCTTCCTTATTTTGCTGCTGGCTTCCAGAATCCACCATCTGCTTCTAAAGTGGCAAATGGAATTTGAGAAGTGAAACAAACCAAGAGGTGCTAGAGTTTAGGGTACATGTACCATATCACTGACCAAGCTTTTTTCGCCTTCCTACAGCACTATCTGGCTTTATGACGTGTCACATGACTAAAATCATAAGGACAACACTGTCAATTTAACCAAAACATACTGGGGAGCAGTGGGTGAGGAGTGAGAAAGATTTAATCGTCCTTGGTCCAGTCATTTTGAATCTCACATTGTGCTGAAGAAGATGCTGAGATGCATCTTACATGTATTTTCTACTCTCAGTAGCATGAATAAACTCATTGTAATTCTTTATACACAGAACTGCAAAATTGAATTTTGTTGTTTAAGGTATGCAGTTAAAAATAAGTGTTCAATCAGTTCTAAGAGTAGTGGATTTAAATTTTCTATCAGTTTTGAATGGAATTTTTTTACTTTGCATCAGAATATGGGTACCATTTTACTAAGCATGCTTTGACTCCCTTTCCCTGGACTAGATGTGTGGTGTAAATCTGACAGACCATCTCAGAGAGTCAGCAACGCTTAGAGTTATCATCTACATTTAAAGAACGGATCATATCCAGAAAATTAAACTGCAGTTTTAGAGGTGTGGGTAGCAATCTTCATTTCACATTACGGGAAATAGAGGTGCAGTGACGTTAAGTCACTCAGTGAAGGTCACCCAGCACATGAGCTGTATCCTCTCCTACTCATCTTTTTGAACACACTGAAGCACAGCTAAACAGCAGCCCAGGTCATGGTGCCTGACCTATTTGAAAGTCTGCCTACTACAACACACCCTTCAACTGCGGCTTTAGAGATCCTTGGTAGCAAAGCCCTTGGTAGCAAGCAATCTCTCCTGACAGGAAGCACCAGGGAGGGGGAGTGAAGCGACCTAGGCTCTAGTCCAGACTTCTCAGCCTGTTGCTCATCGCCTCGCTTTTAACATCCTGTCACCACCAGCGTCCTTGAGAACCCACTGTTACCTTCAGAAGGCCTGCACCCTTCGTCTGCCACATACATGCACTGGTACTTTTCTACCATCTTAACATAATACTTTCAAACTGGAGCATGGGGTGCAATCTACTGCTACCTTGGCACAAACAAATGCAATTATTTTAGCTAGGTAGAGAAGAATATCATCCATACTGATGTGGATGGCATAAATGCATGGTACATGTCCCACCTAAAACCCTTAGCAATAGCTAAGTTAGTCTTCTTCCACATCTGTGCTATTCACAATGAAATTCTGTGACAAAATTATGATAAATTCCCAGCCAGACAGATTAATAGAGTGGTAACTTGCTAAAATAGTTTATTTCTACATTGTTACCTAGTTATAGCAATATCACCTTCATTCCTTCCTCACTGATGCTTAGATTGATATTTGAGGCAGCAACAATCTTTTTTGTATGTACATGGTTCTGCACCTAGACTGGGCCATACTTGACTGTTATCTAGTCAAGTATGACTGGAAATTGTCAAACAATGTATCAGTTGGCAAAGTAGCAAAAGTAGAAGAGAGTGCAAGTCAGCAATTTATACCAAGGAATACACACGTGGCTGCATCCAACTAGCTTTGATTTTCTTTTCTGACTTAAAAAGAAACCTACAACAAGGGTCAGATGCTCTGCCAAGGATAAATTGTTTTCAACATCTGAGCATCTGACTCAGGAGAAGAAATTTAATAAAACAGGTTTTAAGCCAATACATCAACAGGCACCATTACTCCACAGAAACAGGGCCATCCAGTGACCCTGATATTGTCTGTATACTAAGAACTATTATCATGAAAGTCTGCCAGAAGAACATAACAGTAATAATTTATCTACCTCCTGGGTTTTGTCAATGCTAAAATAATTTTCTAGCTACTTTATTGCACTCCTTACATGTAAAAACTTTGACTTATGAATGTCGTGACTCTTGAATTTTATGTGTGCAGTTGTTGAAACTGAAAAAAAATTTCTGAGAGCATTATGGCTTTAGAACCTTGTAAAGCCAGTGATCGAGTGTCAGATGCTGAGAAAATGCAGATGCTAACATTAAACACTTATTGCTCAAAGTCTGCTATATATCCTTCCTGTCATAACTGCCCAATTGAACGAGTTTTGTTGCAGATGAGGGAGACAAAACCCTGAAAATACCAAGTAGCCAAAAGACGCTACTTCAAGATACTTTCTAATGGGCTTTAATGCAATTAGCATCATGCACAAGCCACTTTCCTCCTCATGTTCTCATTTTCCAAGGAAAGCCATCAGGACGTACTTGAATTCATTAAGGAATGTCCTAGCAGACCACCCCATCAGGATGTTCCAGGAAGATTAACAGTATTTATGTTCTGGTTATGGTCTTTCATAAGCAGAAAAAAAATGAAAAATGAGGTGTCATTGAGGACCTTTTTTCTTTTGGTCCAAAGCTAGAAAAAGGATGAACTAGCAAAAGAAGGAAGGGAAAGAATGTTTCTAATAAATTCAATGACTGGACCTGCAATTAAGATAGCTCAGCTTCACACCAATCCTCATTTCTTCACACAAATTCACTTCTGATGCAAACTTAATACAAGTTCTCTGTTGCTTCCAACTCAGCCAAGCTCTTCTCGCTGCACTACTGTATTTGAATAACAGTCTTCTTATTTGGTCACTGAGGCTTTACTCATCCAACAGCGTCTTCATCAGGACCAGCTGTGCTCACCTCCCTACTCTATGTTAATCACCTTTTGCAAATTCATACTCCCCACATATTTTCCTCTCCTTAAACACCCACAGGAAATTTTTAGGGACGTTTCCTTTTGTTTTGACTCAAAAGTGAGTTCTTTGGTTTTGTTTTGATTTTTTTAAAGCCTAAAGCTGAAATAAATGAGAGAAGATCTCTCTCACCTGCCAGCAACACTTGGTGCTCTGGGATCACAGAGTATCTCATAAAGGAGACACAAGTCACTGAATCTTGGGTCTTGTGCTGTAAAGTGGTGCATTCCAGGTTCCACCAGGTTCCACCAGGCAGAGCTCCATTCCACGCATTCACCCATGTCAGTTTTGTCATTTGTACCCCCTGTTTAAAGATAACACCTGTGCCTACTTGCTGAGGCCCCTAGGGTTCAGGAAAATTGCCAGCACTCCTGTCAATAAGGAAAGTTTTAGTGCCTGACAGTTCAGGAGATAGTTTGTAGAGGTTTTCTCTTCAAAGCTATTTGAAGACAATCCTCAATTCTCCTGTTTTCCTGTAATTCATCATTCATCACAGGAAGCCCAAGAGACTCACTGCCTTATGAGGGGTCTGCCTTATTCTTACCAATGATCATAACATTGCAATGTGTCTGCAGCAACTTTGTGTGTGGAAATTGCACAGGCATGACATAAATCACCTCAGATTTCCTAGCAATAACATGACCCCAAAGCAACATATTCAGTAAATCAAAAATAAATTACGTGATGGCCTGATGCGCCTTCAGCAGACCCCATGTCAGACCTAGCCTGAGGGAGGAATGTGCCTTCTAGCTTTTCCATAACAACTGTCTTTTTACAGTGAGTTAATTATCTACAGATACCATGTGTTTTAGGAGACATAAAACAAGACCAGCTGATTTCAAAACAACTTTAAAACAGACTTGAAAATGCATTTCTAGGGCCTCACATTAGTGCACTGTTCAGGTGACATCACTGCTTACAGCAGCCATGAGAGGACAGAAGGGATAGTACTCTAAAATGTCTCAGGAGTTTGGGGAGGGTCGTATTACCTAGATGAGAGCTCACAAATGAAGAATGACACTCAAAATTGCTCGTAATCAAAGTTACAGACTGTGTACACCCTTTTTTCCTTCATTGCCAACAGCATGGTAAGGCTTTCTGAGACTCTGTGCTCCACCATACAGAGCTCTCACCTTCCAAACAGTGTGCAGGATTTTTTGTTTGCACCTTTATGCTAAAGAGATGGATGGTGAGCCTAATCAACCAGTCATTAAAGATGAACTTCCAATAAGCCTACTGCTACTCAATTATTCCATTAGTATGGAGATTATGAACCTGAACAGAGGATTTAAAAATCATAGCTGGTGTTTGTGTTTCTACAACACTGAAACTCAGACTCCCATAATTTCAGTTAATTTAGGTCAGAATGATGGTTTTTGATCCTGAACATTACAAAATAAGTTCTAGTTTTTATAAATGCATATCCAATAACCCTTCAAAGACCACAAACTTATTGTGGAGCAGAATCATGGGCAATGAAAGTTTGGACTTCCAAGCTTTTGAATGTGGGTGTTCAGGTCATTTCCATATCTGGTTTCTCAAACTGGGTCAGAGCTTTCTAAAAAGTAAAGGTTAACTGTAAACAGACACGTGGACTGAGTTGTTGAACCGAGATTTGCATGCAAAGTCTGCGAGTAGCACCGTTCCTCTTCTCATGCTTGCAGCTGGGCAGAAAAAAATCCACAAATCTACATCCTACACCTACTCATCTTTAGTATGCACATATAAATGTACAGCTGTATTTTGATTTCACAGAAAACCCAGAAAACAGAGAATCATAAATTAATACATTTACATTCTTTTATTTTTTTTTCCTAAGATAGCTGATAGAACCCTAAGAGAATACATCTGTATCTTCTAATGATTTTTGGGTGGTGTGGTAGTTTATACAAAGGTGAAAATGCTGGGGGGAAAAAAAGTAAGATTCAGCTTCCTCAGAACAAAGATATGGGTCAGCTGCAATTCTTATTTATTTACCAGTCTTCTGTTAAAAATGATTATGGATGACTTTTTCAAATGTTCTTCTCTCTGTTTCTAAGCTTCTATAGCAGTATCTAAGTATAAAGGAATCAGATTCAAACTACGTGTTTTATTTTCTAAAAGTGTCTAACTGATGCACCTAAGAAAGGATGTTTTCATTATTCCCATTCCAGGATTTACATACCTTCACACATATGGCAAACCAAACACTATTACCTTAAAAATCACCTACTGTAATTTTTACCTTAAAATTACCTACTGTGTCCAAATTTGGAGTCCTCAACACAGGAAGGACATGGATCTGTTGGAACAGGTCCAGCAGAGGGCCACAACCATGATCAGAGGGATGGAGCACCTTTCCTATGAGGACAGGCTGAGAGAGCTGGGGTTGTTCTGCCTGGAGAAGAGAAGGCTGCAGGGAAGGGAGCCTATAGGAGAGCCAGAGAGGGACTCTTTATCAGGAAGTGTAGCGACAGGACAAGGGGCAATGGGTTTAAATTGTGAGAGAGGAGATTTAGATTAGATACCAGAAAGAAATTCTTTACAGTGAGGGTGGTGAGGCACTGGAACAGCTTGCCGAGGGAAGTTGTGGATGTCCCATCCCTGGAGGTGTTCAAGGCCAGGCTGGATGGGGCTTTGAGCAACCTGGTGTAGTGGGAGACGTCCCTGCCCATGGCAGGGGGGTTGGAACTAGATGATCTTTAAGGTCCCTTCTAACCCAAACCATTTTATGATTCTATGGTTCTATGAAAATATAGCTCTTCTATATTCCAAAAATGCTCTATTAATTCTTCCCATTGTCTCTATATTCAAGTTGCCAACATAGGTGTCAATTAGTAAAATCTATTGTTTGCCTTTTTTTTTTTTAAATGTCAATCTTTTTTCCTCATTAAACCTTAGGAAGCACTGGGCATTAAATCCTTCCTGGGCCACACTCTTGAAACATATCCTTTTAGCTGACCTGATTTTAGTCCAAGCTCTATGTCACCTGAAATTTCTTTTCAGAAAACAGAGACTAAAAACGTACATACAAAATTTGATATGGTCTCTTCAATACAGTGAAAAGTGGCAGAAATAACCTCTTTGCCCTGGAAGAAATTGCTTTGTATCTGTATCTTATAATATAATCAGACATCTTTTGCAATATCATTGAACTGAGAATTCATTCAGTTTAAATAGTACTTGTCCCCTTTGTTTTCTTTCAGGGTAGTCCCCAGAGAGGTCTCTGATCTGCTTGTATTTTGTATTTGTACCCTTCATCACAGCATCTAATTGAATTCTGTTGTGTGTTCCATCTGCACCTGGTCCTCAAGCCTCTCTGGTGCTTCTGCAGGGTTCTTTTTGCAGGCACACATCTCACACTAAGCCCACTGGCCCAAATGTATCAAATATTCTGAATTTACCCTACGTCCTAAGGTTTCATTCTCAAGGCAGCAGTGAAATTCAGCCCCTTTTCTGGTAAGTAGTATGTATTTGATCACTCAAAGAAACACTATAACACAGGAGATGAAATTATGAGAAATACCACCTTGAAATGTGAAGGAAGTCTATAGAGTCAGCAAGGTGTATGTACTAGGTAAGTCATCGGGTTTGACCAAGACCTTATGATATAAAAACTGTTGCAAATGCTTAGGACCCAAGGCTTAAATTCCACCCAAAAGCATCAGAGAAAATTGGCAAACTGTTTCAGCTCAGATTTGGAGAATCCTTCTTGCTTCTGCCCAGTCTTTAAGTGCAATGGCAGGAAGCCTAGCTAAAAATAGGCCTTACACATGCCACACACAGGAAGACCAGAAAAGATTCCTATTGGAGGACACAGGAAATCCCTATCCATAGGATAGACACACAAAACTTACATTATCAATCAAGTCTATGAGTCCATTCAATTCAAGTGCTTCTGACTGGAAGAATTCTTCAAGCCCACAAACATAAAAATTTGAAGTAAAACCAACAACAGCAAAATAGGCACAGCTCTGATCTCCCTCCAATAATCATAAAACAAAAAAGAAAAAAAAAACTGTCAAAACAGTGCTGTTTTGAGTCTTTGCTATGAGAAAAAAAAAAGCAATTTTCCACCACTTGGACAAGGCAGGAGAAAAATCAAAATGGATAAATTTTAGTTTCTGTACTAGTGGGCTCAAATCAATTCTTATCTCCCCCATCAACAGTTTTTACAGATGTTTGAAGGAGCAGGGAATGGAAGCCATGAAACCAGTAAGACGGATGAAATGGTTACCAGAATTTGCAGGCTGTAAGTAGAACTTGCTTAATAGTTTATTTTCAGGTTCATAAATTTATCTTCCAGTTAATAAATTACAAACAGACAAACAAACAAACAAACAAACAAAAGGTCTCCTGTGTTGAAGGAAAGAGAGGTGGGGTTTTGCTGCCTGAGCTCTTTGCAAGTGAATTAGACCAAGCAGGCATCAAACCCATCAGGGCGATACACAGCCCAGGTATATCTTTACTGAATGAGACAGAGAATCACTAACACTCCATGGTGACTTCAGCTTTCTCCTGAATGCAACACTGCCTGATGCTAGATTTTAGCAGAAAGCAGTCCTGCAATAAATATTTTCAAGGGAATCTGATTTTGACTGATTAAAAAAAAAAAAAATTAAAAAATCCCTTCCTCACAATCCGTAACACTCTTTAATGCAAGGCTACACATCTTGTCATTTACCTGTCTCTCATTCTCTCCTCCCATCCCCACCCCACCCCCCAAAAAAAGGAAGGAATTTTTTCTTTTGAATTTCTACTGCACCACCACTATGGTAGCAGAATTAGAATCTCTTGCTCTAAGTACTGGACAAAGAAGTGTTTCCCCAAAGTCTCTCTCAGCAGAGCTAGTCCACAAAAAATGTATTATAGCAGGAAAATTACTCCCACCACTGGAATCCAGGCTTTAACTATGTCTGACTCATTGCTTTATGAAGGGCTTCTCAAACTAAGCAAAAGGATTTAAGTTTCCTATTTGAAATGCTCTGTCCCCGAAACACCTGGAAAACATGAATTGTAGTCAGGCAGAATAAAGTGTAGAAGAGCAATGGAAGAGAAGAATGAAACATTTAGAGAAGTGGAAAGTTCTCAGCCACACCAAAGTCTCTGAAATCTGGGCATGTGGAGAAGACATAAGGACCCAGTTAGGCTGCCTGCTCTTTCTGCAATTTAGTGAACTTAATGGGTAGGGCTAATTTAGATCATTAGAGCATGAGTCCTTGTGGGGTCTGATGCCTCCAGGAAGCTGCCTGCATGGAGTGCTGTCCCACCTGAAGAGACAGGTAGGAAAACTTAAAAGTGAGCTAAAAACTCCATTGCCTGATACAGTCGCTGGTCTTGAGCTCTCCCTCAGCCACACACTAACAGGAATGTTTCCATTTATAAGAGGACCAATTCTCTGCCCCAAGCCTTTCTGTCCAAGTGGGCAGAAGTGTGAGCGGATTGCATCTGCAAGAGGAGGAAAAGAGAATGAAAAGGAAGTGGGAGAAGAAGGGAGGAGAAAAGGGAACCTGGGACAGCAGCAACTGCTTCTTCTTGTGGTTCTGCACTGGCAGAGCATCTGACATGTCTGCACTCCACCATGGACGCCTATAACTGCTTTGATGCTCACGGATTATTGCCTGCCAGCACCGGTTAGATCAGTGCCTCCCCTGTATCAATTAAGATTGTTACAGCATTAATTTATGCAAAGATGAGCCCATCTTCTCTGTGCTAACACTTGTTGGGTCTTGCTATCTTTATGAAGAGGGGCTCTGCAGGGCTGAGGTGAACTTAACAGTGTCTAGCACAGCGTAGCCCTTATCCCTGGCCATTATCACCACTAAATATCAGAAAAGTAGATTATACTTGCTTTTCCACACAGACTATCTTTTGCCTGAGGCAAAAGGGAGGCTGGTCTCCCCCCTCAATCACAACAGGAGACCTCAGTGATTTTCAATTTAACAGCCTACCACAAGCTCTTGCAGGGAACCTCGATCCCACTGAACTTAGAGAGGGCTTTCAGAGGACTCATTCAAAGGACAGAGTGAAGTCAGATGTATGTCGTGATATTAAGGAGGCAGCGGGTATATTCCTTCCGTCCGCCTCAAGCGAACTGCTGCCTGTTTTCAGAGCAGACAGCCTCTGGATATGGCTTATTTTCTAAAAACTGGCATAGTCCTAGGCTGATCTGAGAGCAGATATTTTCTACAGGAAAAATAAAAAATAATACATGGCAACAGCTTTTCTATACCAGCTGTGTAAGACTGACAGCTCTTTCCACTCTCTGACATTTCTCTCAAGGATCCTCCAGTCAATTGAGATTAAAATCAGCTTGACTGTTCACAATGCAAGAAGTAAAAAAGGACACACTACCCACCCGCGTGTAAGTCTGCTGTTCATTTCACCAGACCCCTTCCAAACAGGACATAGTCCAATCTTGTAACACACAGGATGCATGGACGCTCTCTAATACAAGCTTCAACAAGAGGTCCTCTTACAGAAAGCAGAAGGGGGAATTCCCTGTATTCAGATGCAATCGCTTCAGTCATCTTGCTGTAAAGTTGTTTCAGTATTAGCAAAACCCCAGCACTCAAGTAAGGCTGCGGGAGTTTTAAGTCATGACTCTTGTGTTCTTATTTTCCTTTTAGCTTTTGAACACTGGGGAATGGTGGCAAAAACCTTTGTCTCTGGTTCCACTGTGGACTGGATTGTCAGTTTCTGAAAGATTATAACAACAGTTTGGAGACATGAGGCTTCTTGCAAACCACCACAAAAATCTTAAGACTTGTCAGTATTGCTGCTTCACATGGCTACATGGTGCTTACCAACACCTTCGTTAGCCTTCAGCAGAAGCATTTATAACTTCCACAAGGACATATTAATGAAGAGTGCAAAGGCCATACTCTTCTCTGCCCAAAACAGACCTTTTTGGGTGGCTGTTTGTTTGATTGTTTTTCAGTCATTTCAGAAACAGGGGAGAGAAATAAACAGAAAACTGCAAATGTCTCAATTTTTTCTGCTGCAAGAACTGAGGTCAGCGAGTCCATTTTAGATATTTTCTTCTCTATTACACCATCATTACTAAATTGCCTTATTTCTAAAAGCAATTCCAAACACCTTCTTTATTTACACATGGAAGTGGGAAGACATAGACAAAATTTTTGTCAGAACCGGGAAAAGAAAACAAAGAGTGTGGCTTACAGGATTCACACTGGCATATAGGAATCCCAGGGAACCATGCTATGGCAAAAGTGGGGACACAGAGCCCCTCACATTATGAAAATGAAGGGGCGAACAGTCTTCCAAATAAAGAGGCACCAGTGAGGCTTTTAGAGACATGTCCTGAATGAGGGTTAAAATATCAGCCCTCTTTTGTGCTACCACCTCAACCGCTGGAGAGGGTCAGTAATTGTTAGAGTTGAATGTCTGTAAAACTGCTGAGGGCAGTACATAGAGATCTTGTGTGTAAAAATAGAGAGCCAAGACAAACCTCTAGCATGTAAGGGACACGTTATTGAAAGCAGCAATGGGGGACATAGTTACTTTTAATGTTATTTAGGAAAGATAGAGCACTCTGGAGTAGCAGCTTAAGTTTAAATAAAAGTTGTAGGATATGTGAGTGACAGATAATTTCACCCTCTGGTTGAGAGGATTACAGAATGTGGTGGTTTTCCAAATTCCCTCCCTCCTCTCTAACAGCTTCTGTTTCATCTATTAGATAAAGACTGTTTTTTCATATGTATCTTCTCAGCATGTCAATGACATACACGTTAATCTTAGCTGGGCTTGGGAAGCATAGAATTATAGAATCATTTTTGTTGGAAGAGACCTTGAATATCATCAAGTCCGACCATCTGGTCATCTGGTTTTTCTGGATGTGCTGTATGATGGCACTCAAGATGATCTGGCTCCATAACCTTCCCCAGCACTGAGGTCAGGCTGACAGATCCCTCTTTTGGCCTTTCTGGTGGATGGGCATCACATTTGCTAAATTCCAGTCAACTAGGACCTCCCTGATTTGCTAGGACCTCTGGTAAATAACGCAAAGCAGCTTGGTGAGCACTTCTGCCAGCTTCCTCAGTACCCTCAGGTAGATCCCCTCCAGCCCCATAGACTTGTATGCATCTGAATGGCATAGCAGGTTGTTAACCATTTCATCTTGGATTATGGGGGGTTCATTCTGCTCCCCATCCCTGTCGTCCAGCTCAGGGGGCTGGGAACCCAGAGAATGAGTGGTCTTACTATTAAAGACTGAGGCAAAGAAGGAATTAAGTACTTCAGCCTTTTCTTCATCCTTAGTCACTAACAATTCCCCACCCATCCAATAAAGGATGCAGATTCTTCTTAGCTCTCTTTTTGTTGTCAACGTATTTATGGAAAGTTTTTATTGTCTTTTACACCAGTAGCTTCCACTTGGGCTTTGGCCTTCCTATTTTCTCCCTGCATAGCCTCACAAAATCTTGGTAGTTTTCCTGAGCGGCCTGGCCCTTCTTCTATAGGCCATAAACTTTCCTTTTCTTCCTGAGTTTCAGCCAAAGCTCTCAATTTACCCAGGCTGGTCTTCTTCCCTGTCAAGCTCATCTTTCAGCACATAGGGATGGCCAACTCCTGCTCCTTAAAGATTTCTTTCTTGAAGAATGTCCAGTCTTCCTGGACTCCTTTGCTCTTCAGGACTGGCTCCCAAGGGACTCTTTCAACCAGTGTCCAGCACTGGACAGCAGAAGTTGGTACGTACATTGGTACAACTGGAAGGCCTACCATTCCAACCCAGTTTCTCCTAAAGCATCCTGTTGGCTGTTCTAGTACACACACATTTCTCATGCTGCTTTTTCAGCCATGATTTGCCTACGGCCTGCTGTACAACACTGGTTAGCCCTCTTTTCAGGAGTAATCTCTTCAGAGGTTTACTAGGCTCAAGACCACATTGCACAAGCAATATAGGATGGAGCAGAGAGCACAAAGCTATGAATCTGAGTTTGACTACATAAACTATAGGACCTGCAATAAAACCTGCATCTGTTGATAACTTGCCTGTTTTGATGGGATCACAAAATTCTGAATACATAAATACTTATTACAATAAAGGGTGATCAGAGATATATAAATAGGTTGCCTGGGTCTCTAATTCCATTAGTAACCTAGAGATTAAGAAGAGATTCTCCCAGTTCACCTTGGAGAAGCTCCAGAGACTTTCTGTAGCTGTTCTTTGTTCTCAGTTTCAACTCACAGTTCCCAGTATCACTTCTTTAGAGTCCTTGATGTGGCTTGTAAATCCTACTGCAAATACAAGCATACTACAGCCCCAATTCCTATAAAGACATCCCAAATCTTAAAACAAGTTACATCCATTACCTGGCTCTCTTCCCATAATTTTGCCTATCTTTAAATTCTTCATGGCAAGAATTCCCTCTCATCTAGGTCATTTATGGAAAGGAAACAACTATGTATTCTGTTGGTGATGCCACAGATGAGTGGAATGGTGTCAGCAGAGACAGTGTGGTGTAGTATAAAGCAAGTACCAGATGGGAAATCAGGACACCTGGGCTCGGTTCTCAGCTCTGCTATTGATTCACTAAGATCCTGGGGCATGCAATTCCTTATCTATGCTTTCCTCCATCTCTAAGGCTTCTCTGTTTATTCATATTCACCTTTGTACAGTTTTTTCAGAACTATAGAGGTACAAAATACTATTATTCTAGAAACCACATCGGGGACTGTTGGGGGAAATCATGCCACTCTGTCATTTTACTGAAAGTCAAAGTCAAAACTCTTTTGAATCTCAAGAAAAAAGATTGTATCCTTTTGACTCAAAATTGCTTCTGCAGTCTTCATGACAATAAAGCTAAGTATTCAGTGTGTGCCTTAACTTTTTTGCAGACCACAACCTTTGCTTATAAAGACTGGCCAGTAAAAAAGTATAGATAAATGTATATATAAAATTAGGCTACTAGTTTTCTGTGCTAGAAAGATATCTTGGCCTAGAGAGGTGTATTTTTCCCTGAACAGTTATTTCACTTATTTCTCCAAATTACAGCATAGCCTATTTTTCTTTCTGCTGAACTTCTTGTTTGTTATGCAAGTGCATGCAGTGTGTAAGAAAGTCCCAGCTCACAGTCTGGGCAACTGAAATAGGAAGGGAAGAAAGCTGAAGGAAAGCAATAACTTACTTTCAGTAATTATTAAGTCCCCATTGGTCCTCGCCTTAAGCATGATCAGAGAGAAACTTCCTGCTTCATTCAAGGTATTATAATACAAGATCTACAATTACTTTACTGAACTCAATATGGATACAAGATTACTTTGTTTCCCCCAGGAAATGCATTTTTTCCATTTTATTTACTTTAAACACGAAAAAACTTAGAAGAGAGCATCATGATTAACCATGGAGACTGTTTACAAATCCTTTGAGTTGTTGTACTGTGTATTCACTAAGTAAGTCTTGGGATCCAGTCCAGTAATATTGTGGCTCTCTGAATTACTTAGCAATTGCTTCTCAGTCTCTGCCTTACTGCCACACTGTGGAGAATGCCAACTGAGAGTGGAAGGCACAGAGCAGCACCCGCATGCTTTCTCCTCGAGGGGAGCATGGGCGTATTGCACAGCCATACTCATTCAGACCTGCAGCACATAGGGAACAGGTGACAAAGATGATCTCTGTAGATTACTGACAGTTCTGATACATGCCTACAGTCCCACTTAAAATGTATGACAGCTGATATAGGTCAAAACTGATAAAAGTCAGTGAGGATGTATCACTGTCCACAAGGTTGAATTATGTTAAGAAGATGACATTATCTTTTGGAAGGCTAGAAAAAAACACCATACATGGTCAAGAAGGCAGCTCTCATTTTTAGTTATTACCTTAGTTCTAACATTCCTAGTGATAGAGGCATTTGTTTAATTTACAAGCAAGAATTGATGGAACAGGCTGCAGCTAAGGTTCATAAATTGTTGTGGGCTGAGATGCAGTCATGTTTCCATGGCCTTTACTTGTATAAAACACTGAACTTCTGACTGCTGCCCCAGGAAGAGCAGTCTGTGCATGAGGCAAAGGAAACTGCTGGGCAAAGAGCTTTTCTTCATCCAGCGCCACTTAATATCTTCACCCATACCACCTCCAAGGCAAAAGCAGCAAGCCTTCCTCTCTGTTCCAGCTCTTTTGTGTCTTGCTTGCCATTCCCTTGTTACAAGAGGACCTTTATCTTTGTGGCAGTAAAATTAAATGTTGGTTATATGTCTAAAAGCTTTGAACCATCTATTAATACCTTTGAGAATTATAGAAAATGGTGGTATTTTGCCTTGAATGTTGTTAAAAGAAAAACATGCCACAGAGGTGGAACAAGGTCACTTAGCAACTTCATGAGCTGGGGAAAAATTCTAACCCTTTGGAGACCAAAAATGCAACATTATCAGAGGAATCAAGCAAATGAAGAATATACTGATAGGTTCTCTCTTCACATTGAAAATAGTACAAGCCTGCAAATGCTTATTTGCTGCAGTACAGTACAGACTATATTGCCATTTTGCTTCTACAGACCATGAGAAAGCTAAAAATTTGACTTCCTGAAACTAGACGAAGAATTTTTGGGGAATAAGATGAAGAACATTCAGTCAATTCAGAGTCCATTGAAGAAGAATGATATTCCTTAAAGAAGAAAGATCTTCCTTAAAGTAGTCAGCTGAGACTTTCCAAGCCAAAAGAGGGAGTGGTAACCCTGATTCAGTCACAGATTTATCAGTGCAAAGTTTAAAGTTTGCAAAAGTCTGAAATATTTTTCAGCAACTATAAGGTGAGCTGGTCAGTCAATAGTCATCATGATACCATCAAAATGCAGACACATCACAGGTCTGTGTTATTCTTCACTCTATGCAATCAAATCCCTAAGATGATCTAGTAATTATATAAATATAAATATAAATGAAAGCACAGCATGTCAGAGGAGGACTTAAAACACAATGTGCTTTTATTGTCTGCTACTTTTGATCTGGTACTTTACTTTTTTTCTTGCCATCTGGACACAACAAAGAAAACTGAGCAAAAATCTGAGCACTAAGGACAGAAGAAAAGTTGGTGGTGGCAGATGATATTTAGCAGATTTGTCTAAGTCAATTAGAAAGTTTCTCTTGCTCTTTACAAGCTATTAAAATGCTATATTTTGCCACCAGGACTGATTCAAAGCAGTAAACTACTTCATCAGCACTTAGCGCATGCATCATTCATTAGAAATGTCGCAGCAAAAACTGCCACTATTTCATAGAAAAGAACAGTGCCTTAAGAAACCTTCTTAAAAAGCAAGAATTGATCCAACTAGTATCTGCCAACCATCACGTTTTAGGCAACTCAATATATACACTCATCCAGGACCAAGTCTCATGAACACAAGCCACCCCCTTTCCCAAAAAGCACACATGGATGACTATGACTGAAATAAAGCAGTGCACCAAAGTGTCTTCTGTCACCTTTCAAAACTAACTATTGAGATTCTGTTGAAATGAAACCTCTGTATTCAAAATATTCAAATTATTTCTGTTTTGCTTTATAAAAGATAGTTCACTCCAATTTTGGCTTCCTTCCAAATTCAAAGCCTCTCCTGAAATGGAACCTCCACCCTTCACACATTTCTAATAGCAAGCACTATAGAAACTACACTTCCACACCGCAGTTTCAGTTTTCCTCAGGCTTCCGACTTTATGCTACTTAGTGTCTGCAGTCCTTTTTCTTCTCCGACTACTGAAGGTTTTAAACCACGTGTTTAAATGATTTGCTGAAGTAAGGCCAGGGAGAATAAGTAATTATGATTCTCTTCTTCCCTCACATTTTGCAACTGTAATATTAACATGTAATTAGGAGTCCAATTTTTACTTAGGTGTTTAAAAAACCCTGAAGCAGAGAGTTTTAAATTATTAATGAGCCATTTTTTAAAAGGCAAACTGAAATAAGTGTACCTTCTTCTTCACATATTTAATGATCATAATGGTTTAACATATTATTCTTCAATTACTAAGGACAGGTTTGCAGAGAAAGGCAATATTTCCTCTAATTAGAGATACTAAATTTCCCACATAGCCATGATGGTCTACAGCTAAGAAAACTACCTTCATTAAGTGTTAGACTTAAACTGCCCCAGGGAGGACATTTTTCAAATGCAGGAAGGTATCGGTATGCCTGTACAGGTGCTTTTTCATTGTTCGTGCCAGAGATGCTTCTTGTTAGAAACATCTTGTTATCAAATACTTATTTGTTAAGGCGCTTAGTAATCAAAAATGTGAGTAGAATGACACAGGTCTACCACAAAAAGCATTCATACAATCATAAGAGGCTGCTGCTTGTTTGATATCCTGTAAACAGTTTGGCAGCTAACTCCTTTTTAGACTAGTGGCAACAGGGAATTTCATCAACAAGAGAGAGCCTACAAAGTGAACTGATGCCCACTCAGCAGGACTGAGCCCACTAAGGACAGTGATACATGGAGCACAAAATATTTCCGCCTGTGAGCACAACACAGGGTTATGGGGCTGTGGTACTTCAGTGTTCAGAAGGTTCACTATTTCTCAAAGCACATGACCCTTCTTCTCTCTCAGTCCCTCCAAACCTACAAGTCTTCTTGTAAAGATCCACCACCTTGGGTGAGGTTAATGGAACCTCACTTCTTCATAAGGACAGCACTTGCAGATACACAGCACATACTAGTTTTCATTAAAAGGGATTACAGGCCATTTGACAAAATGCAGAATAGCCCTCTTTTAATTTATTTTCTGTATATTTTGAGGCTGAGATATGTACCTAGCTGAACCCACACATAGAGTTTGTTCTGGATCCTGACACCATACTCAAAAGATACAACAGAAAATCTCCTTTTCCCCAACATCTCTTCATATTTGTGTTTAGACAACATCTAGGGTACCAGACTTTTGATTGTACCAAAATACCAGCTTTCAGTTAAAAAGTGATGTTAGCAGCAAGAAAAGGAAAACTCTGAAGTCTGCCTTTGCCTGAAGTGATGACACAGTGTCAGCATGTAAGGGGTGTAGGCAGGTGTATGCTGCTGATTACAGACAATCCAGAAGAGCGTTAACCCTGGAAATGGAAGAATGAATAAAGCACAGTATATGCATCCAAACTGGTTGGACACAACCAGCCTGGGTCCAGAGACTGGCAGTCACATGGCACCAGCCCCAGCTTAACAGATGAAATTTGCAATGCTGCTTTCAGACCCTAACTGGTATATGGCAAAGTACAGGGTGGATTTGCCAGGTCAGATGTCCTCTATCTTGGAGGATATGCCGTGCCTCCTTGTACAGCATCGGCGTGACTTCTGGCAGTCCTTATACAATATCTTGGCCTCTTTCATGAGTTCTGCAAGGTGATTATTTCCATATCCACTTCTGAGGCCCCTGACAATACATTACTGAGCGTTCCTCTGAGCACAGCAGTAAGAAACTAGAAAATAATATCTATTCCTACCTGTAACAATTACTGAAACTTAATGAAGAATAACTATTAACATAAAGACCCCTCCTAAGAGGAGGGTCCCTCTGTATAACAGTTATTCCAAGTTCAGAGCAGATCTATGCCACTGAAGCAGGTCATGAATCATTTTTATCATGGCACCAGATAAGCATAAATTAGCCTAGTCTTTTTACCACCTGGGATGCAGCACGTACTATTGCAGTTATTAGGGGATTTTCTGATTTTATTGTCATTCTTGCAGATAGCAGCATCCTTCTTCAAGTGTTCCCTTCACTCACATTGCCCTAGAAACCTAAAGATCCTTGCTAACAATCTTATAGCTGTTTGCCACCTTAGAAGAAACAAAGCAAACTTTTTCATGTATGCAATATTAAGAACTAATTGTTAGGGTAGTATGTTATGCCACAAAATTTATGAGAAAACCACACATTAGAGTTCCCAAAGCAATATAAAAAGTAATTTCAAAATATTTATTAGCCAATATGTATACTTCATTATGGGAACTGATTTTGAAACTATGTTTGGAATACACACCACAAGGTTCCACAGGGGCCTATCCTAAGTACAGGACTATCGATGCTTTCCTGACTGACAAAAAAGACAATAAAATTATTAATTTTGCAGGTACATGAAGCTGGGAGTCATTGCCAGTATGCTGGAGGACACAAAGAGAATTCTGGAAAATGTTCTATAAAAAAGCAAAAGAGATGTCTGAAAAAAGGAGGATGCAGTTCAAGTAGTAAACTGCAGGTTAGTGTGCTGAGGCAAAGAAAATCAACTACACAAATGCAGAGTGGGAATAAATGGGTAGAAAGGGCACCAACAAGTTCCAGATGGCTCAGAACTCTTAATGCTCCCTCCCACAACGCCATAAACCGACAGTAACAAACTAAACCTCAAGCAGGCAATGCAGCATAGATACCAGTCATTTCTACCTGCTCAATTACATTTTAAAGCATTAGGTTGTCAACATGATCAGGTATGTGAAATCCCTTAAGTTACAGCCCTTGGCTGTGAAACATTCTGAGATTAAAATATGGTTGTTCTTGGTTTCTTCAGGAATCCATTTGAAAGCCTGCCTCTGTCAAAAACCATCTCCTACTGATCAAGTCTTCAAAGAGCAATTCATCTCTAATCCCCACAGATATGCCATAAGGAAAGAGAAAATTGTAGGCTATATAGGAGGAATAAGGAAATGACGGCCAGCACTGATGAATTCTCTTTCAGATCTGGACATACTAAAATAGCTAGGCATGCGATAAAAAGATGAGGTGTTACTTATGGACAGTGTTCTTTCATTTGTGGGTTTTCCCCCCCCTCTTCAAACGGTGTTTAAAATAAGTTAAAAATACCAGCATTTTTGCTTCTTCCCTTTCTGTACTGAAGAAATGTACCATAAGTAAAGCAACCTGACTTGCATACTGATTTATTTTGTATGGTGACACAATTCCAGCAAAGAACTGGACTCCTAGTAAACAGGAATTAAGGATGGAGTGATGATCTATTCATCTCATTGTGTGGGTGTTTGAGATCAGCACCAGATGCCATCTCTCTTCTTTGCTCCCATACCTCAGCACCACATAACATACTAAGGACTAACTTAACCCCTCCCTCTCTCCCTGCTTGCTCACAGAAAAGAAGCTCATTCTGCAAACACGTCCTAAATCTTGTTCTTGGAAAGATGAGCTAGTAAAATATTAAGCATTAATCAGTAGACATTTTAATTTTCTCTCTCGGTCTCTTATTTACAGCTACCATGGATTTATAAGGAGACTCTAAGACACATTGCTGCACCCTTGCAGCAGTGCACAATCTGGCTCACATAATGGAGAATGGCTAGGATGTATTCCCCATCCCTTCCCTCTTTCCCCCAGTGCAGGTCCAGTTCCATCCTCCTTCCCCATTATTACTGCAGGGACATTCTGCTGTCTTTACTTTCAATTCGCACTACTGTAAAACTTCTTCAACAACACTCTTTTTGCTTCATTTTCCCCTTAAGCAAAATCCAGGAAATAAATTCACTAATTTTTCAGAAGTCTGGATTTCAAAATTACACTCATCACCTCCTCACAAAGAATTATTTTTCCTGTAATCAGTGCCAAGCAATTCCTCGGCACATTAATACAGAAGCTCATTGGGATTCATATGTGAAACCAATGCAATATTTAATAATCTAGTTAGAGAACACTGTCATCTCTGTAAATGTTTCCTGAAGTCCTTGATTATTAACATTTATGTTGTTGCAATTAATGACAAACATTTTTGAGGGTTTTGCTGACATAAATATGACTTGTTTAAGCAAATTACTCCCCAAAAGCACAGATTTTAGTATTGGGGTTTTTTTGTCCTACAGATGTTTTATCTTGGCACTGGTCAGCCACTCACCATTTTCTGCCAGCTGCAGTAATCCAGAGTGTCTGCTCTGAGTTTGTGGCATAGGCACAAATGTATAATGCCATAAATTCACTGGGAATCACTAAACTGTGTTAATAGATCTGAAAGGTTAGACAGAGAAGTCCAAATAAAGTGTTGTACTATCAACTGAGGTATTGTTGTACCTCAACTGAGCAAAATTTTTATTCCAGGCAACAGTTGTGGCTTCATTTTCTTGAATGAACACACCAAAATAAATTCAGCAAAATTATAAAAGTGAAGGTGAGCAAATGCTTAAGTCTTTTCATGACTGCAGCAGCTATACATGCTCATCCAAGCTCATGTTCTTGGCTATCTAGGGACAAGAAGTATAACCTATATATGTATGCCTGTGGGCAAAGAAAGTGAGACTTATTATGGTGGTTACTAAAGTTCATCATTCTTCTACAAACTATGACTCATGCTTTAAGCTGAATTTTATTACAGACATTAGTCTAGTCAAATAGCAAGAGGTATGATGCAAGCCACCTATTTGACTTTTACTGATTTTAATATTACAGGGCAGGGAGTGAAAAGCTGGTTTCTCCAGGACACTGGTGCTTAATGATATCCTAGACATCACTAGAAATATTTTAAGCAAGGGTCCTGGCCCTTCCCTCCGTCCAATTCCCTAGCATGATTTTAACAGAGGAGGCATTAGGTGCAACATTTGGACCCGTAAGAGCACCTAAAATATCATTGAGATATTGAAAGAAATTGGGTGAATAGATCTGTTAGAATATGGACATTATCCTTATTCCACTGACTGGCACGTGTGAAGAAACAAGAACATCATTTGGACCCTCAGCTTTCAAAAAATGGTAAAATTTACCTCTGATAGATAAAGTCCAGCAGTTTACACTAGCCAAAAAAACCTGGCACCTAGAGTAAATTCATTGCAATGCAACTCTTAGCCACCCAAATGTGGGAAAGTTGAGCATAACTTTCTAATTGTTATGCTCTTTTTAAATTATTTTATAACAAAAACAAACAAAAAAGTAGCTTTGTTTGTAGAAACCAAAAATATATTCGTAGCTACAAATATAAAGTATGATACTTAAAGAAATGAAATCAGCTTTTTCAAGCTCTCCCCCCGTTGGTCAGCTCACAGATTTAGCATCCAGCCCACTGTCAATTATTAAGCCAGACTGTGTTCTAAAGAAAGCCAGGGAGTTGTTAACTAAAATGAAACTAAGGATAGATTAAACAGATGAGCTATAGCAGAGCACGCTGTTGCAGTTTATAACTTTATTTTACACAGCAGTGCACCCTTCTATAGAGGAACAATAGTAAGGGATACATGCATGCATATTGATGGTGCTTTGGCATCTTAGGTTGAACTCCTCATTGGTATTTTTAAGTTGTCAGAGTTGTGCACAAGGACATTGTGCTAAACATACCATGGGGGTGATATCTTGTAGCAGAGGGGTGGTGTAAGCACCTGAAGCTAAAGCCTCACAGTGACGTCTTCCAGAGCCCTACATCAAAGCTCTAAGGCACCTTCAGCCACAGCAACAGTTCACAATTTTGAGGTCCACTCAGTGGTCCACTCCAGTTTTTCCCAAAATCCATACAAAATCTCACTGATCTCACTGGCTTGACATGGAACAGGAACAAGCCACAGCCTCTGATGTAATTACTACAGGACTGGTTCACAGCTACAGAAAGTAAATGTTATTTTGCCTCTCTGCTCATCTATCCTCTCCTTGTTTGTGCTGCTGACACCCTGCAGCCTTAGCATGAATAAATCATTATGAGAAACTTCCAGACAAACTTAACTAATTCAATCAGAAACTTGTCACCCCAAACTTCAGCTGTGTCTTAGTTATTACTACATTCTCCAATAGAAATAATTGGGTATTATTGATCAGAGAATAACAAATTAGTACCATTACTGCACATTAGATTCCTTCAAATAGTAAGTATTGCTTTCAGATTTTTATCTCTCACAGATAAAACCAGCAGTTTAATCGCTGTAGTAGCTGAATTTTCCAAGAAAGCTCTTAAAGATAATGTTTTTCTGAATACTTAGGTGGTTTTCATCGCACCTCAACACGTTGGGCTATAAGAATTCCATATTTCAACACTGTTTGGGACTCAGCTTGTCAGAAACCAATTTGGAATTGTATACGCCCCAGATACCCTATACTCTAATAACCATATCATTTTAACTCCATCAGCCATTATGATTGTTCAGCAACGTGCACTTCCTAGAGGTCTACTGCAGGGTTTGGCCTTCAGATGCAAGTAACTGTGATACAAGTTTAATAATGCAATGTATTCTGCTGCTTATGCACTCACTTTGATGTTCAAAATACAAACAAATGTGCAGAGGAGAAATGTACACGACAGCTTAGGTAAAACACAGAAATTACTCTGGGTTTTGCATTTGGCCTCAGACAGCAACCAGATCTTGGTGGTTCAAGTACATTTTGGCAATCATTTCTGTCCCAGCATTCATGGCTTACTTTCATGCATCCCTTCACCTGCTGGTTCAAATGTTAGAAGGAAATAAAACCTCCAAATAAGAGAGTCTGCACATACAAGATTATGTCCCGTCTGCCCTCTACCTGCGTTGTTTCTTTCCAGTGGTTCTGCATTTTTTACCCAAACTGTTATGCTTATTATCACAGAAGCTGCAATATTTACCTTAACACTCCAGGACCCCAAAACCAAAGCTTTTTCTTCACTTTAAAAAGGGAGCATAAAGACAGAAGCCTAGCTGCTCAAAGATTTAGCCATCAGAAGAGTTAATAATACAGTCAAGATGTTTCTATGCCACAGGAAGCATGTTCGCATTAAGATCTCTTGATGACGCATTATACAAACAACATTACACTCACTCATTAGTCACAGTTGTAAGATTCCTTATGTTAGTAGAAGATACTATGGCTTGCCAACAACAGATATTTTCAAAAGGTCTCTCCTCCCAAGCCCCAGACGCATACACATACACACTCAGAATTGAGCAATTCATCCAATGACGTTTCTCATTAATTTTGTCTTAAAAATGGCTTATGAGAACAAGCACTGGAATGGAATGTGAGAGTTACAGCTGTGAGGAACACCCTGAAACTCATCATAAATTCATAGGCTACATTCATAACCCGGCAATGGGACCTTTTTAAGGAAGGTCCCCTTTTAAGGAAGAGTATAAATCATAAGACAGTCACATGTATTGCGTGTATACGTGTTTCTAGAAATGCTCAAAAATAAAAAGTAAGACACTTAGAAAAATGCTTAGGCAATTACATGACACCACTAAAGTGTTTGTGTACAGAAAGGGTGAATGAGAAAAAAAACAACAGTGAAACTAACAAGGAATTGATGTAAATGGTGGGAGACTCCAGTCAGCAATGGTTTACACCAGCTGAGGATCCAATCTGTTGTCCTGTCAATTCTGGAATCAAAGAAAGAAACCAACTACGGGTACTTACCACATAGGCATGAGTGCTGTAACCAAATGCAGGAATCCAAGGCCTTGTGCCTACTCAAACACTAGCGAAGCAGCTAGAGGGGAAACTCATTGCAAATCATTGCCTTTGTCCTATAAGAAATTCTACGATATTTTATAAATTAGGATGTAAATTTGAAATACAGGTAAAATAAAAAACAAAAATTTACAATAAATAAAAATATTCTAACATTTCAAAATTGACTAAAACAATTTCATGAAATCAAACAGAAAAGATTTGTTTTGAACTAACATAACACAAAATTCTCTCCACTGGACTTACTGCAGTGGGTAGAAATTGTAGCTTGATGTTATTTGCCTATTCCTTCTGTCTGACTCAGTCAGCAAAAACAAGACTACGCAGGGCTTTGCTGTATATGGTGAAAGGACAGATAGAACCAAAGCAAAAGTAGGATACATGCAGGATCATGGATATTGCAGTTCAGAGAGAAAGTCCAAACCATGAGGTTAGCAGGACTTTCAAGATAACAAAAATCTTTATATGTGCTGCAGACAGCTCTAATGCTCTTTCAATCTGGAGACCAGTTTGGTAGTAAACTCTGCTTTTCTGTGATTCGTGAAGCCAATTGTTCAGACTTCAGTCAGACCAAAATATTTCTTTTCAGTTTTCACAACACAAAATTAGATGAAATGATTGCTAAATACTTTCTCCAGCTGCAAATTTTCATTATACAAAAACCATCAGAAATTTTCCAGCCAGCTATAAATTGAAGTTACAGTATTTAATCCCACAATGACTTAAAAATGTGGTAGTAGAAATGAAGCAGAAACACAGAATAATAGGAGCTGGGAGACAGCTTTGGAGATCATCTAGTCCAACCCCCCTGCCAAAGCAGATTCACCTAGAGAAGGTTGGACAGGAACGCACACAGGTGGGTTTTGAATATCTCCAGAGAAGGAGATTCCACAACCTCTCCAGGCAGCCTGTTCCAGTGCTCTACCACACTTAAAATAAAAAAGTTTATTCTCATATTGAGATAGAATTTCCTCCACTCAGAAGAGCTTGACCCCATCCTCTTGACATCCACCCACCCTTTAGATATTTATAAGCATTGATGAGATCTTCTCTCAGTCTTCTCCAGGCTAAACAGACCTAAGGTTTCTCAGCCTTTCCTCATAAAAAAAAGATGCTTCAGTCCATTGATCATCTTTGTAGCCCTCCACTGGACTCTCTCCAGTAGTTCCCTGTCCCTCTTGAACTGGGGGATGCAGGACTGGACACAGTACTCTAGATGTGGCCTCACCAGAGCAGAGTAGAAGGATAACCTCCCTTGACTGCTGGTCATGCTCTTTTTTATGCACCCTAGGACACCATTGGCCTTCTTGGCCACAAAGGCACATTGCTGGCTCATGGTCAGCTTGTTGTCCACCAGGACTCCCAGATCCCTCTCTGCAGAGCTGCTTTCCAGCAGGTCAACCCCTAGCCTGTACTGGTGCATGGGTTTTTCCTCCCTAGATTCAGGACCCTACATTTGCCTATGTTGAATTTCATTAGGTTCATGATCCATAAAAACCTAACGTTTTGTCATCTTAAATTGCCCTTTTATTCTAAAAGCAACAGTTGTAAGCATGTTAAAGCTTAAATTGTAATTAATGTTGCAAGAAATATAGTCAATTTTGTAGCTTAGCTCATATAAACCTTATCATATCTTTTACAGTGAATTAGTGAGCCATTAGTGAATCTCTTCAACATGAATTTGATCATAAAAATGATGCTCTTCAGAAGATCTCAAGCTTATTCTAATTAATATAATCCCTGTTTGAAGTTTCTGCCATGCAAAATTTTGTACAGTTTATTGTGGCTCATGTTGTTGTAAATGGAGCGACTGAAGACTAGAAAAGGGAGAACAAAGTCTTATTTATAAATATGTGAGAGTCTACTTCTCACAGGACTGGGATATTTGCCTTTCATTCTCACCACCTCTAGCCTTCAGCCAATCTCTTCAATGCTTTGGACTTCCAGAATACCTCTCCAACCCTGTCAATGTACTTCATCCACCTTAAGCTCTACAGATCAAGGATATAACCAGTAGTCAGGATGTGATTGTATGACACTTAACAGCTCCTGCAAGGTTTTGTATTCCTGACCCTTTCCATTTAGCTTTACTCCATGTCAGCCTCACTTGATCACGCGCCACCTTGACTGTGATATAAATTCTCAGTAAGCTGGTATACTAACTGGGATGGATGTTGAAATAGTCGTGTTGACTAAAGGGGTCCTGGCTCCCATTTTCTCTCCCACAGGACTTTGCAGCCATCCCTGTACCATTTATAGTATAATGGGATCGGTCCCTAACTTAAATGTGAATGTGATCCGGATTATTCATATTCATGAACTGTTCTTCCCTTTCCTTCTCAGTTGCCTTGCAAAATGAGGAACACCAAATTTCAGTCAAAGCCTGAAAATAATGCTGCAACGTTATATGTAACTAGTGCTGCAAATTCTCACTCACCCCATCTTCCTGACCCACCTACAGTATGCCTCCAGAAATTAGTAAGCTTGAGTTGTTGGTCCTGCATATGTTTGTAGTGACTGTAATCACAACTCATTTAGTAGCAATTTGTCGAGACTATATGAAGATTAAACCATGAATCAGATAACAAGAACAGATGACCAATAACAAGCATTTCAATAATGATCTGGATTGCCATTATGAGTCTCTCAGTCAGAAAGTGTTTGTGTAAAGTGTTGGTTGTATGCATCCAAATTACTAATACTTTTGAAGCTGTATCAAAAAATGAACTCAAATCTGCTGTATCATTTGCAGTTAAATACTCAATTTATTTTTTTAAATAAAAAACCTCAATATTTTTGCTCTTTATTCAAGAGTTCCACTAGGAAAAGAATATGTTCAGAGGTACAGATTTCAGTAAAAATTGGGTATAGCTCTTCAACAGGGAAACCGAAGAAAATAAAGATTACATACTGCAATATAGGTTTTATATATGATCCAAAACTAACTGAAAATAGCAGAAAGATCTACCTTACGGGCACCTTTTCCTTTTGATCTCAGATGGAACAAATCTATTTGATTTAATTATATAACTGAAAGCTTGCTATCTCAAAGTATTTGGTTTATAGCCCAAATTCCCAGGCCTCTAACAGATTTGTGAAGTAAAATCAACCTTGGCTATAGTTTCTATCCATTCGTTAGTTTGTTTGCTGTGATAATTTGTATGCAGCTACTAAGAAAAAGCACTAGATGCACTTGAAGTGGCATCCAGACAGAAACAGAGGTCAGAAATTATTGGTAATAAAGCATCACTATGAGAGAAGGTGTGAAGTAATAGAAAAACACCCACATAAAACATTCATCAAGGCAGTACCCTAAAAAGGGACAAAGAGAGTAATTCATCTTGGTAAGAACATGAAGCGAGAAGAATGTAAAATAAATATCCATAAACTAAACTGTGATTACAAAATCTGAACCTTAGAAAATAACCTGTTTGAGAAATAAAGTACATCAGAGCATGACTTCTGCTAAAATCTAGAATCAAGATTTACAAATCAGTCATATATATCAGTCCATTTTTATTAATAGATATTTACATCCAAAGTATAAAGTATTGAGTTTCAAACCACCTATATGACAGTAATGCTACTTATAAATCAGGTACATGAACTATCCATTATTTCCTACACTTATAAATCAGTCATATTCACAAAACAGTTGCCTGACTGGGAAATCATTTTCTTGATTAATAAATCAGGTCCTACCAGACACATAAATTACTAAATGAATCATGAATCTTTTGACCACTAGGCACATTTCATAAATCAGAAACTCAGTATATACCAAGTGTTTGCAAATGCTCAATTATGAACAATTTAGCAAATCAATACAAACACAGAATCCCCTCACCCAAAAAACTGTAAAGCCATAGAGGCAAGATTAGCTTGCTTGATTGTTTTTTTTTTTTAGGTTTGGGTTTTTTTTGTGCTTGTTTTTTAGAACTCAAGATTCATTGCATCTACTGTTCTACTTGCTACTGTGTAATATATTAAGATTTTCTTTACACAAAACTAGAAAGCAGCTTAATGTTTTTTGGGTTGGCAAATGGAAGGAGGCAGAAAAGGAAGGGAGATGCTAAGAAAAGTTATTGTCCCTGCTTTTTTATACTTGACACAAAAATTGAAAGTCAAAATCTCTTCCAACTCATTCTAAAACCTCTTGTGGATTTGTTCTGCATTGGCCCCCCACCTTTCTCTGAACTGTTGTATTATACTCATTTACAACTTTTTTTTTTTTTAAATTGCCATTATGAATGTGTTATGCCATTAGAAATCATTTAGCAACTGCTGCATTATGAAACATTTATTTCAGTAAGAATTAAAAATACGGTGAATAAATTTTTCCAAGGTAAGGGGAGGATGCAGTATGATAAACTGTACTTTTATGAGGTTCTCTCAGCAGAAAGGTGGAAAACAGTTCTTAAATTGAGAAGGGTCTGTGTTACATTGCATCCGTTTAGTAGAATGCAGCCTCTGTTGGGTCCAAGTGATTTCTAAGTATTTCATATATAGGGCTGTGTTGGTGAGTGTAGAAACACTTGCAACAAGACAGAATAATAAAACCAAGTAAATGCTATAGTTGATACATTTAAAGAAATAAGTGATATTTGAAGCTGTCAATTTGAAGTTTACCATAGCAATTCACACAATTTTGAGGAGAATTCCAACAGAAAAAAAAAATTATAAATCCAAATTCTGTGTTCTATAAATGGAAACAAAATTTCTAATAAAGAAGAAACAGGAAGAAATAGATACTATGTAATTTAGGAAAAAAATCCCAAAACACTGTAGTTGAAGGTAAATAGTATGCTTTGGTTGACTTGAAATTATTTTCTTCCAACTCAATTTGGCCACTAAACTAGATAACTTATTACTAATACAGGCTTATTATCATACTGATATCCTTCAGATGAAAAGCATGAATGTTGTTATAGTTACTGAAATAAGTAAACCAGAGCTACTAATGTGATGGGCGTATATCTAACAATCAGATTATGCATCTTTACCATTTACTGCTGCAAGAATGAATTAATGCATTGGGGACTATTAAATGGAGAGATTCCAAGACATGTCACCTCTGCAAAAGACTATGAAGCAACTTCTGTCGCCTATGTTATACCATCTGTAGGTAGCAGAATTCAGGCATAGAACCTAGCACTAAACTCAAAGAAAGTAGGAGAATGGGTAGGTAACAGAATAGATGGGAGACAGATACCTGAGAAATAAAGACTCGCAAAAGAACTGCCCGTTAAGAACAACCAGTGTGTTTACCTCTACACAGAATTTCTCAGATTCAAGAAAACATCTACATACCATGGAACAGAAGAGCTATTTCACAGCAGGCCGCAGCAAAATAGAAGTAAACTTAACCAGGTACCAGCTGGCAGTAATAATAGTTAGTAATTAACTAATGCATTTCTCTGAAGTGCTCAAGAGTAACGGTTGAGGTTTATGCACAGAGTTGTAGCTGTTATTATAATAGCCTAAGAAGAAGTCTTTTCCATGCTAAAAGTCAATATTTAGATTAGTGTAAGGTTTTGTCTATGTTATAGACAAAATTGCATTTTACTACTCAAAGATAAGAAAAGCCATGGCCCTACATTACATTTGGCTCTGCCAGCCAGGAGGGAAGGGATCATAACCAGCAGATGGAAACCTTCCATACTTTCCCTCAGATTTCTTTCCTGACCAACACTAAATAGTTTCAGCGGGGTCATAAAGAGGGTACAGTGTGGAGGCAAAGTGAGGACACAGAGCCACTGAGACTACACAGTATGTACCTATGTTGATGTAAAAAAAACCCAAAAACCAAAAACAAAAAAAACCCAAAACCAAAACACAAAAAACACAAACCACCAAACCAAAAAACCCAAATCCAAAACACACCACAATTTTTTAATCTGTTGCCCTGTGTGTCTCCCTGAAGGTCAGAGATCAGCTCAGTGTCATTAGCCATACAGTGAAAGGGTGTCTGCCTTGAGCAACAACTTTGCAAAACTGTGTGACTGGAAAATTGAATCATTTCAGCCTCAGGGATTAAGGACACCTTGTAACACTCTCATTCTTGAGAAAAAAAAATAATTTTTTTTTTTTTTATGGTACTCTTCCTTAAGGCTATGATTTTACTGGAGCCATCAGTAGGCTGTCATAAGGCACATGGAAAATAAGGAGGTGACTGGTGACAGCCCACATGGCTTCACCAAGGGCAAGTCATGCCTGACAAATCTGTTGGCTTTCTATGAAGTGTTACAGCCTTGGTAGATAAGAGGAGATGAACAAACCTCATTTACCTGGATTTATGCAAAGCATTTGACACTGCCCTGCACAACATCCTGATCTCTAAACTAGAAAGACACGGATTTGATGGATGGACCACTCAGTGGATAAGGAACTGGCTAGAAGGCCGCACTCAAACGGTTGAGGTCAACAGCTCGATATCCAAGTGGTGGCCAGTGATGAGTTGTGTTCTCCAGGAGTCAGTACTGAGACCAGTGCTGTTTACAGCTTTGTCAGTGATATGGACAGTGGGATTGAGTGCACTCTCAGCAAGTTTGCCAACAACACCAAGCTGTGTTGCATGAGGGTGGTAAGACACCGGAACAGGTTGCCCAGAGAAGTTGCCCCATCCCTGGAAGTGTTCAAGACCAGGATGGATGGGGTCTTGAGCAACCTGGTCTAGTGGGAGGTGTCCCTGCCCATGGCAGGGGGGCTGGAACTTGATGATCTTTAAGGCCCCTTCCAACAAAAACCGCCTACTTTGTCTACATGTAAAGGCCCAGAACCACTTGAATCAAGCTCTTTCTGGTTTTTGATTTGTTTATCTCTCCCTTACCCCACCACCAGACTCTATGATAACCATGGCACAATCAGAACAGAAACAAATGAAATTACTGTTGTGTGCTTAGAGAAAGGTCTTTTCTGCAACCTGTTGGCTCCCCTCTTGCCTCTTAAAATCTTCAGTTTTGTGGAATCTGTTTTCCCTAAGGAAACTAGGGTGTAAGCAAGTGAACATATTCAAAATCAAAACTGAGAAATTAACTGTTTTGGTAACATTACATATATTACTATAAAAGGTATTAGAGAAAGTACAGCAAAACTAAGATATAGCAGCATAAAAGACAACTGGCACAAACTGAATTTAAAAAAATAATATGTATGAATGAAAGAAAAAAAAAATTCATCTGGTCTGGCTGACCCTGCTTGAGCAGGGGCTTGGAAGATACTATTTTTTCTTTCTTTTTTATTCTAAAAAAAAACCTCTGACAATTTGAGGGAAATCCTCAATAGCATGTAAATATGTTGAATCAGCCTCAAAACTTAATTTGAGTAGTTTTCACTCTTTCTTACATTACCTATTTACTCATAGTGCCACATGAGTAATATTCTCCAACATATGAGTTTGTCTAGGCATCTATACTCATGAGTTTATATGAAATTATTAATATTTTTGGAAGAATACATAAGTCATAAAAGTGTGGTCTTCTCTGGATTCAGAATCATCTAGAATATTTGATATACAACGAATTTGGCATTGTATAACAAACTTTGGTCCAATAGAGGCCATGCTCAGGAAAGATTAAGAGAGTCTGATGTTTGTCACTGGGTCTAGACAGATGTTTAAGACTGCACGACAGTTTTGCAAGACAACACACTCTAGTCCTGAATCAAACATCTTTGTGTTTTGTAACACCTGCAATTTGTTTAGACAGGATGCAAGTTTTTTTGCCAAATATAGAGTTGCAGCTACACTTACTTACATAGGCATTCCTGTTCTAATTCATTATTGCAAACCATTCCACAGAACCTTGAATACAAAAGTCAGTAGATAAGAAACAATCCTCTCCTAGTCAAGTACATCACAGAAATATTACCTCTGAGCAACTTCTGCCCCCGACAAGTACATTTCCTTTGCCATTGCCTCTTCTAAGCTAGTCGAGTCCTATCCAGGCACAAATCCTATTTCTTTTTTCAATACTTTGAATCCTTTGTTCATACTCTGCTGATAAGAGGGAAAAGGATTCCGAGACCTGAGGAAGAAAGATCTATAAATATTTTCTTTACAGAAATTTGAATCATAACAGGGAAAAAAGTATTGGAGATGGTCTATGACCCTCCTGACTTCCCTCTGGGAAGCAGGTTGAACTTACTCAATCTTCAGCATCACAGATCTAAAAAAAAAGCAGCTTCCACTGTTGCTCTCCAACAGGTAAAAACCAGCATCCTATCGCAGGTCACCTCAGAAGCTGCTCACAAATTCAACAATTGCACCCTAACAGCAAGAGACCTTGACCTAAAGGCCATAGCTCAAAAGATCTCAGCTGTGAAAAACGTGCAAGTCTATTGTCGCAGTGTTTCTTGCAAGTGCCATTCAAAACTAGTCCATGGTAAGTCTGTAGGGCAAACTTTGCCCTTCCACATTGAGAGTCTCAGCGCCTACCACAGAATAGAGCCTCATTTAGAGCTGCAAGTATAGGAAGCTCAAGAGGAACATTCACTTAAAAAAAAATTATTCTTTGCCCCTTAGAGCCAGCACACAAATACTCCATTTCTTAAACTCTGCCCCCCTCCTGCACTCCTAAATTTAATGAAACTTAACAGTTCACCAGGAGACTGCATGGTTTGCCTGCACAGAAATTATTTTCACCTTTGTGAAAAAGTCTACAAATATTGACAGAGGAAAAGTATTGAGAGAACTGATGTTTTGTCATCACAAGTCTGAAATGCCAGTAATCGTTGCAAGAACCACCTCAAAAGACAGTCTCTGTCAAAATAAGGGGAAAAACACAGTAGAAATGTGAAGGTTTTGAAAGCTTGGAAATTTACTTGAGGAATTATAGAGAAAAAGTTAAAAAGAGAATACGCTATGTGAAAATTCAGACTGGGATTTCAACCTGAATTTTCCATGAAAATTAAGAAGTATTTCCATGTGGCCCATTACTAGGAATAAAATATCATTCTGCATCTCTAGTTTCAGAGTAAGAAATGGGTTTCAGGTTGTTCAAGTGCTAGATTTCTGTTCTCTTGAACAGTTTTGTACTATAAAACCAAACTTGCATTTATAAAGTTATTCACTACAGTGACACCATAAAACAAAACAGAAAAAAGGAATTAGAAACTGTATCTGATTTCCCAGACAATAAAGGTCAGATATCTCAGTGTGATCATAGAACTTTCCTTACATGTGAAAGACAGTCAGCTTTCTTGATTAAAGCTGTAAAAGAGTCAATTATGCCACCTGTTCTAAGAACAAAGCTTCTAAAGACCTGGCATCACATCTATTGTGCTTTAGGACCAGATATTGTTCTCTTCCTTAATAGTGAAAAGCACCTGATTCCACAAGTGTTTAATCCCCTTGGCGAGAACAACAGAACAAGAAACAGATTCTATCCAAATGTTTGTGCAGAAATTTAGTGTTATATCATCTCATGCACATAAAAGGTGGCATGAATGGGAAAGTCAATTCCTCCAGAGCTCTTAGTAGAGCATTTCGCCACATGTAACAGTTTCCAGCTAGGAAGATACTCTGCTTTCAACTACCAAAAGGCAATAGTGATCGATAAGGACAACAAGGTTCAGTGAGAGACTTTGTCCCAAGATCTAGCCATTCAGCACCATTTCTGTGGCCGTTGTGTCCTCTCTCAGTACAGCAACAAATCAGGCTGTTACCAGTATACCCACTATTACTTCTTCCACAAATGTAGAAGTGGATAGCTGGTGGAAAGCACAGCTTAGTCCTGGAAAATGGAGATTCCAGAGAGATTTAAAGAGCAAATGCTACAAGATTGCTAACCAGGGATATTTTAAAGAGACAGAGTCATGTCTGAAAGAAGCTGCAAATTCTATTTTGTACTGGTCTTCCCTCATGTGTTTTGGGCCAGACAGAAGACTAACTACTCTCCAAAACCAACAGTGTCCTAACAGAAAACACTATCAGGGAGCAATCAACTCTAGGAACATTAACATTAGCCTGTCGGGCATCTGCCCATCACTGTGAAAGATGGAATTTCTGACCAAGAGAACATAGGATTAGGCACAGTTTGAGGGCAATTCAGCATTCACTGGGGAGAAGCAAGCTGTATACAAATGCTGCAATGTGCAAATGTCCATCACCACAGTCTCCAACCAGCAAGAAGCACTGCCACATCCTGAAATCCCAGAAGTGGTGTGCTTATACTACATCTTTCTCCCAAGTTTTCTATGATTTCAAAGCAATTACTTTCAAGTCACTCTCAGATGCTTTCAGAGGGGAACATCTAGAGATAAAAAATTTGCTTTTACCTATTCCCCTTGAAGCCCAGTAAGCTCAAGCATACAGCAGTGACTGAGGAAATTATGAGACAATGGGAAAATACTACTGATGGGATTGAGAGGTAGCTGAGCAATAGCATCATTAATGCCAAATAGGGTATCAGGTCAGAAATCTGAATCATAGAGTAAGAGACGAATAACTGCTGGTAGAACGAGCAACCGAGCTGGCTTAGAAGATCACAGAACCAAGTGACAGGATCCTCATGGCCATGAAGACACAATCAGCTGGATCATAACAGATGCAGTGGGCACCAACTGGGGTCATATAAATGTACCAGCCAGAATTTCACTACTATTATGCTTCCTAGTCCTAGGTGAAAGATGTCCTGAGGTTTCAGCAAGCAATATAAATTACAAACTTTAAAAAAACGTATATTTCTCCATGTTGAGTTCTACCAATGGATGAGAAGGAAAGAGATGCCAATGATCATGATAACTCCTCTACTATTAAACTGGTTGTTATGTGTTCATTCATCCCCAGAAATACCATGCCCTTCAACTAAAGGAAGTTAACAGCATAATAAGAAACTTGAAGTATTTATTAAATTTAGAAAATGAACATACTACAGTAAGATTTGCATATAGACAAGTACCCAGTTGATAACAGGAAAAATCTGGTACAAAAAGGGAGTTCATTCTGGACTCCCACTAGAAAGATCAAAGCAGGCAGAGAAAACTAAAAGCTGAAGATGTGCTTTTCCTAAGAAAAATGATTCACTACTCCACATCCTAGAAGCAACTATTAAGTCTATTCCAAACCTCCCTGGTAGTGACCACTGTCAGATTTCTCTATCAGTGATGTAAAGAGGGGCAATTACCCCATCTGTTCTTCAAATACAGCCTATACTTGCTTATTAATTGTACCTATACCCTTTGAAACAACTGCTCCTTGACATCTTTGTGGGATACCTCAAACAGTTAAAGCTTGATTTTGCTACAACAAAGTCATTGGGAGTTTTGTTAATTCAAGAGGAATTGAATTCAAGAGGAGAAGAATCAAGGCTTTAGATTACCAGATTTTAGGAGATTTCCATAGGCACTAACGGCAGCACGACAACTACACCGCCCGTGGCTTTTGGGAGCACCATATATACTTGTTTCTTTTGATCTTCTCTTCCAACTGGACTGTGCCCAAATCCACTTTTTCTTTATCCCACAGCCTTTGTTTCCTAAAGCTGTTCTACAATTCTGTTGCCATTCACCATTTTCACTTTAGTCCTTAAATTTTCCACACTGAACGTGTAACAGTTAAAGCCAATCAAGGCCATTAAGATAAAGGAGGTTCAAACCAACGAGGTGCTGTTGAAGCTCAGGCTGATGCTTTTGAATTTCAAAATCAATGGAGAATGATCAAGCATATTGAATACTTTACACAAATCCATATCAGCTGTATAAAATTTTTAAAAGCCTGAATTAATGGCACGATAAAACTCATTTGTTAATTTAAGTAAGATCAGAGTTGCAGGGTGATTTACTGAACATGCAGGTTTTTAAAGAACATAAAACATTGTTCAGAATGATTCAGCAATTTCAGCAAGAATCATTTATGGCCAGTGTTGGAAACCCTGCCAAACAATCTGTGCTTCCTTTTTATGATTTACAAGTGGTGGATGTTTCTTGGAACTAATAATGGGATATATATTTTCACTTTATTCATTAGTTCAAACCTCTCTTAGGTCATTAGTAAGAGGGGGGAAAAAATAATAGCCTGAACTATCTTTTGATGAGCTAGAGGGCTTTAAAATTATTAGTCAATTAATTCTCACAATAAACCTAAGAGATTTGGTAACCATTATCATCTGTTATGTACAGAAAATGGAGAAAGCACAAGTATAAGGACTTATTGAAGGTCACACAGTAACTAAGCAAGAGAATGAATGACTTCTCTAACCACATCTTCAACCAAAGATCCAACAGTAATTTCCAGGTATTAATCCGTTCTTTCCTGAATTAATTCATTGATATTAAATCCAAACTAAGTGTTCATTCTCAACTGCAGGGCTAGAAAAGACTCATGTCCATCTATTTAAATTACCCCAAAATCAAGAAACACTTGAGGTCCCATATCATTAGGTGATGTGAACTGTATAATGTAGACTTGGGGTTAAGCTACATTTTGAATCTGACCTTTCTTAATGTGTTTTACTAAAAACAAACAAACAAAAACCAAAAAGAAATAAACAAACTGAAACAGCCAAGGCTTTAGACAAAAGGAATTATGTTAGACTCCATTAAAAATTGTATTGAAGACATGGGGCAGTAGGAGAGTATGTTCATTAGGCAAAGCAAACCTAACGTTAATAGAATTTTGTACAGAATAGCTGGCAAACATTTCCACTGTTATTGCAAAAATAGTGTGGGAATTTTAGCAAGCACAAACGGTCAGAAGGATTCTGGTTCATACTTCATACAAAGAAAATTTTTCATTAGCAGGAATTTCTTTAGCAGTCAGAAAACAAGAATCCAGTCAGCTGATACAACTTGTAGAAAGGCAGGATGTTCTCAGTAAGTGAGACAATGGTGACATTCCATAAAAAGATACTTCCAATAAGTTCACAATCATTTATTAAAGTGTTTGTGGAAATCTAGTCTAGGTTGCACCAGGGGTGCTTTGGGTTGAAAGTATTCAGATTTCAAATACAGAATTTTGTATCTCTGCTGTAGATATGAGAAAAATCAATTCTAAACAAACAAAAAATCTCCACAAACTTTTGATGTTTTATTGTCCTCAGGAAGGAATTTTTGTAAACCAACTCAAATTCAAAATTACTAGAATCAGTAAGAACTCTCAAGTGAATCTTCCTGAACCTCTCTTGAGAGTTGAATTCATCAAAATATACCAAAAGGGGTTTGAAACCTGGAGACTAGGTTTTATTAGAACAATACATTCAAAACATGTTATAGAAATACATATAAAATCTCAGTACAGAAATATTGTAACAATTTATGCCTGTCTGCTGGTAGGAAGGATCCTTTTTTTCAGGTGTGCTCCCCTTCCAGCAAAGAGTCCATTGGTTTTCTGTGCTGCAGCAAACTCTACAAAATTTCCTTGGGGACTCTGGGAAAAATACCTTTTTTACACCTCAGAGACCTGGTTTTTACTCTCCTTGTTGTCCTTCTACCAGCCTCCCCACTTCTGATGCCAGTTCTGAATTGCATATACACGTGCAAAAAACAGGTGCATTTCTTTCCCCAAGGGGCTTGCTGGACCCCAGGGAAGGAGGCATCTCCCTTCCTTACTAAATATCCCACCCAACCTCAGAGGAATAGCTACAGCAAAGCAAACTGGGGGCGTCGCATGTAGCCTCCCTGCTGTGCTGCCCAGCAATGAATTTTTTTGTTTGTTTGTTTTCCTTAAAGGAAACATGGCTTAGCAATATATGACCACTGGTAAACAAAACACATACCACCTGCCACAATGAGAAAAAAAGGTTTCAATCTTGTAATTTGTTTCTACTGGGCATATCTTTACTTTGCCATAGACTTAGGTCAGGCTTCATGTGGCAGTCCATGGTATATATAAATCATATATATAAATCACATGGGCAGGTTAGCTTAAGGTAGTTAAAACAGAAGCATTTAACACAGTGCTGCCTATAGGTTCTCCTGAAGCAGATACTTCTGACTACAGGCCTAGGAGCATTTTCTGCTGCCAGAAAAATACAGAGGAATTCCTCCAGCAAGAGGCACCTGAGGAAGTATCAGAAAGCTGAAGCAGAGGATGGTTCACATACGAGGTTGATGAGCATGCAAAAAAGCTACAAAGAGTGAAGTGTATCTCCTTTGTATGAATTATCGAACTGGAATTAGGTTGTTATACCTCTCTCAGCAGGAGTAGGCTAAGCCTCCAAAGGAAAGAGTTTGAATCATACAAGCTATATTTCCCTCAGGTATGACACAAGCCCCAGGAAATTATTATTATACTCTCCTGTTTTAAAGCAGGAGATACAAATGGGAGCGTGGCTGGAGTCACACTTAGGCCACCAGCTGGGAAGGAACAATTTCTGCAGTGGAAGGAAAGTGGAGGTAGCTTCACTGTTCCAGAGCACTGGTAGTGGACACAGGTGGGAGCTCAGCAACCTGCTACCAATTTCTTAAAAAATTAGCTTGTAGCAATATGCAAAAAAGGGTCAGACTCAAATGACTTTATTCGTACCCAATAAGATGTTCCATATGCAGAACATTTGCAGGAAAGGCAGGGAAAGCACCACAGAAAGCATAGAGGCATTTACACTGTTCCTTAGAGTCCCTTGTAACTGAGTAAGCAGGAAACCTATTTTGTGTGCTTTTAAAAATATGTTCTCTTCTCCCACCACTATAATTTGAAGCAAAACAGTCCTAGCATTTATGCTGCCATGTTCTACCCACAGGTTTTTGAGTACATTATGGAAAAGGGGATATGTATCATTACCGAAATATTGCCACATTATGAATCAAGCTTAAATATAATAGAAACCTGGTTGCCAAACCACATTTGGTTTATCTGGTGTATTTGGATAACACTGCGTTCAGCAGTCAAGAGAAGAGGGAATTACAGAGACTGTTTATAAATGGAGTTTTGAATAACTAGGAATTTACTGTATGTAACCATATATTTGCTGCACAGTGTTACTAAATACACAAGTCCACTCTATTATACAGTAGTTCTGTAAAAACAGATGTAGAGAGGATGAGTGCCCCTCTCAGACTCGAAGATGTGTTCCTTCCAGCTGATCAGATTTGCCAGAACAACAAATAACAAGTATCAACCAAATCAATAGCCAGATGAGACAATATCAAGGAAAACCAACTTTGCATTAACACTTAATCTTGATGTTGGGGATGAAATTGCTTAGAGCCAAAGTAGTGGTGACAGTGCTGGAGACATAGAGGAAAAGTGCAGAACTTTTCCTGTGACATGAGGCGTACACTGTTCAGTTTCTTCTCTTTACCTTAGACCTACAAGAGATTTCAAATTAGGAAAGTGTACAGGAAGGCAATGTAAGAGGAGATCATATTTGTGAGAGGTAGAAAGTGCGAAGCTGCAATTCTGCAGCAGAAGAGGGAACCAAATATGAGCATCCTAAATTTATTAGTGCATACTGTCACTTTATTAAAGGCTATTTCGTTAACATTTTCAGATATTTTTTTAAAAAAACAAGCCAGTGAGCCCTGCGCAAACACAGAGGAGTCCCATAGTTAAAGGGATCCAGCAGCCAAGAGGAGAGTCATGTTTTGATACTTCTTTTTGCAGACAATGTTTTCATGGACTCAGAAGAGGTCTGGCTCCAATACCACTTCCTTTTCCCTGCCCAAGCCCCACAGATGCAGAAATATCTCTCTCCACATGTGGCCAAGCACATAAAACCCAGCAGTATGGGCTAGCTGCCCAAGTAACCATTTTCTACCTCCTATAAGGAAAACTATACACACCAGAAAAAGTCCCGGGGAATAGGTCCAAGACAATCATCACCAGTTTGACCATGCTGACCAAAATGTTAGCATGTCTGTTGATATTAGCGTGTCATGTGTATGTCATACACAGACCTTATTCCACAGCATGCCCATAATATGCCTGTATTTAAAAAAATCTGATGAAGTGCTTTACATTTTAAAAGTTAATTTATTGTCCACTGTGCTATGCATTGTTTTAACTTTTTTATTTTTTAATGTTCTCTTACTATCTTCATCGAGCCTATAATGAGAATTTCAACATTGTAGCTACAGTGAGATGATTAAAAATCTCTCTGCTGTAAGTAGGATGTCTCTGATGGCATGGGAATTTTTATCTCATTTCTTCAAAGTGCTTGCAGTGCTGCCAATTTTGCAAACTATTCTCAGTCCATCCACAGGCAGACATTGGCATTTGAATACTTACAAAGGTCAGGACACTTACCTATTCTTAAAAGCATGGAATACCCAACACTTATTTGTATTTATAATTTTATGTTCAAACATTAAAATTTAGTTACAGAGTGTAACTTGTTACCTCCAAGTACATTGGGTACAAATCATAGGGGAGTTTTTTGTGCACACTTAGTGTGAAGCAGCTATCAAGCTAGCCTAGCTGATGAATCACCTTTCAGTGAATGCAGTACTCAAAACATGTACATGACTTTCAGATGTGAAAAATAAAGTAGGTGTCAGGTATGTTAAATATCTCTCTCATCTCACCTGCCACTCTCACTTTCATTTTTAAGCAGCAGAAGCTGTCCCGCTGTGGGTGGGGAAAATAACTGAATAAAAAATGTAGCAGATTTCTCATAATGAATCTTTAACTTATGTTATGGGTACAGACATATTCATAGCTTTTTGGAAAATTTAGAGTAGTCAGCCATTATGAGCAGCTCAAGACACCTGCCGCTTTGGAGTAGCCGAGAAACTGGCTGTCGGAGTCTTTTTCCAGATGAATAGATGTAGAAGTGTATCACTATTGTTCTTTTTTCCCCTGGCTTTAGTTGTATTTCACTTCTTGAACTTTTGAGTAATGGTCATTTAGTCATTTTGGCTAAAAAGAAGTAACAGGACAAGACAGTGGGGAGGCTATGAGGAATAAGGTTTGATGCATGGTCCACAGAAACCAGCAAGCTCTCCTTCCTCCACCCACCCTCTTGTTCATTCTCCCTGGCTGCCTATGTCATTCATCTTAGAAACAAGTACCCATAGCAGAGGCTGCATCAAAGCCTCCCCAAACTTTTCCACCAATTTCTTCCCATCCTTTCTCTCTCTCCTTCTCCCTGCTGGAAGCTACAAAGCATTCATTTTCTGTATCTTGGTCCCGTTTTGACAGGAGTGCCTGCAGAACAGCCACCTCCTCTGCATGCCTGGCAGCCGCCTTGTTCGGATAGTTTCCTGTGGGCGGGACACTTAGTTCAAGAGCTCTTCAGAATGAGACATGGTTAGATTTGATACCAAGCCTTTTGCAGCCCAGAAGGCTGAATGTCATCTGCAAATTGTTACTTTATTAAAGAGATTCAAATTAGGCTTCATTTACTTGGGTGTCTCAGGGGAAAAACTTTTCACAGTTCTGCTGCCTGCTTTTTTCATTTCATCTGAATGTCAAACCGGTTCTCGAATTCACATATCATCTAGTTGAGTTCTACCCTTTGTTGCACTTTTAAAGCTCACAAATTCTCTCTTGTGTCCCACCACTGGACACTGAAAATTTCAGAAGTATTATCTAATTGCACAGGCACTGCCATAAAAAACTTCACTGTTGCATGAAACAGGCGAGTGAAAATTACTCTTGCCCAGTAGTGCCAATATCAAAAGCATTAGAGCAAAGAGAACAAAGTTTTTCATTTTCCAAAGCTATAACTCTGAAAGAGTAAAGGAAGCAGAATGTTCCCCTGAACCTCTCCCCCCCTCCTTAACAAATCTGTTGTAGCAAAACTGAATATTAAGCCCCTTGGCTGTTATATGGTTTATATATTCTCTCTTCTTACTGCTGAGAGCAGAGATAAATCCTAAAAAAAAAAAAAGTCTGCTTTCTTGGCAGAAACAGTAGTAGCTCTTCATAAAGCTTTGGAGGTGTACTCAATATTTTTCTCTTCAACATATAGAATGAGAAAACTAGAATGGTCTGGTAGTACAATCCCTTATTATGTCAGTGATGATCATGCCATCAGCTTGGTGCTGCATGAGCAGAATGACAGCACTCCCCATCTCCTAGTACCTTTCCCATTCCAGTTATCAAAACTGCTTACGTCCAAATTTAAGCTGCACCTTAGCAGTATCTGTACAGCCAGAACTGCCACTGTTCTGCCCAGAGCCAACTCGGTGTCCCTCCCCTTTCTCCTGATTTCTTGAATACAGGGCTGATGGCAGAACAAAATAAAATTTCACTCTTAATTATTTAAAAAAAAAAAACAACAGAAAAACACAAATAAAATATTTACATGATATTCCCCAAGACCAGTGAGTACATTTCCCTTCCATGAAGTTTTCCTATACATAAACTCAATGAGAATCCAGAAAATGATAAAAAATTTACTCTCATCACTTCCACTTAGGGGAGCACTCCTCTATTAATATGGAGAACAGAAATTCCAGGCACAAGGCAGTTACCACATGACAGAAAACCACTGCTATTTTTGCATATGACCAACTTCTTACCTACCAGAACCACCTCTTCCTGGCCTAAGACTTCCAAGTGCGGTTTGGTTTTTTGTTTGTTTGGGATTTCTTTGTTGTTTCTTTTTTTAAGAAGCAACTCAGAAGGTACAGATCGTGAAGCTAATGACAGAAGTGCCTTTTTCCATTGTGGCTCCTCTGCACAACCCAGGATATTACACATACCTCCCAACTACTTTAAAAGAGCGATACATACTCTGCAGCTCTGATACACTACCTCCCACACTATTGTGCATATACTGAGCAGCAGGCAATCAGAAAAAGAAGAGCTCCAAGTGGACACGTGGCATCAAAAGCCAAAGAACATATCTGAAACAATTATATGTGCTTTGAAAAAAATAGTAAAAAAAAAAAGTAAAATCACTTGAGTATATTGATATAGACAAGTATTATCACACTGGGTTTTTTTTCCCTTTCTGCTGCATATATATATATATCTCCTCACTGCCTAACCTGCTTCAGCTTGTTACCCTGTTCTTCCCTGAGGCTTTCATGTCACCACCTCTCAAGACTTCTGTTGCTTAAATCTGAATTACCACAGGGACCTAACAGGAGCCAAAACTGTAATGAGCTAGATGCAGCTGTTACTAAATCCACCATCTTCATTGCTTCTCCTCCCTCACCCCCCACTTTGCCTTACTAAAACCAATTTCAGGTTCTGCAAAGTATTAAATGCTTTACTGCAGTATGTTGAGTTAGAAGAATCAAAGACAGCAATAGCCAGTGGCGCTACAAAGAAATAAAACTGTCAAGTCAAGCAAGGAAATACAGACTTATCAAAATTATTTCTGAATCTTCTTGAAGAGATTCTTTTTCTATTTTCTACTCCTGATGCCTCAGGCACCTCACTGGAGTCTAATGATGGAACCAAAAATTCAGCCCACTTTGTCAAAAGCAAACACAACATCATCCTTACCACCTAAAGTTCTTCCCTTTATAAAGTTCGGTCAGACAAAAAAGGCACAAGAAAAAAACATATTTGGGACTTCTGTTTTGTTTTTCTTTAAATATCTCTTTTATGGCCATATGAAAATCAGGAAGAATTTATTCTTTATTCTAAATCTACAGCTCAGCATTAAAACCACTAGTAAGCAGACTACCATTAGATTTCACCAATTAAGAGCACTTGTTTCTTTTTTGACATTAAAAGGGTCAAATTTTTCTCCCTGATACACCAGTGAAAATGCATGATACATTACTCCATTGACAGTACACTTGATTTCCAGCTGTTCAAAGGATGGATTTTGACAATATATGTTTAAGAATCTTTTCAACATTAGAAAACAAAACGAAAAAAATTAAAATATGGTTTGCTTCATGAAAAAAAAAGTTTGCCGTGTTTGTGGCTGCTAAAAGGACATTAACAAAAGACACATTTAATGCTATGATTTCCTTTTTAAGCAGGTAGAACACAATTAGTATAGAATGTATGATGCCTTTGTTCCGCTCCTACCTGTATAAACTATTTATTAAAGGACCTCAGGAAAGATGCTCAGAATCTGATCAAATTTATTCTAAAGGCAGTACAGACCCTCACCATTGGCTTTAGTAGAGATAGCTTGAGCTTTTCCTCTTTTGGCTTCAGCTTATGGATCAATAAAATAGGTAAATGCATGGTCAAACTGCAAAATGCAGGGCTAGGTAAAATTACCACATGATCATTATAGCTACATGCAGTGTTTGTACAGTACTTTAACAATGATAAAGGAGAGAGCTGTATGCACAGCGAATGTGTTACTAAATAACTCACTATCATTTCAGATATTTATAATTTGTGACTGCTCCTGTGTTCATAGAAGCAGAACAGATCCCTGCTGATCCTGCAGGTGTACTAGAGGTAATGGAAGGCCATGGCCTCCTCTTACTTCATCATTTCAGGTAGGGAGAAGGTGGCATGAAAAATCTGTATCGTTATATCCTACCAGTGATATAACTTAAAAGAGCATAATCCCTTTTGATACCTTATCGTTTAAAAGGGCAGAAGGTGGACAGGAGGAAAGGAAACAAAATTTGAGTCAATGCTTCCAAGTGCTAAGAGTTGGGTAACGCTAAGCTTCAGTTACTAGTGTCTGCGTTGTGTAGAAACTCTGGGACAGACCTTCATATTAGATCCTCTAGCTCTTTTGCTAGAGGCAGTTTTACCAAGGCAGTCCAAAAGGGATGAGGTGGGAAAGGTCTGTAGGCAATTAGAGATGAACAAATACCTGAAAAGCACATGGGCATTCATGCTTCAAAGTTTACATCAGCATCAGATACATCCAAGAAACAGATAGCTAAGGGTGGCTGTGTCATTGCTTTTTGTGAGATTCCACAGCAGGAAGCGTCAATACCTCCTTCCTAGTACATCTGTGTCTGACTCACTGGCCTTGTATGTTGCCTATAGTATTCCTCACTACACATTTTAATATGTTTGGGGGTTTCTGTGTGGGTTTTTTTGGTTTTTTTTGTTTGGTTGGTTTGGGGTTTTTTGTTTGGTTTTGGTTTTTTTTTAATAATTTTACACACTCTAGGTGTGTACAAGTCTTGAGCTCTGGCCCAAACAAACCTCAGAGGCCTTCCACCTAAAGAAGGCTTCCCTAAAAAGCTGAAAGAGCCTTCACAGCCTGTAAAAATCCAGCTTGGGCATTCTCTTTGGAAGCGAGCCTTGCTGATTTGAAGCCTCAGGCTGAGAAGTGAATTGACACTTTGTTGAAGTGGAAGACAGGTTTCATCAAGGATAAGCAAACAATTCATAAATTGTTAGCTTTTGGTGGCAGCTGGGAGAGAGAGAAAGGAGGAAAAAAAATTACTAACATCAACTGGCAGGCAGTTGTAGAGAGGGTGTTCTCTTACCGTACAAAGTCCAATTACAGCACAGACTCGATTTCCAATAGAAACTATAGGTGTTATCATAACACATCTCATAAGAGCAAGCAGGACAAAAGTTCAAAAAGATACAGAATGAATTTATAATGGAAAGAATGAGTATCAGGTTACAGTGGATTTTCTACCCTTTATTAGAAGTAACATAATATTCAGCAAATGTTCACCAAATCACAGAGCTAAATTGAACATTTTGGTACATTTACAAATAAAGTAGAGGAAATTCTAGGCACTCTGGATAAAAGCTTGAAATCATGAATGTAATACAGAAAAAACAGTCAAAAGCCATTGTTTATCGGGCCATTTATTTCTTAACCTAGGTTTTGTGAACTTATTATAATTACATTATAATTATTGCAGAGTTTAAAGCAGTGATCTATCCTATATACTTATTGCAGGGGGGCTTTCGTATTATTTTTGTTAAAATTAATTGTGAGAGAATGTGCTGTTTGTAAATAACTCCTGTTTTCACAGTATATTAAACAAAAGCCTATAAATTGCTAGAAGTTATACTTTCAAGAAGATGACTTTAAATAAATTAGTTTCAGTTTTTAATACATCAGCTGGTCAACTCTTTTTAGAAATAGTTTTAATTTGGACAGCATGCACTGATAGTTTGTATAAGCAAATATGTGTCCATCTAGACTCTTGGCAATGATATCAAACTATTTCAAACCTGAATGACTAAGGTTAAAGATTGACGTAGCCACGTTCTGCTTAAAGTCTAAGAGTTTTACCATTGACTTTCCAAGCTTAAAGGAATACCAAATGATTTTTGCAAATCCTCCTTTGCATTCAGAAACCTACACTATTCCTATTCACACAGGAATTTGTCCAAAGTTCCTGTGATTATTCATGCCTATCTTTCATGAGGGTGACCATAGGAGAAGGAAACAGTGGAAGAGCTCTGTTAAGGAAATAAAGCAGAGACCTTCACCTTGGGAACTGTATTGTTTCATGAGTCCTTGTGTCATGAAATGTCCCCTTTGGAATTTATTTCCCTACAGCACATGTGAGACTGGAAATGGAGAAAAAATGGGCACCTTAAACTTTCATCAGTAGAACCAGCTGCTATTTTGTCAAAGCCAGCAGAAACAATAGTAGTATGAATAATAATCCCCAGCTCCTCTGCAACATGACCAAATATATATACACATGTGAAAATAATGTCCCCTTGAGTTTTATACCAAATGTATCCAGCGCTAGGTAACAGTCCAATTTTAAAGCGGCTGAGGGAATTTCCTATGGGAAAATAATCTCCAGTCAGACATTCACAAAAATCCCTACAAATCAGTTACTGGCTCTAAAACACAGCTCATCTTCCAGGTTTAAAACTAATATGGGAATGAGAAACCAAAAGAGAATAATTAGAAATGCCATCTAATTCATCTAGAAATTATGGTTTCACCTGGTATTTGTGGTGAAACCACCATCAGGTTTGCACACTCTGAGCCCATTGGTCCAAATATAGATTATGACTGAGATTGAAAATATGTGGTCAGAACCAAAGACAAAATGCAGTGAACAGTTTTATACCCCTAGGAGGTGAAAAGTCCCACATGAGGAAAAAGTATGCAACCATATTTCCGATATCCCTTATTTTCTTATAATTGGAAAGTTGTTCCGCTAAGCTCTGTATTCAGTAGTAGAATTTTCATTTTGTTTTTTCTTTCCTTTTCTTCAAAGAAAATAAAAAAGGCTTATTAAACAGAGAGAAACTTGCTGTCTAGTATTTAAAGCTACAAAATATGCTTTTAGTTTAACAATATAACACTACAGACTTGCACCACTACCAGTTTTGAAGCAAAGACTGCTAAATCCAAGGCTCAACAGGTTGGGAACAAGATAAGGTGGAAAGCACTGTCTACATCACCAGACAATGGATGTTGACAGAACAGCAGTGGTGGGAAGCAGAAGCTGCTGGAGGTATTCTTAAAGGACAACTGAAGTACCTATTACAGTCTTAAGCAGTTGGTTCTATTCAGCTGCCTCACACACAGCCCTTGTAAGTGCCCAGGAACAGGTTCCAAATTCTGTTCCTGACACTGGTTGTAATTATATGAATATATCACCCCATTATGGCAATTTAATGTTTTGAAATATGTGATATCCTGGGACTAATGCATTTAAGCACTGGAAGTACAGAATAGGATATTACAGAGTGTACTACTGGTCTGCGATTCCGCTTGAATTTACTATTGCAAGAAAAATGGTTCTTAAGGGTGCCTGTCCTGATATATTCCCTCTGCTTAGGCCCTCAGATCTGCTTCTGATGCATTCAGTCACACCAAAGACAACAAATGAAAATAGGTTGTAGCTGGTGTTCAGCATTACAAGCAGCTAATTATCCTATGGCGTGCATTAGCAATGGGGAGGATGATTATTCCCACATTACAGATACGGAAACTAAACCCCATGCTCAACACCATTTACCATGTAAATGGTAACAACGGAAGCAAATCCATGCACTCCCAGAATCTACACAAGCCTGTAGTCATCCCAGTGCATGAGCTTGTGTTGCTCTAGTGGCATTAGCTTTGAGCAACCAAGACAAGACATTGTCCACATTGCTACTAAGACACTTATGAAACATCTATTTGTGCTGATACTACTAGCTCTTTTTTTTTCTTTTTTCTGTAAAGAAACAAAAGGTGCCCTTAAATGGCACTTATCTACCAAGATTCCTTCCTCTCCTTCTGCCTGACACAAGACTCTTAGGACAAGGCTCATCAAAAATGGGAAATCTTAGCTAAGGCCACACACTTACAGATTCACCAGAACTTGTTAATGAAATACATCCCAAAGCAAATAAAATTAAACAAAATATAAGAAGAAATTCATTTCTATTTCCAAGAATTCGAATATACACAGTAATTCCTAAGAACTACTTCAGAAATTAACCACAAGTTCTTTATGCGTGAGCACTTCTTGAGTCCGAGTACTTGACTAAGGAATTTAAAAAAACACCTTTCAATGTCTTGAATACACATTGACACAATAGCTCAAGCTAAACACAGAAGATGCTGATTATTTCCCTTAAAATTATGCTAATTAAGCAATCTTAACTCTAACCAACATGCCTTATCACAGTCTGATACAACAAAACCACTATATTTTTCACCAAGTCAATATTCATTCATACTGTGACAAACCCTTTATTTCTCTTGAAACTCTGTGGAAATCAGTAATCTTTAAATCACTTTACCGTCCTTAGGTTATTGTTTTTAATGGCAATTTGGGTTTTTTTCAGTGTTATATAAACAGAAAGCAACACAAATATAGACTGGATCTTACATCAAAACTAAAATTAAGCTGCAAGGTAAGCTATCCAGTGTTCCACAAGCATTGTGACTCACAGCTCAAATTGCAGTTGACAAGATTCTTGCTTGCATTTAAGACATTTAAGGTGTTGAGCCCTGCATACCCACAAATATTTGCAAACAGCTTATAAAGATAATAAAACCTGCTTGACTACTGATGAAATAACTGTTGTGGTCCGAGACGTTCACAGTGATAAATACACAGCTATCTGATACTTACAAATTAAGGAGTAGAAACTCCAGCATGCTCTCTCTTCTATATTCTACTAAAAAAGTAAAAAAAAACCCAAAAAACTCCAAAAGCTTCAACAATAGCAGGTAACTTTTTTCAACAACTTTTTTTCCTTTTGGTTAAAATTTGAAATAAATTTTTGCAAATAAATTCAAGATTTGTCACTTAAAACTCGCACATTCTAGAATTAGCAAGGGACAAGGAATCTGATAAAGCAGCATTTAAATCCTAGATACTTTAAGAATGAAAATGTTTTAAGATCAAAATGGAAAATGAACAGAGTTGACAAATTATATCAAGGACCTTCAAAATCTATGACCTCTGACTACAGTATTTATTAGGTTGCATATAAACATAATCTCCTGAGTCCCGATCCACTCATCACTCAGGTCAAGAACCTGGCTGCAAGTTCTGGCTTTTATTTGGTTCTGTGCATGCATTTCTGAGTTGTGAGGTCACGGGAAGATTGGCTGGCTTGGAGGAGCTTGTGTGTACCTGGTTATCAGACCTCAGTCAAAATGTTTATTGTTCTTCTAGATCTGGAAGTTGAGACGGTCAGAGTCTCCAAGGTCGGATACAGTCTCAAATTACTCCTGCCCAACTGATTTTTGTGTTCCTCTCACCTTCTCTTCAGATACAAGGATACATATTTCTTTCACATAATTTCTTAATTGGTAAACAAGCCAGGATAAACTAAAGCTTCTTTATTCAAGTCCGTAAGACCCCTGCCTTTGGTTAGAGTGAAAAATACAATCCTAACAACTGGAGATAAAGTGTTCCTTCTGTACAATGTAATCATTTGCCTTTTGAAGCTTTACAAGGCAATAATGAAAAAAAAGCAAAGGCATAAAACACAATACCTGAGGCACAGGAGACTTTTGGGTCTCCAGCATGCTATAGGCATGAAATTATCATTTCAAACAAGTAAAATATACATAATGTGAAATGTTCTGGTACTCTCTTCATATCCAGTTCCTCAGAATACCTTGCAAGGCCAGAAAAATGAGACCTTCCTTCTAAGATTGTATGGCTTAAAAGGAGAAAAAAAACAACCCAACAAACAAAAAAGAAAAATACTAAGAGAAGAAACTTTTCTACTACCTTAGTTTTATGAATCTGCAATTCCTTCTGCTGTCCATAAGGTAGTGTAACAAAAGAAGCGGCTGAAACAGGTAGATCTGCACTGGTCTTCCATTCCAAGCTGGAAGACATCCCACTGAAATACAGCAGAGCTCACAAAGCGCATAGGAAACAGCGAAAAAATACATATTTACAAGTTAATTTGACACGTTAGCATTATTTACCTCTGTAGTCTTGTGTTCAGTACTTAACCTATTTTGGGGGGAACACATAACGCAATGAATTGTTGGTTGGTTGGATAACTGACAACATAACTTCATACGTCTGAGCAGTTTGTATAGAACCAAGATATAGAACAGTACATTCTCCCTAAAGGAGACACAGAAACTACCTGTTGCTTTTCAGGTTAATAACTTTTTATTTCACCTTAAAAGGTTAACATCAGCTGATATAGTATATTTTATAAATATATATCAACATTTTCCTCTCCAGTTTCCAAGTGGGAGTGCAACACGTTTCATTATAGCCTTAGATCAGAGCGCTGATTCTAACAATGGTTCTTAGTGCAAATTTCCGGAGCAAATGGAAACAAACCAGGTCTGTCTGCTTTGAATGAGCTGCAGGCAGCAAACACACATAAATGAGAAAAATAAACCAGTAGAAATGTTTTCAGGTAATTCTCATTGTCCAAAGGCTTTAAATTGTTTGAATTCTTAAAAGTAAGTATGTTAATGTGAACTCAGGTTGCATCACTAAATTTGAAGTAGTGACGTAGACCTGCATCATTTCAGAGCTTCAGTCATGGTTTACACTGGCACTAACTTTGCAAGCATGGAAGAGAGGTATGTCTTTCTTAGGGTAATGAATGTCACTGAAAGGAATTTTTCCTTTTGGCTGTTACTCCTGGATGGAACTATGCCAGCACAAAGCAAAAGCCTTGGAAATAGTTTTGTATGCCTTTGTGGGTGTGGATAAGTTATGCTAACACAGGCTACACACAGGGCAGCTGTAGGTAGATGTTTCCTTACTGTGTTCACAGGGAGGAATAGGAGGAGGGCTTTTTTTAACACAAGAATTTATTTTATGAGGTTCCTTAAAACACACTTTTCCTTTTTGGCCTTTCAAATGATCAAATCTTTCTTGGTTGGTAGGCCTTGAGAGATACACAAACACAAACATCCACCTTAAATCCAGCGAGCTACATACAGCAGTTCTGTCCATCTCAAAAAGAGCTTCCCGAAAACCGGCAGACATTGGAAAGGAAGGTATGATGTATTAATGAGAAATTACATCTAGCTTGCTTGTGATATTTTTCTGTTTGTTTTGTTTAAAGCAGTGTTGTCTTTTTACCTAATTTCAAGAGCAGCTTCTGCATATGCAAGCTTCCTCTCCTTGTAACACAGGGTGTTCAGGAAGACACCTGTCATGACATTTTGCATCCTTCACCCCAGTTACAGTAAAATATACAGTCAGATAGGGGCTTTCACGGTCCAGTCATACTGAGGACAGTGGTGAACTCCTGCAGTAGGTCTAATCTGAAGACTTTGGTTGCAAACTACGCAACAACTTCAACTGTTGAGACTCTGAATGTAGCATGGATGCATATTAACCTCAGCAAATTTCATTACTGTAGGAAAAAAACATCCAACGAAATGGGCTAGTTCCTGGTTCTTCCTGCACCAAAATTTGGGGAAGATAAGTACCTTAGTCCATCCACCTACCTTGTTCTCTAAGAATATCTGTTTCCCTAGTCATTTCACCTTTTATCTAAGCATGCAAAAGTTCCCTTGCCTCTAATAAAAATAGCCCCAAAATCAGAGAGAGGAAAAGCCATAGCTTACACTCTTTCCTGTAAATTCTCACTTCAGCTCCTTTTATGCTTTATGAGTCATCATTGTTTATTACTTCAGCTGCCCTACAGCTCCTGGAAATCATGCAAAAAACTTCCCAAAGTTACACTTAGGTCATTTGCTGATATCATAGATGCTTTAACAACCACTTCAAGGACCAATTTGCTTGACCTAGTGGGTATATCAAAATAAAAACAGCTACCTGTGATTTCACAGAAAAAAAAAAAGTTTATTAAATTTAAAAGCAATGTTTTCAATTAGGACATTTTACCAAACACATAACATTTAGTAGCAACCACACCACAACTGAAAGGCAAGACAAAATGGCTCATGGCATTAGCGCAGCCTTCATTTTATTTATGTCATTAAGAGGACAACTGCACCCAAAATCTGCAACAATTTAAATGCCTGGCACCACTCACCCCTTCTGACAGCAAAATGGGATCCACATATGATCACTCTCAAAAAAAAAAAGTGCCTGTGGTACACTACTGAAAGTCTTAAGATCAGGTAGCACTGAACTCACCTGAGAGTGGAGGAGGGTGAGTCTCATTAGATAACTGTGTAACACATCTGGCCACAACAAGGATAGAATCACAGACTCATCTGGGCGAGAAGGGACCTTCAAAGGTCATCTAGTCCAACCCTCCCCCCCCCCCCCCAGTCAGCAGGGACACCCCCAACTAGACCAGGTTGCCCAT
>JAOQGH010000001.1:90832229-90902513 GCA_025769975.1 Gallinago jamesoni | reverse complement strand
TCTGGGCTGCAAGTGCACACTGCCTGCTCATGTCCAGTTTCTTGTCCATCAGCACCCCCAAGTCCCTTTCCTCAGGGCTGCTTTCTAACCCCTCATCACCCAGTCTGTACTGATGGTGAGGATTGTTCCAGCCCAGGTGCAGAATCTTGCACTTGCTCCCATTGATCTTAATGTTGTTTACTTGAGCCCACCTCTCCAGCCTGTCCAGGTCCCTCTGGATGACATTCGATCCCTCAGGTGTATTGACAACACCACACAGCTTGGTGTCATCTGCAAACTTGCTGACATTGCTCTCAATCCCTCTGTTTATATCATTGATAAAAATGTTAAGGGACATTGAGGGACACCACTTGTCACTGCTCTCAATCTGGACTTAAAGTCATTAAAGTCATTGAGTACAACCCTCTGGATGTGACCTTCTAGCCAATTCCTTATCCACTGAACAGTCCACCCATCAAATCTGTATCTCTCCAATTTGGCAAGCAGGATGCTCCAGGCTCCTTCAAAAAAGAAAACTCACGTTTTAGACTGAAATAACCGTTTATAGAGATAGCTTGGGAACTAGTTCTTTTTAACCCAGAGTCAATTTTAACAACTTTAAAGCTAAAGAAGACTGTTCTGTTGAATTGCATTCCAGGAGGAAAACCCCTTGTTCATGTTAAAATAAGAAGTACATAAAAGAGTAAGTAAAAACCAACAAACTTTATAATGTCTCCTCTTAATGGAGAAAGAGGGAGGGAGGGCAAGAGGGTGCAGACATATAAAAGGGCAAGACACCTTCCAAAAATACATTGCACTACTACAAAACTACTTTATTCAGGGTACTCCTGTCAATACACACTGTTTTGCAAACCACCATAAACTAGACATGAAGACTTATAAAACATATAAGTTTGTTTAGCTTGTTTCTGCAGACTGAACTCTGTGATGTGATGACTGAACTAAGCTGTGATGCTGAGATTGGAGTTTGAGACCCAAACCGTGACTTAGGATATAGTCTGTACCACAGAATTTCTGTCCTGTAAGATATCTTGTTTAGGAAATATGGACTCTGTGGCCATCTAACTTAGAAACCTTAAATTCCCATCTCAACCTTTATGTCGAGTTTAATTTCTTCGTTTCAGAACAGACAGTCCTAGGCAGCCCCAGACACTTAGCTATCACAGAGTTTTGGCTGAGGCTGTCATTTTTAATAATCAATTGCAAGAATTAATTTGCTTCTGTTGTTAGACTGTTTAGGAAGCATACTTCTGAGGTGTTTCTTTGCTGTTGTGACACTTTAGAGCTTCTTTTAAAAGTGAATTCAGGGCCTTCTGAGATAATAACCTGAATGGGTATAGCTGGACCTTTGAGTACAGGTAACTGCACTAGACGTCATAAAAAAAAAGTAACAAACTTAAGAGAGCTGACAACACTGTGCCTTGTGTAGCAGGTAAGAATCCACTTTTTTTCCCAAAATCACACAGGCTTCCCTACCCTGAGAAAGTGTAATATAAGACTTCTACCGGGTAAGAAAGAATGTTTCATAGGTTGCTACCACATTCCTCTTTCCACACAAATAGCCAGGGCTTCTTCCAATTAATTATTGTTCCTTGCAATGGGCAGTATGATATGGTCCTTAGTCAGATTTTTAAATCAGGAAAACCAGAACTATGGAGTCACTGTCCGACAAAGGATGATTCAGGGGGACTTTTTTAATATATATTTTTTTAAATCCTTTGGGTTTAGGGCAAAGAAAAAATATTACAAGTGCAGAGACAGAGTTAAGGAAGGACTTCAGAACCTTCCTAGAATGAAATACAGTTACTGGGCTGTTGCTAAACAGATGCTGTATTATAGGGCTGGAATGGAATTTAAGTAATCAAAACCCTTGATCTATTCTTTTTATTACACTGATGGAATTAATTCAGGTGGAAAACTTTAATTATCAAGGTATTTTTATTACTGATACTGGTTTAAGTATATTTTTAAAATGAAGAAAGCAAAATTTGAAAAAGTGTAAACACTGAATTAGAATTGAAGTTGCAATCTACCTTAAAATGTATCTACACAGTTTTATAACAGTAAATATTACTATTCATAAACAAGTGACGATGTATGTCATGAGGTTCTTTCACTAATTAAAACCTAACACAGCTTAGAAACCAATCTTTGAAACTCCATCCCAGCTGGACTGTTATGTTCTACAGAGGTAGTGATGAAATACTCCTGCTGTTTGACTTGCTTCCTATTCTGGTACAGATGCAGTTTGCTCTGTAAATTTTCAGATTAGGAGCAGCCTAGCTTCCCTCTGTACACAGAAGTGCTGTGGAAAAAATATAAAGCTGTTAAATTTGAATTTTCCAGGAGACAGAAATAACAGGCCTTACAAGCGAAAACTTGTTGCTCAACAAGAAAGAACTCATGCCCTTATACGGTGCTGCAAGTAACTTTTTCAAGAAGGTAAAACTTTTCAAATTGCTAAGCAACGCACTAACTCTCGTGGCTAGGAGTTCTGTCTGGAAAAAAACAAAAATCCAGGCAAAGAGTAGTAATAGCATCATTGCTTCCTGTTCCTGTAAATGTTAAGGAGGAACCAAAACATATTCATTCACAAAAAAAGGAATAGAAATACGCACCACATGGGAATTAACCACATCGCAGGACCATTCCAATCCCTTAAAAGTTTCAGAAATTACGCAGCTGTCTACATAAATGGAAGTTTTATTTTTATATGTACAGAATGAATCATTAAGAGATGGACTTATAATACACTAGTATGGATTATAATGAAAGGACTCAATCGGGAACAGGGTTACTGTAAACCCTTAATTTCTTCTGTCTTCACCCATTATTCTCCAGGAACTCTTAAAACCATAAATACTAGTGAAAAGTTTAGATCAACTGGTCAAGATTACATTCTTTTATTAAATAAATTAAATGTTTACATAGTATCATTGGCATATATACCACTTCACTATTTATTTATGATCAGATTCTAAGACCCCGCACTTCAATAAAAGTGGAAAAATATGGCCTACAGCGTATAAAAATATGACAATATCTATATAAATATTTTAAAATCTTCCACTCCTCAAAACCTTACAGCCACAGTGACAGCACATTTACTGATTGCCAAGGAGTTAAAGTGCTGATAGGCAGTTACTCAGTGACTCTTTATACTGTCTCTTCACTCGCTAGCACTAGAAACTTGTACAGGTGCACATATTTAGGAGGATTAATTTACTTTCAACTTCTTCATTACAATTCAGAAGAATAAATTTATAAGCTCAACTCTCCCTCACTCAACTCACTTGAGAGAAATAGGCACCTAACTTAACTGTCAAAATCAAGCATGAAATGACTTCCTTACACTGCTGCCACCAATTATATTCTAATAAAATTAGCTTTTAGCTGGGCATATCAATATTGGCGTACAAAGCACTTCTACCCACAAGTCACTAACTCCAATCTGTAAAAGTTTGAAAGAAAATGCTGCTGTATGTAAAAGTGGTGGTCAGTGCTCAGTTTCTAGTGAGTGGTGGTTGCTATGACAATGTTGCCATGACATTTTTCATAACCTTAGAAAAGAGTCCAAGGATTCAATAAATACTGACAGCAAGTTCTTCACTTTCCCAAGTAAGTGGTCCCCAAAGGTCAGGCAGAAGTCTTACTTGTGGAAGAGTCTCAAGAAAATGCAACTGCACTGTCTGTTACATCTGCTCTGTGAATAACCAGCATTCAGGTCAGCAGCATTAAAAATTACACTGCAGTAAACCAGAAAGAAACCCTTTGTAAGTAACTTCATGAAGAGCACTAAAGACTGAACACAGATCTTAAAATGCCTTGATGTTTGTCTTGTTAGCTCAAGAAGGACAGGCATTGATGCTTCAAGTTCCCATCCTCTTTGTGGGAGTGCATAGGAAACATGAGTTCTCTCCTGCTGTCATTTTGATGCCAGCTACAGAATTAAAAAACACAAAGGCTGAGGGGGGAGGGAGAGAGGAAAGGAAGGTTTGCAGTTAATTCTATCCTTGTATACAAACACGTACTTCCTACTTCAATTTGGAAGGAAGTTCTTTTGTACACAGCATGCTTCCTTACAGCATTCCCAAAGAAGAAACAAAGAGACTTTTTTTTTTTTTATTGGAAAAGGATTAATTCTGTTTTCCAGGTGCTATAGTGCTTAAGGTGATGCTGGAACAGTAATGCAGCAAGGACTTCAGCAACAGAAATGGCTGTTGCAATGTCGCAGTTGGCCTGGGTTTGGTGGCACAGGCTGCAAAGTTCCTTCACTCACCCCTCAATCACACAGAGACAGACACACTGTTTTATTGGACAACCAGGAGAGTCTGGCAACACTCCCTTCACTGTAAATCACATTGGCATATAAATCTTTAACAGGAACTACATAGCAAAGAGCTAGAACTATGTTCACCACATGTTCCCAATTTTTGTGTTTCCTCTAGATGTCAATCCTGCACACATCGATGATTACCTGCATGTAAGTAGCTCAGTCTAAGCACACAGTTGTACTCTATCATATCAAATTGTTCTAAAACATTTGCTTGTAACACCCACTCATGATGTACTTTAAATAACCTAACAGAAAGGACTCCTATTTGTAAAGGAAATTTGCAGTCCAAAAAGCTTAAGTCACTCCAGAAAACTAACCACAGGCATTTTTCAAAATCTGAGTCAAGGTCTTCATGAAGCCACATTGCCAGAGACTGATGAAATTTTTTAGAACATGAACGCACAATGACTGCAATCTTTATTAGGGGTACAGAGCACGTATGTGGTTAAAGAAACCATAAGATTTCCACAGCTGCCAGAGATTTTAAGTTTTCCAGAGTATGCAAAATACCACATACATATAATTTCTATAGATTTTAAAATGAGTTGCACTTACATTCAGTGTATTACTATTGCCACTTGCTATCGTTCAAGACCACGAGTCATTCACATTCACCGAGTCTTACATTTCCAAATGTAATAAAATTAAGAGCTTTCAAGTATTTGCATGCCAAGAGGAATATACCTATCCTGAAAATGTTACATCCCTGATAAACTATTTTCTAGCAGGCAGCAGTTTGGCCCCAATGCTTAGTGGCCCAATTCATAGAGAAAACTACGCACAAACTCATTCCAAAAGCATATAAGTAAGTAATTGAAATCAAAATGCAAGCAGAAAAACAAGCTTGGGCATTGAAAGTATGCTTTGAACCCTTGGTAGAATAAAAAATATGTTCCTGTTCAGTTGCTACCATTTCCTGCTTCTGAAAAGAATTCCTCCATCCGTTAATGGTCTATATAATGTAAACATCCCAGGATCTGAGTATGTTTGAAAGTATGGCTCCATATGACAGTCAAAAATTTATACCAAAATTGTAAGTTATAGTGGTAAATATATTCCTCTCCAAAAGAGGAAGAGAGAGAATGGACTATCAATCCCGCTCCTGCTGCTGGTTGCTACAGACTCTTACTCAGTTTAACAGAGGGTATGAGCTCAAGTGTGGAGACAGTCTACAAGTTAATAACACAAACAGCAATAACGCAGAAAATAAACTACTACAAATGGATTGCTAAAGAAATATAATCTGTTAAATCAATATATTTATTGATACCCAAGTAAAATATATTCTTTAATACAATGCACTTCCTTTTAACTGAACAATGTTCACAGTTTATGCTGTGCTTGCCACGATTCTTCTTGCAAACTGGTTACTCATCTGACAGAAGTCCTTCGGAAAAGTTTATAGATGATAATTATTTGTTACTAGTGAAATTTCACGTCAGTTGCCCTCAATATTTCCATCTACACTTGGAGATTCTGTATGTTAGTCTTTAAATAAAATGCAACATAGTTGAAATGAATAGAAAAAAAAAAAAAAGAAACCCAAGATAAAAAGAATGCCTACTCTGTTTCTTCCCCTCAGTGTAGTTCTGTTTCACACATTTTGTGTAGCTGCCCTAGAAGATTTTTATGGATTATGGCAAAAAAACCTAAACCCAAACCAAAACACTTTCACCTACATGCAACTAGGTGCTTCAGAAAAGATTCTCAGAAAATGCTAGCAGCTTCTCAGTTACAATGCCCACTTTCACCACAGAAGGTAACCGGAGGATAGCCAGCATCATCCAAACCAAATTCACAAAAAAATGCACACACACACAAAAGAAAAATATAAAATTGGGTCTCACATCCTAAAAGAGGGGAATACACAAATATCTGGTAGAGAACTTAAACAAAATAGAGACCAAAATTCTATCCCAAGATGGAAAGATCCAAAGACTACTGACCAATTCATTTTTTCCTATTGCAGTGCAAAGATAATACACTGAGAGCCTATTACCATTAGCAAAAGTGCTGATCTTCTGTTAGTAACCAGATTAAGATGCTTCTTTTTTGAAAGCTTTCATTAAATGTCATACAGACGTGACATGTATCCACTGACAGAGCTCTACACATGTAGACATGTTGCATCACAGAAGCTGATTTTGGTTTGGGATTCCTAATGGCTAATTCTTTTGGTCTTTTTCTCTTTAAGAACTTGGTACCTTTGGCCTATTTCTCTTGAGCCTCTTCACTGGAAAGCAGGTTGCATTTACTTACTGTGAAATTTCTCGCACGCTTGTGATGATGCCAAATAACCAAAGACTAGCAACTGCTTAGGAAGACAAGCCTTTGAAGGTGAGAAGTCCTGAATGAATACTAAATCCAGGCTCCCAACTGACTCTCAACCTAGTAGAGCACCCCAAAGGATTGTTTTCTGAGCATCGCCAAACTTTTCAACAAACAAGAGTTAAGTATCTACAAAGAAACACAGTTACATGTTTTCTTACTAAATGTTTGTAGAGATACTCCAACTCCTTATAAAGGGAAAAAGTAGTTCCATATACTGAATTTCTAAATTTAAACAGGACATTTTTGTATGCAAAAGTTAATGCATAATGAAGTGGCCACACAGGTATGTGGGGTGAAGGGGAAATAGTGACTCTGCTATCGAATAACGAATAAGCTGTTTAAAATGAAAAATCTGCCATGGATGTACTCTCTTAATCTGTATTTTGAACAACAGCCAATTTCAGACTTGATACTGAACAGAATGAGAGTCATTTCAGATCCACCAGGGCCAAGATCTTAGACTGTTATTACTAGATTTGGGGTCAGATAATAATTTATTTTTTTAAATTTATGTTTAGCTTTCTGCTCTCTGAATCTGAGTCAAAATCAGATCCATAAGATATGCCTCTTTTAGCTCTGGTTCCATCCCAAATTTAAATTTCTGTGTATAGTTTAAAATCCAAATAATACTGAATTTTAAGGAACCAAAACTTTTATAGCATTCTCTGATTCTGTCCCACTATTCTCATAAAGCAAAAGGTGATTGGCATTTAAACACCCTTAATTCTTGCTCCAGTATTCTGCAACCTGAAACAGGTTATGTTTAATAAACGGAAAGCAATGACAACTTCTGCACAAGGTTTGTTAGTTATGTTGCATACACTACATTTCATTACAAGGTATTTTTTAATGAAAATTTAAATCTCTAAGAAGTTCCAGCAGCTGTACTTTTGAACATTTATTCTGACTGTCATTGTCCAAAACAAAACCATCTTTGTCATATTTCCTTTTTATGAGCAGAACAATTGCAGGACTGGAATAAAAACTGGCAAAGGAAAATGATTAGCAGTGGATGTTCCTGCTACTGTTGCTTAGGGGCTGTCCCCGTCACATTTGAATAAGCCTTCTAAAACTTGATGATTGCTTTTGTGTAGCAAAGGAAGTGATCAAATTAACCACAGACCATTTGTTTCTCCTGTTGTTAACTCATTTAATTTCTTACTGATGTCTAAATATACTGTAGAGTGCCTTTTTTTTTCACTTGTTAGACATTATTGTCTGACTGCCTAAGTAGTTATTCTACCACTACAATTATAAATGCAAAGACATATTTTTTCTTCATAAATCATCTCTTATTTTAGATGCCAAAGTTGAAACATCTTGGCAAAATAGGTAATTAAGCACTTCTACCACACCCTTCAGAGGAACAAAGGCAGACAACCAAAAAGTGAAGCACCAAAATAATTGGAAAAAAAACAAGCTGAAAGAGTAGGTACTTTTAAGAGGAAGTTAAAAATCAATAGCAAATTATGTTCTGGAAAGTGAAAGTGTAATGCAACAGAAGCTCAGTCAACAGCACAATTGCCTGTGAAACAAGAGGAAAGAAAAGTAATTTAAATAAACCACATGGCTATCCTTTAGAGAAGCAGCTTGTGTAAGAGTCTCCACCACATTTAAGAAACATCATGACCTTTGATTTCCTTCAGTCTGGTTCCTGTTGATCTATCTTATCAGTTCAGTGGAAAAGAGAAGTCCCTTTAGAATTTTTTACTCTCTACCCAAATTTTGTGCTCAAGCACAGGGGAACAGACTACTTTTCTGACTGTTTGCCCTCTTTTCAGAATAGAGGGGTCGGAAGAGGACAGTAAGAGACAGCTTAATTTCACTGCTGCTGTCTGTTCAGATTAGGTGAGGCAACGCAGAGGTTGAGAACAGCAGTAAAGGTTACAGTTGAAATAAGAGGCAAATTACTACTACCAGGCAGCAGGAAGGAAACAAGAGGAATTCTGACTCACAGGTGTGTCTGAGTCAGTGTTTCTTGTGACGACAGCCGAGAGAGGTGGTAAAATTATGCATTTCCCTTTGCATGGGCTGTGATTTCAAAAACACAGACAGTTGTGAGCAGACATCAGCATTACGATGTCTCTCCCCCAGCTGCAGCAGGAAGACTTGGAAGCACCAGAACTGCATTCCAAATACTTCACAAATGCGTAGGGCTAAAGAACAAACAACCTCCTTCCTCCAAGCCCCATATTTACCATTTAAAATTCAGTGGAAGGAAAACTTGATGTAAATATTATTTATGAACAACAACCCATGGTTATAGTTGCCGGTTGTATACAGACCCATCCCATTTTCACTGCTTTTGCATCTCAAATGACTTCCCAATTACTGCCTCACACCCGACATTGCTCTTAAGTTCTAAATTTCAATCACAAGAGCATGCGTGTTGCTTTCGAAGAGATAATTACCACATTTGTTGCAGTGTTATTTCTCTCTGAAGCGAACCACCTATAAATTTGGGAAGCTTGTTGAATTGAGTCATTTCCACTGCTGGTATGCACTACTTATAGCACAGCCTTGTTTTCTGGCTGCAGCTGAAAGTGGATTTTTAAATATTACTGCGAGGGATTCTTGTAGTGTTTGGTAGAGGACAGGACCGCAAGAACTACACCTTCCTCTCAAAAGTTGCAAACTAACAAAAAAGGTTCTCCTAGAACAATAAAAACCAAGTGATTACAACTCTGATAAGCCCTTTCCGACACACACACACACAGAGTTAAATTGTTCGCATTACAACAGAGGTGTTCTGCATTTTAATAGCCAGATCCTTCTGAAAAATTAAGGAACACTTTCTTGTTACTAATGAACTCCACTAAGTTCAAATTTGGTCCAGAAGTATTATACATATAAGTATTCAAAAGCTTTTACAGCTTCTTCTAAAGCCTCACAAGGGGAAAAAGAGTTCTGGGCCACTCATTACAAAGGATTTCTGCCATCAAAGGGACATGGATCCACCTAATATCAGATTCCTTCAGGTCATTTGGGATCTATCTTTGATTTACAAGTAGGCAAGGACACTCTCAACATTTAGTGACTATCAAGCAGAATAATTTTAACCTTCCCCTTTTTCTCCATATGGTAATGTACTAGATAGCCTAAGTATTATCACGCACTCTCAAGGTAGGGAAGTGCCTCTTAAAAGTTACTGGAGTTGTTTTCTAAAGGGAAAGGCACCTTTTTTTTTTTTCTAAATTATTAATTGTTTGCGACATGCTCATTCTATTTTTGAGGGACAGTCACATGAACAGACAGCAAATACATCTGCAGTGAATGGAGAGAAAAGATCTGCTCCTGAATTCAGGCCTGATGCTAAAACAAGGAATCAGAACTTGAGCTGAGGATCTGAGAACAAAGCAGGAGCAGAGATGTCCAATACACTAGTGCTATGTGCTCACCGTATAAGGAACAGCACTTCATTCTTAGAATTAATGCTACTTTCATACTGAAGAATGATAGTAAACCAGAACACCCAAACCCACTTTTGAGCTGCTATGTCATACGGTCTGACCAAAAAAAGATTTTAGAGCCACATGAACCATCTGACTACATACAGCAAGATATTAAATAAGGTTATTATAAAAATTTTGCTGGAACTACTGTGGAAAAGAATTTATGGACAAGAAAGCAGCAAATGCTGATGAGCTGAGCTCTACCAGTAACTGTTAGTGATTTATTACAAAACAGCTGCATTGGGACATTTAAACTACTTCCCCCCCCCCCTCATTGCTAGGTGTCTGTTACTAGTTGGAAAGAGACTCTCAGTTCTACTTGCCTGCTTGGCATTTAGCACCATTCTCCACCCACACAGTCTACTCAAAATGGCACCCACGCTGGAAATTTTATGCTTTTCAACTTCTATTTTCCATCTGTATCAAATTCCACAACATTCCACCTGCAATTCCAGAACTCAGCGAAGTTTGTTGTCTTCATGCCTGCTGTGCTGTTCACACCCATTCTTCTTTCTCTTCTCTGGCCTTCCTGTTAAGCAAGTTGGGCAGTTTAAACTCTAGCATACCCCACGTAGGTTAAAAGTTAAACAGATTGCATCCCATATGCAATATTTCGAAGGAGCAAATAAAGAGAGCAAAAACAACTGAAAAAGTGAACGTGTGGTAGCACCTGCATTCAGCTTTTACTGAAGTTAAGATTTCATGAGGTAAGTAAGTGTCCCAAAGCACTTAAAAACCTTTACAGCTCTGGAACAAGTACTGTCGAATTCCTCTAATTTGACAATGCATTTTAGCATTTTATCTATAAGTGTCATAAAAAAAGATAATTGAAATCAAAGACAGCAGTTCAGTTTGGTATGCATACTGCAAGAAAAAGCAGCTCTCTCAGGACCGTCTTCTGCTCTATTCCCACACCCAATTGGCAGAGACAATGCTGCCAAACAACAAAATTTAGCATCTCCCTCCATCTCCACGGTCTGCCTGTGTTTGGTGCCCACTCCTGTCAGGGATAACATCTCCCATGGCATGCCTTCCAGGGGCATGCAGTTGAGAGCACACCCACACAGTTACCAATCCAGGGGCTGCTTCCCTCTGCACACAAGTCATCCGCCCACGCAGTGGCCTTTGTCACGGAGCAGCACTGCTGAGGACAGTAACTTAGGAAACCTCTTGCCAGCCCAGAGGGAAGGCAGAAGGTGGCTCTCTTGGAAGCAAACTTTGTCACAGCTAAGTGAACAGAAGGCACTAATGATTTTTAAAAGTGAAACACATCAGACAAGTAATAGGACGGTATGTATCCAGGCTTTCTACATTTTTGTCTATCAGCTACGGTTTGTTCAAAGGTCCATCGCCCGTAAAATAAACGGATGGTTTTTGAAATGAGCAAAGATGCTTTTTTTCAGGAAATACTGAGCTCACGCTGGTGGAGGATTGCAAGGAGTTTTAGAGGAACAGTTCCCTGGAGCATTTTTCAATGGACAAGGCCTTGGAGGGGGACACAATGCATAACTGCAGACACAAATAGATGTGAGAGCCCTTTTTTTTGTTGCTGTTTTTTAAAAGTCACAGGCTTACAATCAAACTGTCCAGTGACAGAGGCAAGCAAAAATACATGAGACAAGCACCCGAGCCCAGGCAACATATTTACAAGCTCTTTCCAAGACACACAGCCAGGAAATCGAGACAGACCTCTTTGAAGGTCTAATAGCTTAGAAATAGCATGACTGTACTATCCATATCTATTAATAGCTACATGTGTTAATATGGATATATTTTATGAATTTGAGTAGGCCTTGCCTTCAACATGAAGGTAATTAATTTCTATCCTAATTTTCTGGACTCCAAAAGATATTTTGCTGTGACAGTTTGCATTCATGTTTATAGCACTTCTTTCCAAAGTCTAAGTGCCTAGTAAACCAGCTCAGAGCCCAGAAAAAAAGCAGTACATTCAGTCTCACACAATATCAAGGAACCATCTCATCACAATCCACAGTGGCCATGCTCTATTACCCATTCCAGCAGACTTTTATGGTTCCAGTTACTTCTGTATGATGCAACACCTTGGCTGTGTGACACACTCAATTGTGTGAAAATATTTTCCACAAAGATGAAAGAGGCCTTTCAGAGCCTCTGAAGTTGAAGCATTTGCACCGGCACTAGGAAATAACGAACAGAAGAACATGCCCACTTAAGAGATCCATAGATTTTGGAAACTCTGACTCTGCACAAAAGGAAAGCAGTAAGTGTTGGGCATTGAGAAGGTTACCAGGATGTTACAGTAAACATTTTTTGCAGATTAGATTTCCACTCAAGTTGCCCTGAATAGTCAGCTGTCCAATACCAAAATCACCTGAAATAATCAGACAGCAAGTTTTCTCACAGGGAAGTTCTCGCACCACGGCTGACCACCACTGCTTGTCAGCCCAGAGCACTGCTATACCCAAGAAAGATGCTCCAGATGAACGCTCTGTAGAATCATAGAATCATCTGGGCCAGAATGCACCTTCCAAGGTCATGTAGTCCGGCCCCCCTGCAGTCACAGGGACACCTCCAACTAGACCAGGTTGCCCAGGGCCTTGTCGAGCCTCACCTTGAATGTCTCCAGGGAAGGGGCCTCAACCACCTCCCTGGGCAACTCCAGTGCTCCACCAACCTCATTGGAAAGAACTTGTTCCTAACATCTAATCTAAATCTGCTCTTCTCCAATTTAAACCCATTAGCCCTTGTTCTGTCATTGCCGGCCTTTGTGAACAGACTCTCCCCAGCCTTCCTGTAGGCCCCTCTCAGGTACTGGAAGGCCGCTACTAGATCTCCCCAGAGCCTCCTCTTCTCCAGGCTGAACAACCCCAGCTCCCTCAGAAAAGCGAGATCAGTTCTCCTGTTTATTCGTCTTTTCCATTAGACATACTGCCATGGAATCCAAAGCCCTGTGAAGACACAGAGCCAAGTCCATCCACAGAGACACTCTTAGTCATACCTGAATCTCTTGCTTCCTATTGAGCAATATGAATACTGTATCTCCTATTCAGTAGGTGTATCATTTCATAACTTAGTTCAGTGAACAGAGCACTCAGCACCTCTGCCTTTGACTGACACAGGAGATTAGCAGGGCTAGGCAAAAGGAGAGGCAGAGAGTAGAAATAAACTCTTACCCAGAATATTTCTCCAGGAACATGAGTAGGAACCTGGCAGGGACCATTCTAACTCTATAATCCGTTTTTTTGGGGGTGAAACTTCTTTTTGTCAACTTCAAAAAACAAGGAATAATAGAAGTTCAACATGGTACAAAACTTTCTTTTCTGTCTTATCCATCTTTCCAAACTTCCCAGTTACCAATATGCAAGGTTAACGGAAGAGAGTTCATGAATCTGTGTGGGCAGTAGGAGCTAAGGTTACAACCAAACTACTGTATTTGCTTTTTTTGTGATACAGACTATCACTATCACACTGTAAGCAAATGCCTCTGGAGAGCAGAGTAGAAAAGGGCACAGAAGAAAAAAAAGCAAACAGTGACAGAAAAAAAGGGCACACCTTTCTTCTATGCCATTTCCAATACTTCAAAGTTGCTTTTGAATTTTATTGAAGGTCTCTTCTAAATAGTTAAATTCTTTATTGGTGAGTCTAACAGATTTTTTTTTCTCAAAATAAACAGTAAGAATATCCATTATTTTAAAAAATGTTCTTTTTGATAGGAAATTACTTTCCCCTTGTCCCTTGGATAGTCATGTAAAACAGGTTTTACTAAAACAACTTGCAAGACAAAATAAGAATGCTGGTGGGAAATTGACAGACACTCAAGATCTTAGTTAACTGTGCAGGTTTTTTTTAAAAGCATATGGGATTATTAGATGTCACTTTTTCTGATCTGTGTAAAAACTAGGCATGATTCTGTAATCACTACAGTCTTTATGGAGAAGCCTGGACAAATATAGGAATACAGCACCCTCAGGATACAAGCAAACCTCCTCAGCTTAAAAATGAAATGTAAAACTCTGCATAGTGATGATTTCATTCTTAGACGATTTGTATATTTGTGAAACAGGTTTACTCTTAGCATTTCAGAATTTTTCAATGATTTTATGTTAAGTCTGATAAGGGTTTTTTTTTTAATTTCATTTTAATGGTGAATTCATACGCTTGAGTTCTCCCAGTCATCATGCCAGTATAATGTAGAGCAATGACAGAATGTAGGACACTGACACTATGAATTTTTATAAATATACAGCTTTGATGTCATGGTTTCAGTTGTTTTCTCTTTACTGTAAGTTATCACACCACTAGTCATCATTGGCCTAGACTTTTTCCCAATTAATCTCTTTCATTTTGCTCCCCCATTCACCCTTTTGCAATAACTATGACTCTCATAGCTATTTAAAAAGACCATTTCTTTCCATCACACATGGAGAAGATGAAACTGACTCATTTGGCTGTATGGATAAGTTTTTACTCAAAAAGAGAAAAAACTCAAAGAAATTGAGTCAGTTTTATTTTTAGGGAACTCCTGGTGTCCACTTTTAAAGAAGTCTTTTGAGAATTACAATCAAGCAGTCAAGATTTAAAGTTGCATGTTGCAAGATTTAAAGTTGCAAGATTTAAAGTTGATGCCAGCTCATCTATGGAAAAACTCTAAAGCAAAAACATCCATCTTCCCAGGATAAAGTTCTGTCTGTATGAATAAGATTTTAGAAGTTACCTAAGTTTGTTTTTCTAGTCCTCACACACATATATAGATACAGACACATATGGAGAGAGAGAGAGCCCAAACAATGGAGAATTTCCTGCAGATTTCATGCACATGTTGCAAACGTGCATTTTTTACATTTATGTTGCTAACCACTCCTGAAAAGCCACAGTGAAAATTCAGTCAATCTGGAGAGCCAAGCTTTACATTTGGTTTAAACCAAGGCAGTCCCATTGATGTCAACTTACTCTAATTTTACATCTTTCCTGAAAAAGGCTCAGTACATTTTAAAAATACCATATGACCATTACATTGTAAGACCATCATTTAAAAAACCAAAGCTTTAAGGACATGTAAATTTGAATATCTCAGAATACATACTGTTTAAATGCTTCACGCAGTACAGTTAAACGTTAGCCATAATTAGTGCTAATGCTTTTCCTGCTGGTTCTACAAGCTTGTCTTTCTGAAAATAGTCTGTCTGAGTAAAAACAAAATCTACTAATGTTACTCATACTCCTATGAGCCTGTAGTAACTTCACTGAAAAGAATAGTCTTGTATTTTTCTACTGTTTGTTTGGGCTAATTTGACATCATTATTTCCAAGATTATATTAAAATTCCATTAAAATACAATTAAATTGTGCAAGCAAGATCCAAACAGGTCTTCACATAATAACTGCATTTGCGGGTACACTACTTCATAGAAGAGCTACGATTGCGGTAAATTTATTACACTCTAAATTATTGCCAAAGTTCTGACAGATTCTTATCCTACTCCTTATTCACAAGCAGCTTACAAAGAGTATTTTAATATTTGAAATTCTGTCTGGCAGGCCCAATTACAAAAACAAAAAGTCTCACAACGTTTTTTTTTCTGTTCTACTTAGTGGATGAAGAAGTTCTATTCAGATATTCACAAAGAATATACTTTTTTTTGAGTTCAAAATTCACTTCCCAGGCATTGGCTCCAGTAGTCAGTCAAGTTTCTCTATTTCAGCAAACAAGCATTCTTTCAAAGTAAACTGTGCCTTCTCGAATGCCAAACAGATATGCTGGTCAAACCGAAAATGCAGAAAGCCTGAGTGAGCATCAGCATACTGTACCTTTTAAAAGAGGCCGAACTATAAACTGACTGACAGATAAGCTACACAAGTAATTAGGAATAGATCAAGTGCTATTCACATAAATGGTAAAGATGATCCCACATTTCTTCTTTATAAAAATAAATATCTTTACTAAAGTATTACCTTAGTAAAAACAGTTTTAGCTGTATCTATGTAGCTGTGCCTACCAGGAAGAGTTCAGAAACTCTGGATAACATGGTAAACAAATGCATTTGATTTAACAATAATGTCTTCCAGAACATTTTGCTTTCACACCATTGCTGCTATCAGTACAGTGCTGAGCTGTAATAAACTGTTCACCTACACCATTACAAGGAACTGGTACTTGGTGTAAACACCATTCCATTTGTTTAAAGACAACTCCACTCATTTAGTCTGGCTAAGGAAGGGGTCCCTCAACAGACCCAGAATGGTGAACACTTGGGAGCACTTTGGGTAAAATCCAAAGGTGATGTTTGTATGATAATGATGTCAATGAAACCAAGCCATTTAACCAGAGCCACGAGCATGTATTTTTAAACAGATTTCAATCTTAATTTACTGTATACAGAATCTTTGCTCTGACTGTTCTCTATAATTATTTTGCCTCTTTGATTCCTTTCTTCCTCCTTCAGAGACGATTGGTACAATTGCACGTGAAGGTATTATAGTCTTCTGCTACTTCTACCTTGACACACTAGCACAAGAGGACCAGGAATTTAATACACTTTCCATGAGGGTGTTTATGTCATCACTGCATTCCTTGAAGATTTTTAAAAAGTTTTATTTACTGTCCAAATTGTCTTATTCCAAGTACCCTTCCAGAACTTTAGTTTCTTAGCATTCATCCATGATAAATCTGCAAATTTTCTCTATTTATCCTAGGGAGATTTCTGAGTAGTTTACATGCTATGTTTCTGCTTTTTGTCTCAACCAACTACACTCTTCATAGGCTTCACTGCTAAGTAATCATGTTTGATAGATTGTAAATCCAACTGGCATAATTCAGTCAAGTGGAAGGAAAAAAAAAAAAAGTCAATGAGTCAAGGGAAGCAAGCTCAGAAGAGAATATTTTCAGCCTTGGCCAAAGGAGAGAAAAAAAAAAAAGATGCACTGTTGCACACACCCCAGTATCTACTATGCTCTGCCTTCCAAAAGTACAGATCTGCCTGGTTTCCATATAAGTCACAACAACCTATAATCCCAGTGCCAGTAAATTAAAATGAATATTCTACACAGGCAGGAGATGTGGCAGATGTATAGGAACAGACACTCAGCTGAACTATAAGCCAAGGTAACTTTATTATGCCACAAGGCTGTGCAAGGATATGAAATTAGGCTGAAAAGCTTTGGGAGTAAGTCCTCATTGGATTTAAGAGCAGAAGAATGTACCTTTATTCAGGGTGTACAAAGTGAACTTCTCCTGCCACTACACTGCTTCAGCTGACCACAGGGTTACAAAGAAGAAAGGTAGTAAGAATTCCCACGCATCTCTAAAAGTTTTGTTGAGATTGTACAAAAAGAGGAAGAACTACTACACTTAGCTTCTGTATGTCACTGAAAGGAGAAAGCTCTCTGAGTATATTTAGTTTTCTATTTAAAAGTTTTCATCTCCTTCAGAAGGTGCCTTTAAAAATTGTCTTTTGGAAGTCCTGAGTCAAGCTTCAATCAATTATTCCAGCGTATGGACTTTGTCCCCTGCAAGCTATAGGGTCTCTTCAGCTGTAGTAGGCAGTGAAGCTAGACAGCTAAGGAGCAAGTACACTGTACCCACGTGAACAGTATAGTGAGAGTGGTGAGGATCTTGATGAGGCTCTTTGCACATTGACCCACACTGCTGTCTCACACGTCAGCAGCCCAACTGAGCCCTGCCCCAGCACATGGCTACTTTTCAGTAACAGCCTTGGGTTAAAAAACATAATCCAAAAGCGTATTGACAGAAGTCCAAACCCAATTCATATAACACTGAAGAACTGAGGAGTTAAGGAATGCATTTTATTCCTCTTTAATCTGAGAAAATTCAAGTATACTGCACTTGGAAAATAAACAGCCTGAGCCATGTATCTATGGCAAAAGTGGACTGTTTTTTCCAAAAGAACTTCAGAAAAATAGGTGCCGGCAGATGAAAGCATCCAAGGTTTTTAGAATTTCCAAGCAGCTTGGCACCTCGATGCACCTTCAAAAAGAGAACCCTTCCCATTCATTAACTTCTCAGAAGTCACCAAATACTTGCTTTTATACGATCAGCCCGCTTTTTCAAGGATTTATGAATGGGCATCTAAACAGATCATTTTTACTTTTCAAAATTCTGGATACATCAGCTAAATGTAAAAGAAAAACACACAAAAAAAATTTCCAAGGCATAGGACTTTCCTGCTTCCTCCAGCCTTTCTTTGTAGGCTTGGACATTGACATCAGACATTAAAAACTCAGTTGCCGATACTCCCTTCTACGAAGACTGAGTTAAGCACAACATACTCTCCAAGTTGCTAGAGCATAAGAATATTAACAGTATTTCCTGTGAAAACCTGTAGCGTTTAAACTATTCTTCCTTCAAAAAAAAAAAGCTAAAAAATAACTCAAACTTCAAAATTAGGGACAACCGATGAAACATTATGAATATTTTATTCATATCTATGTAGAAAAATAGAAATTTTCACCTGTGACAGACTCTTTGCTTAGTGCCAAAATTATACAGCTGTTCAGCAATAACAAGGCTTTAATCATGAATATCTTATTCTTTAAAAAGTAAGCACTAGGACATTGTCTGGCTAATTTTTGCCAGAGAAGTATAAAGCCTATGAAAAGCTGTCACTAAGGATGACTGCTGGCTAGGTAGAGAGATTGTCTTAGATTATTTATCTTCATCTCTGATGAAAAGTCTGAGAGGAACTGAACTACGCAAGAAGGCATTTTCAGTTATGCCCTGTAGTGCTACACCATTTAAAGAAAAATTGTAAAATACCCGATACTTAAAAAAAATAACAGAAAGGAGAGAGGGAAACACTAGCACAACAGGCTCATAAGCCAGTATAGCTGGTTTTGCATTTACCAGCAAGTGACTGGTAACTGAACAAAATAAAAACACTGGGAAAAACACCTCTGGGGGGCAGGAACGGACGGATGACAAAAACAAAAGAAAAATCACATCCTCAGTAATTAAAGCCACTTTTGTGCAGTTTGATACAAGGGTGACAATGTTCTGCTGGACACTTTCTGACTGCCTAGACAATGGGGGCATCCATGTAGAAATTGATACACTGAAAAGTAGGCAGGAAAATGACAGAAATTCAGTAAGAAAGGTTAATTCAAGCTTCACTTCATTATTAGTTTCACTTTGACCTCTTCATATTTCATTTGACACAACAGGCCTTAATCTGAAACTTAATGGAAACGAGCATTATACCCTCTCATACAACAGAATTAATAGAATAATGAAAAAGCACACTGTTCTTCAACTGCTTAATGCATTAAAGTGAGCATTTCAGAAAGGCAAAAATCACTTATTCCTCTCCCCAGAAATCTGATTTAGTATTTTTCATTTTCCTCTTAAAAAAAATAGTAGTCTTGTAATGAAGTAGAAAAATACAATCACCAATTGAATTATGTAGAATGAGCAACTGATGCAAAAATCTTGTGAAGTCAGTCTGAAAATAACTGAATGCTCTGAAGCATTCAGCAAGTACTTACAAATATCAAATGCATTCAGTTTGTGTTTGCAAATCACCCATGCAAAAGGTCAAAAATTACCCAGTTTTATTAAAATAGTGACTTGCCTTACAAAACATATGTTTTGCTTTTGCTTTGGAAAAATAACTTATTTTAAATTAAGTAACTGGGGGGTGGGGAGAGGAATCCAACATGTTTACTACACCACCAAAGACAAAAGGTTCCTGTCTTTGCTTACAAACAAAATATTGGTATCATCTGAAGCATACAGGAAACACAACATATACCACAAATTCATAGTCAAGGAGGCAAGAAGACTGCAGCACAAAAAAGTTGTCATCTTTTAGAAGGATTGACAGAACATTGGAAACTACAATAACGAGCGGCACAGAATAAGTTGTTTAGGCAAATAAATCATAATGCTGAAATTATTATTTCCTAGCACTGCAGGATTTCCCTGTTTAACTATAAGACACTGTCTTAGTAAACTGAAAACACTGCTGCTTGCTGAAAGAAAGTCTAGATGACAGTACCTCATTTGAATATTTCAATTAAAGCTGCTAATAATATAGTTCAAATCTCCAGTAATTGAGGTTATTTGGACTTGCAGAAGCACAGAGGAAGTCTTTGCTTGGCTAAACTGTGTTCAAGAGACACAGGCTTGTTTCCTGTCAAGGTACAACTCCTACTCCAGAAAAAGATGGCAATGGAAGGTCCCTAGGCACATATGTTACAACCACTCACCACAATTTGAAAACCTTAGAAATTCTGGTGAAAACAAAGATATTTGAATGGAAAAGAATGAAAGGTCCTAATTCTCAAGTCAAACAAGAAATCCCAGTTGTACAGGGGCAGAATATTGGATGTTGGACTTACTTAAATATTGTTGCTATTGTTTTATCAGACCAAGATTAGGAAGAACTAAGATCACAATACTTGGCAGGAGCAGGACTAAAAAAGAAAAGAAACAAAAAAACCCACCAAAGATATTGACATTGATTATTTTTATGCTATCGCACAGATGGGGTAAATTCAAGAGGTAGTGCTAAAATGATAGAACTTAGTTAAAGCCTTTGCACCTGCTCTGGCAGATGGATGCAATTAATATCAGAAAAGAAACAGAAGAACTCAAGTAAAATTGCTCCCTGAGGGTAAGGTTGTTTTAAAATTAAGCTGACATGCTTTTTTAATACAATATATTAAGGCGGAGATGTGTTTTGAAGTGGGCTGTCTAGTTTACAGCAAACGAACTCATTAGCAAGGTATACAGACAAACACAGGCCTGGCCCCACAATTTGTTTTCATGCTCGTTGTGCAAACAGATAATGCATTTTGTAATTGCTCACAGCCAAGCAAATTGTTCTGCTATATTTTGCATGGGAAACAGTATCATACTTAAGTTGCAATACTTAAGTTGCATACTTCTATTGCAAATGAGAGATTTGAAAATGTAAGTCTGACAGCCTTAGTCAGTAAAATTCTTGCCAATGTGCTTTCAATGTGCCTTTTAAGGAGTTCGCTCGTCAGGAAGCCAGCTGAAAGTAAATTTCATTATCTGAAGACCAACCAAAATTAACAAAGATGAAAGTCCCTGTATTACAGTGTGTGTACATTTATATGCACACACTCCAACTGTATCTGTATATAGTTACCACGGTCTTGATGACCTAGGCACATGACAATCGGTGGTGTTAAATTATTAGTATACTCCCTTGTAGTTTTGGCTTGTGTCAGATGGTGTTTTCCCAAACAAATCCCAGGGACGTTCAGGGTTAGCACAGGTCAGGGATCACTTCCTGGATGCAGGTATTTTGGGTGCAGGGGCGAGTGAAAGGTGGAAATGGTGTAATTTTGGTAAGCAGTGGCTACTAGCCCTGTCATGCCATGCTGCCTGGCCTGAGGTCCCAAGAACAGTGCCTGGGCCATTTTATTTACAGGTACAGACAGAGCCAAATTTAGCTTGTCTTTCTAAAACAAGGATAAAGAGTATTTAAATCCTCAGCAGAGAGAACTAATGCAGGAGCACTGCATTATCGTCAGTTGTGCTGCAACAGCCTACTAGGGCAATGATGGATTTCTAACAGTGCACAGAAATGTTGAAAAGCAGTATTTTTTTTTCTCAAACAATAGTTCGACAGCAAAGTTCATTAAACTGTTACATATTCATATTTAATGTGTGAAAATAACCTTCAAGAAACTAGTAACAAAAAAAAAGTAGGCTTGAGGACCAAGTGACCATGAAAAACACAATCTAGAGTAGACAGAAGAAATATAGAAGTAGCTGAATTAACTGGATAATAATCTAACAACAAACTGGCATGGTTACCACCAATTTTATCTAAGTAATTATGCACTTAGGCAGGAAGACCAACTTAAATTATCAGTAAGACAATTCTGAGTGCCACAGGTGACTGGTTCTGCTTTCTGTCTCTGACTTTGCTATGATAAAACAGGTAAACATGTTGCAAGCTTCTTTAGAAGTTACTGACAATGGTGCCTTCTAGCTTAACCACCACCAAAATCACAAATAAATGGTTTAATTGTTTTTTGTAGATCTGAAGAGCCTGGCATCCTTGAGGTCACTGTAAACTAATAACATGAAAGGATTTTCCATTTCCTCCGCTTTAATATTCCTAACAGCTACTACAGGTGACTGTGTAACAATTGGTACTTGAGGGGCAGGTACGTATAAGACATTGTACATTTCTAGAATGGGCTAATCAAAATGTATTTAAGCAAATAATCTGGAATTTAAAGGTATCTGTTCTTACACTAGCTCTCTTTTATCTTTTGTTTGTTTGCTTGGGCTGTGGTGTTTTTTGGTTTGGTTTGTTTGGTGTTTTTACAGAACAGATGGATACAGGGCACCAAAACAACCATGAGTTCTAGTGGCTGTTAGAGCCTCAGCTTCCATGCAAGACGGGAGCAGCTGCTTTCTGCTGGGGCACCACACACTCTGTGAAGAGCATGACCTTGTCAGATCTCAGCCATTAAACCACTGCCTGAAAGTACACCGCAGAATGCTACGCCCCCGTGCACAGTCACCTTTTCATAATATACTCAGTCAAAACAACAAGAGATTACTTTGAAAGTTTAAGGATGCTGGAATAGCCAGAGTACTGCGTTATAATAAGCAAGAAGTCACTTCACATTCACCTTTTGAAATAGCTGACTTCAGCTTTTACAAGTATTGCTACCATATCACTTAACTCAGCATATTGTGTACTGTATTAACCTTTAAAAAATTATACCATACGTGAGGGCAATACTCTACCTTATTTATGTGGTAATAAATAAACCTTACATCTGACCTCTTCATTGTTCTTATGTTTCAGCATATTTGGGCAAAAAGTAATTTGAAACATGGCAAAAAACCGACACAAATGAAAACAGCTTCCAAACCACATACGTTGAATGACTGCAGAAAATCAATAACATTTTAATAGTTGGTGAACAAAGAAAACCAAAACAAAACATCTCTCTTGCTTCCAACTACTGTCAATGGCTCTTTGATGGAATTCATTCAAGAGCAGCAACATAAAGTTTCATTCACAAGGCTGTGAACAACTCCAGAGGAATGAAAGTCACCAGCAAAGCCAAAGAAAAAAAACCCAAAACAAACTGCCCAACAAAATCAAAAGCAGTTAACAGATAGGAAATATACTGCAATGAATAACTGTAACTGTTAGTTTAATTTTCACCTCTTGTATCTCTGCTTTTTCCCTGTCTACCAAGCAGCTGGGCTTTTCAAGAAATTGCATGAGTTTGCCTTTCAGTAAAATGCTCAGGTCTGAAATCCTTACCTTACAAGGGGATTTAAGACTTCAAAACAAGGCTTCTTTCATACTGCCTTGATTCCTTTATCATATCCTGATTGAAAGCCACCTTCACTCCGTTTTTATTGCAGGATTTTACCAAATCCTTACAACAGTGATCCAGACATCATTACCTGACTGGTTAGTGCCTCAACTAGGTTGAGGATCAGTCTCCTGTAATGTGGAATCCTCAAAATTTGTGAGTTCATTTCCATTTCTCAGTGTTTTCATACAGCGATTAAAACACTTTAAGTGGCAGATCCAAAGTGTCATGTTCTTTAGTATAATAGCAAGTAAAATATTTAGTCAGAGAGCTTATGAATAGGAGAGACCTGTAGAAGCATTTTAATAGTACGTATGTAACTTGGGGGCCCTAGACACCAAATTTACTTATGCACCTTACACATAGCCCAAACAGAAAGACGCTCTTTTCAGAGAATCCATGTGTCTGACTTTGGTTTCTACTTTGAATCACCTTGTAGTTTCTCAATGGACCTAAATATAGCAGGCTAGCTTCTTAATTTCAGCTGTCAGGCAGACTGAAGTTTGGCAGTGGGAACACCCTCTCACAGAGAGACACTCAGTTGTCCCTCTGGACAACTATATTAACATACTGCTGCTGACCTGCATTAAAGCATTCCAGGTGGCCAGCATCTTCAGCCACCACCCTTTCAAGGGTATTTATCCTTATGCACCCCGTAGATCCAGTAGGCAAGATAAGTCCTTATGTTCTCCACTGCTAACAAGCACATGCCTTGAACTTCAAACACATGACAGCTGTTTGTTCCTCCTCCCTCAGCTGTCTTCTATCAAACTGTCCTTTCAATCTGTGTGCTTGAAACCACAAAAGCAATGTCTCTTCGTAGCCTAGCACGAGAAAGCTTGACCCATCTTCAATGCCCTTGATTCTGAAGCCGTAGGTATGTCATTCACCTGCTTCTTCCAGCTGGCTTGCTTCCAACATACATTCATATGACCCTCTGATGACTGTAATTCCCCGAATATCTGTACTTACTGTACAGCACAGGCAATGGAAAAAAAAAAAAAAATAAGGCTGTTTGAAAACCACCCGCTTTCCCCATAGAGCTGGCTATTCTCTTAATAATGCAACACACACATACAGGGATGCAGGGAACCAAGCTGCTTGCTCCCGCTGGCTCTGCACTCGGATGAACTTCAAGACAACATGACTCAGCCCCAGACAGCTACCAAGTGCAACTAACAGATCACAGCTCTTGGCAGCGTGTGGAATATGAAGAGGATGACATAACAACAACAAAAAAACAAAACAATTGAGGAAAAAGAACGAAAAGATTTAACACATTGAGAAAAAATATCTGATCTTCTGCTTCATCCAACACCAAAAAAGAGATGATAAAAGACTGAGCAGTCACTACCAACCCGATCTTATGCAAGCTGAGCTCCAAACAAAAAAAAAGGATAGGGAGAGCTGCCAGAGAAGAATTTTAAACCCACATTAAAACAACACAGGGAAGAGACTAACTTACAGAGCCTACAATAAAATGAGAAGCTTCCAACCCACTTAAGGCAAATACCTCCCAATTCATATTTTAAAGCTAAGGAGAGGAAGACATTACAGATACGATTTTATTGTGTGTGTGCCCAGAGGAGTAATATGACACATCTTAAATCAACAGGAAGATACCCACACTAAAAATACCTATAAATGACAATATAAATAAATGGAACACTGAAACACTCTGCAACTTTTTCTGCTACTCTTCCTGACTCCTATTTTATTAAAAGCCAAAAAAGCAAAAAGAGCAGGAAAAAAAATTGAGAAAAAGGGGAAACTATTTTTCAAAAATCATTACAAAGGAAACTACTACAGAAAACACACTTGCCGATTTCAAAAAACTGAAACTTAAAACCACTCCTCTAATACAATTCTCTTCAAAACAGCCTCAAAGTTTTTAAGTGTTGTATTTTTGTTTCCATATATGATAATTAATTAGAAAATTAACACTTGCAAAGCATAATTACTCTCTGGATCATCTTCAAAAGAACCTGAAATCAAACGCCTTGTAACCTATGCAGGCAAGCCTCACTCTTTCCTCTCCAGCATTCACAGGTAACATACAAATTTGAGAGGAAATCTTGCCCTAAAGTAAAAGCGTAACATGCTAATCAGTTGGGTTTTATTTACTATATCCCCACTGAAAGCACTAATATGAAGATAAACATACATAAAGGTGCAGTTTTAACCAGAAAATGTTTATATATTCCCTGACTGATTCTCAGAGTGGTGGTGTGAACCTTCGGGCCCTCACCAGCTTGTGGGACTCTCTAGCCCATTTCTAAAACGGGAGATCTCAGCACTGCATTTCAACAAAAGATTCCCCCCCCCGCCAAGAATAAAATAACAGAAAAAATAACAGAAAAAAACCCAAACCAGAAAAGAAACCAGACACACAGGAGGAAAAGAAGTTCCTGTTCTTTGGGGCCACAAAAAAACCCCAACAAACTCTCAAAAGTGTGAAGGGGAAGCGCACAGGCAGAACGTTCAAGAGGGCGGCAATAACAACTACTAATTTTTTTAGCGCACAACAAGGGGTTCAAGGGCACCACAACTTCGCGGGAGAGAGGGAGGGAGGGAGAGAGGGAGAGACACGGTACCACAGCCCCTAGAAACCCCAGAGCCAAAGAACCCCACAGCCTCCCACCCCCGCTAAGGCCTCCGGCTGCCCCCTCAGCACCCAGGAGGGCGGACAAGTCTGAGGAGGCGGGACCGGAAGCTCCGCCTCTCCCTCTTCCAGCTCAACCACTGGTCAGTTCTCCTATCACTCTCAGCCCTGCCTCCCCCCCCCCATCTAAGACGCCTTCTCCCAGCCACTGCCCCGCCCCGTTCCCAGCTCCACACTCATTTGCTGGTGGGCACGTCCAGCAAACTCAGTTCCCTCTTTCGATTGGCCGTTTTGGGGCTCTCGTTCCCGCCTCCCAGAAGGGGGCTCAGTTCCCCGGCAGTGCCGCCGCTCCCATCCCGCCGCGCATGCGCGGGGCCGAGTGTTGCCCTGAGGGGATGGGGGCGGGCATGTTGGGAGGAGAGCAGCAGCCGCTAGAGTGCCGCGGGGAGGGGGCGGGAGCGGTAGCCGGAGCGGGGCCGCCACCGTCGGGGAGCCAGCCTCACTCTCTGGGAGTGAGGGGAGACCATAGCCTGCCGGGGGGTGCTGCGAGCGGTGCCGCATACAGACCCGTGCGTGTGCATATATCTCTCGATACCTTTTTCTCTCTTGCGTGTGGCTGTGGGGCTGGCTCGCTCCCTTTACACGCCCGCACCTACCCACTAGGCTGAGGTACGGGCAGGACGATGCTGGTGGCGGGGCAGTAGCTCCCCATGCTTCCTTCCCTGCGGGGTAGCGGCTACCGCCCGCCAGCAGCAGGAGGAGCGGCAGCAGCGCCACAGGGCAGAGTCCCGCGGGGCGGCCGGTGTGCGCGTGGAACCGGCGTGGTCATCCCCGACCCAGCGGCCGGGGTGCGGGATGCGCTCCGCCTGCATCCCGGGGTGGTGAAGCCCGCCCGCCGCCGCCGGAGGGAGGGAGGGGGGAAGGGAGCCTCGTCTGACGAGACGCTTCGCGTGCGCTCCGCTCCGCCGCCGCCCCGGGCTGAGGTCGGGGGGAAGCGGCCGCGGCGGAGGGGGGGGAGGGAGGGAGGGAGGTGTGAGGAGCCTTCCCTCCTTCCCTCTCGGTCCTGGCTTTTCTCGGCGGCTCCTCTCGCTCTCGGCACAGAGCCGTGCGGTGCTGACCCGTACGTATGCTTGCGCCGGGAGCCGGGTCCCTGCCTGCCCGCCCCCTGCCCTGGCGCTCGCCTGCCTTGGGGGGGTTCCTGCCTGCTATTTCTGCTTCCTCCCTCCTTTCCTCCTCTCTCCCCGCCGCATCTTCTTCTTTTGTTGTCTGGGAAGGGGTATGTACCCGCTGCCCGCCGGTACGGAGGGGCCCGCGGACGCCCGAGCGAGGCAGGGGAGGGGGTGCCGGGGTGCGGTGCTGGGCCGGGCCCTCGGGCAGCCGCGGCCGGGCCCCGCCGCTGGGCGGGGGATACGAGTGTGTTCCCCCTCCCGCCTGTTGTTGGTGTTGATTCTAAATCCGGGATGGCTTCTGCCAGCGTAAACCCGGGCCAGGTGGGTTTAACGCTGTTTGTCATGGAGAGTTAAACTTGTTCCTAAACGTGCCCCGGTCTTGCCCTTTCCTGCCCGCGGAGGAGGAAGCGTTAACTCGCTGGTTGCGGCCGGTTGTGTGACGAGATGTTTTCTGGAGCACCTTGTGAGTCTGTGTCTCTCTGTCGTTCCGGCCAGCGTGGCTCCCAGATGGCCAGTTCCCTGAACGGCCGGAACCCGCGCAAGGGACGGATCCTGTGCTTCATCGATGCCATTCAGGATGCTGTGGGCCCCCCCAAGCAGGCAGCTGCCGACCGGAGGACTGTGGAGAAGACCTGGAAACTTATGGACAAAGTGGTGAGTGTCTGTGTGAAGACACAGTGAAGAATGAAGCTATTTAAATTAGGTACACACGGGGAAAGAGCGTCTTCCTGCAGCTCTGAGTGCTGTGCTGTCTGTGCCTTGGGAAGTAAGGGGACTTGTGTTTTAGGTTATTTGAGCACCATTTGTGTCTTTTCTTTCTTTCTTTTTTTTTTTTCCCCTTTCTGTGGCCTCTGGCTATGTTTTTTTTAATCTTGGTTTGTGGAGGGAAAACAAATGTGTGTGTTTGCCTTAGGCTATTGTTATTTTCAGATCCTTTAAAATGACTCAAACTTGAAGAGCTGTCCTAACGAAAAGCTGCTTAACTTAGACATGTAATCACATAGTCTGTGTGTTTCGTGTTGGATCGTATTGTTAGTCTGCAAACAAGACCTCTGAAGTATGAAACTTCAGTTAAGCTAATCGTCCTGTGAGACATGCTCATGATGGCAACATAGATACGTTTGTGCTTTTAGGAATGTGCGTGGGGACTGGGGGATGTCACTCTTGTCAGTTCAGTAAACAGATTAGTATGGCACGCCTAACTTTAAAGTGTGTGTTTTGCATTTTAATGATTTTTAAGTACTTCTGCTCTTCATTTTGAAACTAGAAATCCACTTTACTTAAAACTTATTTTTCAGGGGGGATAGTTTTTTTAGATCTTACAGTTCTCTGCACCAGCCTGAAACATTTGGTTTAGTACTATACAGAATGACAGCTTGTATGAGGATAGATTAGCTAGGAGAGTTCCTTACCAATGGTAGGAGCAGTTTGATTATAACATGGATAACTGTGCAGGAGATGCAGGCACTCTGCTTTGCATATGAGGTGATACTTCAGAGCTTCCTCTTGAAACTGCAGGGGAGTGAGAATTACTATCTGTTAGCCTTGGGTCTGTATGACAAGAGAGTTATGACTTTTTAACTCAGTGATTCTTCGTGAATTAGTCTAACTGCTTTCCCTGAACAAGCTCTTGTAAAGTGCAGATGTTTAACTTTTTAAAAGTTCGTAAGTAGTTATAATGTCATGGCAGAGGTTATTTCATGTTACGCGCCTTGACAAGTGGTAATTTCTAAGTATTTAGTTGAGTCCTTCTATGGTCTCCTTTTTGGTGCTCCAAGAATACCATCTGTATTTTCACCAGAATTTCTGATGATGATTATTAACTGAAAACCCACCATTTATAGAAATAGTTACTATCACAAAGACTTTGTTGATATTTCCTGGTTAATGATCAGGATGCTGTAAACAGTGAGCATCCTGTAATAGGACCTGCAAGTATAAATACTTGGAAGCAGGCACTCTTCTTCAGTAGAAAGAAGTTTTTGGCTTGGAAACCAGGAATCTGTTTTGTCATTGTTAAAACCGCGTGGGGAATGTACGGCTTAATTACGCCGTGTATCAGGCTATTTACAAATCTATATGTAAGATTGCCTCCTGATTGGTTTGTATATTTGCAGTTACCTGAAAATCCTAACTAACCCCACTGCTTGGGCTTGTGATTTGCTTTCGCTCAGCTAATATATGGCAACTGTATTTGTCACTATTACAGCAGAGTATCAGAACATCCAGTAAGGCCTGTTCTGTAGAAGTCACTGGAAGGGCCGGATATTGCACTGTGCTTTCTTTTTCATTTTACTGGATAAGTGTCCTCAATTTGGATCTTTAATGTATCCTCTTTAAGCCGCTCTCAGTTAATCAAATTTTATTTCCAAATTATATTAAAGTATACCAGACAGGATGATGTCATAGTGTGAGAATGCTGTAGCTTGCTGCTTTAGTTTTCAGCATTTGGTACTTATAGTGAAAGGATGTGTTTGAGCAAAGTTAATATGTTGGCAAACAAATTTAAGTCTCTTAGCCTTATGTGGCAGTAGGCACAGAAAGGTCATTTTATCCTCTGCCTAGATCAAAAACAGGGATTAAAACTCAAAATAGAAACCTGCTCGATCAACTGTTGTTTCAGATCCCATTTCTGGAGTGTGTGCTATGACTGATTTCTGTGGGAATCAATGATCAAATTAATACCTAGTGAGGGCAGTAGGCTCTGCAAAGTCAGTGGAGTGCCACCCATGGTAAGATAGTGGCTTTGAGGCCTATTTTGCTTGTTGTAATAACAGTTATTATCCTTGTTTATTTTTTAACTATAATAACTGTGATAACCATCTTTTTGCTCTATTGAGGTAGCTAAAGTTTTCTCCCATTCTAATGTTAGGGAATGGGAGAATGGAAACAAAGCAAAGCTATTAGCTTGACCAAAGGAAGAAAAAAAAAAAAGCGCAGTCTTAAAAACTAGAGGCAGAGCTCGATGATTTCTGTTTTTCTTAAAATTGCCATTCTTTAACTTTCCTTCATTTCTTTCGGTAATTGCCTTCTTTGACAGATGAGATTTTCTGTATGAATTATTTGTTTTCAACAGTAAGGGATTAACTGATGCTACAAGTGTTGCTACTCTATAGGATCTATACTATGAGTGTGGTTTTATGATATATGTAAAAGTTCTGGCTACTTAGATACCATGCAGACTTATCTGTGTAGAATTGGTTATATGTCATGCTCTGGAATTGTTCAGGCTTCGTGGTAATATGGTTTTTTAATGGGCTGATGCTTTAGCTGTTAGAATAGGCAGAACAGTGCAGTTCTGCTTAAATATCTTCTCTTTCAATTTCAGTTACCAGTTTGAAAAAATCAAGGATTTTGACAGAGTTCTTTAGTAGGACAGAATGTTGGTATACTGCTCCTGGTTAGAGCCCTGTTTGTAAAAGTTACTGTAAGTGATATACTTTCAGGGAATAAAAATAAATAAATAAAATCTTGTTGTAAATAATCAGTGAATGTGAATTTGAATTATGTGTCTGTATATATCTGTGTCTTCCTTTTAATACTTTATCCACTGGGATCTGTGCATTCTGAGGTTTGCTGGTATATCTGTATGGGTTTTTTTAATATGAATTTACAGTACTAACTGCATTATTAGACAGGCATCAACTGTTAACATCAATGTCCAGTTTCCCTGCTGCTTTTCTCATGGGTAAGCAGTAGCTTTACTATTAAGAACCCAAAGTATTTTGTTTAATTCTTTTGCAATGCAAAGGATAATATTCCTTTTATGGTTTGGAAGGCTAGCCCTGCTTTCCAGTGCTAGCATTCTATAAGGAAGTTGACCATGTATCTCTGAACTTCTAGCAAGCCAATTACTATTTTTAAAACATGATGTGTATTTTCGAAAGTTCATATCCTGTAAATAAAAAAAAAATAATATTATTAACAACTCCAAGTTTTCCTTTAAACTGTGCATAAATTACATGGGATTATTTTCCCCCCCCTGAGATTCTAAACCTGATTATTTTAAAACCTAGAAACTAGCTGTGTATTGCTTTTAGAAGATAATGATTATCTTGAGAACAACTTTAGGAGAGATTGTCTATTACATAGACAGAGGAGTAGTTGAATTAATTTACCACTCAGACTATTTAGAGTTGGCAGTACTATTGTGCACACTTTACTCTTGTGGGTTTCAAGCTGATAAAATTGTGACACATTCTGAACCGGGTTTTTAAGAACAAGGGTATTTCAGCAACTTTCAATCACTTCTTAGTACTTTTATGCATTAGGCCTGAAAATAATTATGTTTTCTACTGTGTAGATTAAGAACATTGTCTAAACTATGCAGTCTGTCATGGCTCACCCAGTTGTTGAACTATATAAATGGATATGGCAGTTTGATTTACTATTTAATAATTACCCAAGAGCAAATTAGAGCACATCTCCAAAGCTCCTACTGTTGACTTAGAGGTAATACAGCTTTTACTTACTAACTTAGTAATGTGGTTTTCTTTATATTAACATTTGTCAGCATCCAAATTTTCAATAGCGTCTGAGTTTAAAGAGCACAGTAGTTGAAACCCTGTGTGTGTTGGTTACTCTTTGCAACACTGTATGTAATTGTTATGTTAATGTGCAACCTTCAAGTTAGTTAAATGTCATTGTTCCAAACAGGATCTAGAAAAGACAATCATCAGTCATAGCCATGATATTCTTCAGTGTGTTACCTGGTCAAAGCTGATAGGAAATTTTATTTCCTGTGTACTCTGTGGAAAAAGAATAAAAATTTAAATAGAGAAATGGAAGTTTCTCTTTTTCTAATCAGAAGAAAGTATAAATGGTCCTCCAAAGTCAGCTGTCCTTGTGTGTATATAGCATCAGCATTGTTATTGCTTATTCCTGCAGTATGGAAACATATGGCACAGTTGCAGTGTAGTAGCTGTTGAACAAGCACTTATTGCATTCTCATCTGAAAAGATTGCTGATTGGTCACCTCTACTTGTATTTTGATGAGAAGGCTTCTTTCAGAAAGAAACTCCATCTTTCCATCTTTTTGCAGAAAATAAAGTGCATTGCAGTTAAGGTTATTTCTGGCAGGAAGAAGCCAGAAGCATAATATTCAGATTTTGTCCATTTTCCTGATTAGCCCCCCTCTTATTAACTTCTTCAGAATTCATTGTTGGTAACATTGTGTGCTGTGGTTTTCTGGAGAATTGTTAATGGTACCTTGCTGCAGAGCTGCCTTTATGCTGTCAGCGGTGTGTCAAAGTGTTTGACTCTTGTACCGTGTGGCAGAAGATACTTGTTCAGTCAGTTGTTTTTGAAGTGCAATTTTGGAAGTATGGGAGGACTGGGATCTGACTATTCTAGTCCATTAACTGCAGCTGAAAACACTGTTTAGTGGATGTCCTACTCATTAAATACTTACTCTGTTTTAGCTGTGTTACTTTCCTTGTACTGTCTTTGACTAGCATTGGGTGTTTAAACAGATTGTGTTAGGGCTGCTATGCTTTGCTTGAACAAAAGTTCTTTTGTCAAATGAGTCTAGGGCTTTCAACTTTGTTTGCTTTAAAAAGTGAATAGAAGATACAGTTTTCTGTAAGAAATTCATTGTCTAAATACAATAGGCACCCATTACTCTCATCTCTGAAGATGCTGTGAAATATAATGCCTTATAATTTAAGTCAAATATCTTCAAAAATGTTACTGATTTTGTTTGGGGCTGGGGAGGAGAGGAGGGAAGAGAAGGTTGTTTTTTTTCTCCATAGACACTAGAGTAAGCTTATCTGGAAGTTCTTGAATTAACTGTTTCAAAATCCGTTCCTGGTACCTTAGTTCTTCATGATCAGGATTGCATCTTATTGTTTCTGTGATTCTGGAGTAAATACTTGGATCTACCCTGAGTTGAGGTAGTGAAAGGAGTTTAGCTTTGTCTCAGTTTATCTCAATGAGAGACACATTCCCTACTAACTTGCTGACGGACTGCTTTTCATTTTTTAGACTGAATGCTTGCTAAATATATACATGCTTACTTCCAGTCATAACAATACACAAATCATGCAGTGATATGATTCATGTCCGCTCCTAAAGTGTTGGTGAAGGTTGCTTTGTAAAGTGCAATATGGACGTCTTTATTTTTGGTTGGTTGTTTTTTTTTTTGTTTTGTTTTGAGTTCTGTTTTCCTTTGAAGAAAGGTATGTATGCCACTTCTGGTTCATTGGTAAGTCTTTTGCGTCAGCAGATGTCGTTTCTTGTTGCTTACTTTTAATTGTGAACTGCTGTGGTATGTGTCAGGACATCCTGACTCTGGAAACCATATGGTTTACAAGCCATCTCTTTACAAACTTACTTCCTTTGGACTGAAACCTTGTGTACTCTATAAAATGAAGAAAGCCATGTACTACTTTACTGGATCACTGACTTGAATTAAATGTTAGTCTTATGCATTCTCATTAAAAAAATACTAATTGAGTTGTACTGTAGAAGAATTTTTGTATGACTTCCTTAAAGGCTTGTTCTGGAGATGAAAGTTCTAGTAATGTGCTGTGTTTATCTCTATAAATTCAGCAGAAGGTGAAGCTTTGTAAACCATGATGACCACAGGATCCTGTTCTGATGTGTGTATAACTGTGTGTAATACTGGGCTGAAGAAGAGTATCTGGAACATCTGAAAGAGAAACTAATTCTTCTTTATAACTGGGTGGTGGGGTGTTTTTTTTGGGTAATTGAATGGACCAACTGTTGAAAATACATTGAATACATCGGAATAAGCAGTTTGCTCTTTGCTGTTGTTTTAATATTTTTAATTGTATTTCTAATAGGTACAAACCCACTTACATTCTTGTTGGCACATCTGATAGAAAAGATAGACTTCAGAAAGAGAATTAGTTCTTTGATCATGAGATTTAAATTAGGATAAATAAGCAATTCAAAATTATTTCAGCCTTCTCTGCTTGTGGTTTGCTCTCATTGCTGAATTTTTGCTCTGAGTAAGTATTTTCCACTTTGCCTTTTTTTTTTTTTTTCATGCGCTTGTTGCTCCAGAAAGTTGTAATGCCTAATCAGTGGTACTGATTTGTGTCATCTACAGTTGGTTTGGGGAGATTGTCAGTCTTGTGTCAAGTTTTCACTAAATCAGAAATCACAGAGTACAAATGTTCAGATGAAAAATATCTACGTTTTTCATAAAGATTTTCACTTCTGTCTTTGGGTTTCCAGTTCTTCTAACTCTTCTACAAAAAGAAATTTAAATATGTCTCTGCATGGATGATCTTCAGATCTGTCTACACGTGTAAATTCTTTGCTGAAATTTCCTTAAAGAATTCTGTCTGTCAGGTTAATGTCAGCGTAACTAAAAGAAAATGTTTAATCCTGTTCATAGGTCTCTCTTGTTAGTTCCTTTCTTGATCTTCTGGGGTGATACGATCATTCTGCCTTCACTCAGGCAACTCCTTTACTTGAACTCTTTTCAAAGTTTTGTCTGAACCTTTCAGATTGAGGTGTGATTCACAGGTAAATATGACCTTGTGTATCAATCCATTCACCTAAAACTCTTACCCAGGCCTTGCTATTTTGTGTATCAGTTAAGTTCAGCTTTGCTTTTTTGACCATGGAAGGAAGAATGCAATCATATCCAACCTTTATACTTTGAGAAGGCTGCTTCAGGCATCACCTAACCCATGATTTGCACCATGTTGTACTTTTTTTTTATCCTGGTAATCTTCTCTTTATCACATGAAATATAAACAAGTTATTTTCAGCTTCAGAGTCTCTTGCTGTCTTGCTCTTGCAGTTATGAACTGCAGTTCCAGGCTTCATCACCTGATGAAGAGATGACCAAACATCTTTATGCTTTACTTTTTTTTTGCTGGGGAGGAATTCCTTTATGAACCAGTAAATTATTTTAAAGCTTGCCTTGAAACTTTGCTGTTTATATCTAGAAATACTTAACTGCTGAACCACTCTTTAGCATGTTGAACAGTGTTGTGCTCATGTATCCGTATTTGCCTTCAAACCTCTCCTCTTTTTTTCTTTCCTACTGGGATTGTAAATTTGTCTTTGGGAAGGGCTGTCTGTTCTAGAACACATCAGAAGGGTTCCTGATCCATTACTAGGTCTAGTTGGATCTAGAAGTTATTAAAGTAACAATGGATCAGTGAAATGAGGGAGACTATTGCAAATGTCATGCTTTAAATGCTGCTTTTGAATAGTTCTAACATTTCTGTAGTAGTAAGGAGTTTGCACTGTTCTAATGGTGCCAGGCTTGTGTTGGTTGGTTTTTTTGGGGGGTTTTTTTTTAAAGCTTGCTAGAGCTTTACTTTTGTACACTCTATCTCCACCTTTCTAACTACAATCCCAGTTACCTAAATCAAATGCCTGGCGTGTTTTTGTGTGCATGTGTAGGAGGGAAAAAACAATTATGTGTTTGCTTTGCTGTGCTGCTTGTGGTGCATAAAGGTCTGTTAGTGGCAACCCTCTTAAGGCAGTGAATTTCTTAATGGTGTAAATCTAGAAATTGATGGAGGGGTCAGCAATAGTGGTATAACTTTGAATTTGGAGAGGTGAATGATATAGGATACAAGTTTGGTTCCCACCCCAGAAATGCTCGAAACTGCACTTCTAAAAAGTTGCTACATTAGCAAGAGTAGGAGTTTACTTTCAACAATATTAAGATGTTATTACAGCCTCGTTAGTTACCTCAAAAGAATGTCGAAGTCACAAATATATAATGTGGGGATCTCCAAATGATACCTATAAAACTTTTATACCACATGGACTTAATTTTTTCTTAAGTATTTGCATATGTACAGCCTCACACACATGTCTAGAATGTGTCCCTCTGCACTTTTTTATCTGAGCATGGATAGCTCAATGCAGTAGCCATTTTTGTGCCATTTAAAAACATGATTCCAAGTCCATTAAGATGTTACTATCTGTAACATCCATGAACTGGAAAACATTGAGTTTATAATGTTTTCTTTCCTGGTTTATGATATCTGTTTGAGAGTGACTTAATTTTTATCTGTTACAGCTAATAACTTTTGAACCATTGGCAGCATTTAGATTATTTTTGTATGTGTAGACCTCTCAAACTTGAAATTCCTATAGGTTCTAAGAGGTTATATTATTGGATAGAGAAAAGAGAGAGCCAGCAGATGACAAGTTAAATTGTAAGATCAGTTCTTATTAGAAGTTTAAACATCCATAGGGAGGTTCATGTGCAGCAAACAGACCTGTAAAAAAACTAATTCTCTTGGCATTAGTTGCATACTGTGTTTTGATAATATACTCCTTAGCACATAGTAGGTAGGCAAAGACATTCTTACTTTAAAAGCAAAGCCCCAAACTATGTAAGTAAGCTTATTTGCTGTTTATAGATGTGATGGGATTAAGTTAAATTTTATATCCTTTGACATTAGAGACTATATTGGAATTTCATGGAATATAAATGAAGCAGGATTTAATTCTTTTTGCCTGGATGTTAGAGAAGTATGTTTACACCTGTTAATTTCAAGATGTCAGATCAATTTTTTGCCCCAATATATTTCTTGTCCTTTACATTCTCTTGTTTTTGCTTACAGGTAAGATTGTGCCAAAACCCAAAGCTTCAACTCAAAAACAGCCCACCTTACATACTTGACATTTTACCAGACACTTATCAACATTTGCGACTTATACTGAGCAAATGTGATGACAACCAGAAACTTGCACAACTCAGTGAGAATGAATATTTTAAAATCTACATTGACAGTCTCATGAAAAAATCGAAACGGGCTATAAGACTCTTCAAAGAAGGAAAGGAAAGAATGTATGAGGAGCAGTCACAGGACAGGTAAGTGAAATATTTAAATATGAAGTAGATTATCTGGCCTGTCTGCATTCTTAATACTGTCTGCAGCCATTGTGTTTTGACTTTTTTAATTATTTGAAGAGCAGAAATATTTATTGTTTGGATTCATTGACCCTACAGGTCAATCAGTAATTGGCTGGATTTGTTCCACTGTGTGCTCTTATTTGTCACTTTGTGACCTTTAAAACCAAGTGCATTTCCTTCATAAAACATTCATTTCATTATAATTACTTGTTCACAGAGCCTTACAGTATGTAGTTTTTCTTCTGGCATACAGTGAGTGACTGTTACTTGGATTTAGCTTGGCCTCCCTACCCAGTTCTTAAAACTGTGGGAGCCATGATAGATATTGACTTAGAGCTTTCATAAGTGATGAAATGGAGCAAAACAATATTCACATTTTTTAGTTATTGTGTGATGTTAGCATAAAGTGATGATAATGTTAGTTTGGTGCTCAGAAGCCTTTTCAGAAACTTAATGGATTCTTGATTTGCAGTGGTTCAGTTTTAATAACAGGGATTAGTGTCCACTTTATGCGTACTGTTGGTGATGAGTGAAGAGGTTTTAAATATTTGATTTTATTGCCTAGTATTTTAAAAATAATATTTCCAGAACCTCTGTGCAAAATCTGCAGTTTTGTTTTGGGAAGGAGTACAGTAGTTTCACGGCGGTCAGGCTCGGCTACGTGTATTACATCTTTAAATCTATTCAAATAAAAGGTATGATGCCGATTCCAGAGTTTCTGCTTTTTAAAAGAGATAATGGGAAATGGGAAATAGAGAGGAAGTGAATGGAGGATTGTATCCTGCCATTCTGTCTGCACCTGAGCTCAGAGGCAGGGTTGTAGAGTAGTTTCAGCTTGTGAAAGTGTTGGTAGAAGCAGTGAAATGTCTACGTTCTTGTAAATGTCACTGCTGTTATGTTTGATTTATATGCATGTTCCTTGCAGATCTTCAGCAATGACTATAGCTATTCAGTATACTGGGGTGGCCTGCTGTCCTTAATAGGGTGCCTGAAGCTTGCTTATCGTCTAAGGAACTTTGTAAAGTATGTAAAGATTGTGAAATTGTGAATATACTTGGAGCGATTTGCCTAAGAGGAGCAGAATACACTGGTTAAACTATTTTAGTGATGAGTATAGATCTTGATGAATATTTTTTTTGTGTTTAAATTTATAAGTATATAAAGCAACGTTTTCCTCTGTAGATGCATTCTTACCAGAACCCCTGGAAGAAATGTTCAGCACTGAGCCTATGGGTTCTTTTTCCATATCCCATTTGTTATATGTACAGAAGTCAGTGTGTTGCAAAGGAAATAAAAAACCTTTTATGGTAAGGGAAAATTGGCATAAATGGTTGCATTATGTAAACAGGTTTTATTTTGACTTCCCTATGTTGTATGAAACCCAGATTTACTTATGGTTTTACTTAGTTAGCAATAAATTAAAGCCAGTTCCAGTGTCACTTTTTAAAAACAGCTTATGTCCTCTTTGCAGTCATTCAAACGGTGTCTTTGTAACAGTATCCAGTTGCTGGAGTTACTTTCTTCTTTCCAATTACCTGCTTCATCTCCTGCATAAAGGTAGCAGTGGTGATATAAAGGTGTCTTGTGAAGCAAACAGTTTTTGAAGAAGGTACAGTTAGAATATTTATTGTCACTTATTTGGGCCATTCTTGTGACATGATTGGAGAGGAGGGATTTTAAAACAAAACATAGTAATTAAGTGCACAACTATATTATTTTGCCTGAATGATGGAGTTTGAAGCTTGAGAAAAGGAGTACAATAGAAATGTTTCTGCTGAATTCTGACTGTATGTCAGAATACTTAAACAACAAGCCTAAGTGTTGTTTCAGCAGTTCATGCCATTATAAATTAAAGTCTACATCTTTGTGACTTCAGTGCACCCTCTCTCATCTACTGGTGATGTGTTATCTGTATGCATGCCCTAGTTTAAAGTTAAATGAAGGTGTACTTTTTTGCTGAGCCCTATGACTAGGAACCTGTTTGCTCTGCAGTGCTTCAACATACTTAATCATGTTAATTCTTGTTAAATTAATAAAAGAAGCTGTTACTGTTTTTAGCTGCTTTTCTTCCAAATATGCCTTCATTACCCTAAGGATGTGATTTGTTAATGTTATAATGCAAATGTAAGAGTGATCATTTAAATTAAGGGTTTTTGAAAAGACTTCTAAAATGACTTCTAAATTGAAGTAAAAAGAAAAGCCAAAAGCCTCTTGTGTCAACACCTGGCCAGTTTCTGTGGTCTTCAATCTTGCATTTCTGTTTTGTTTTCTGTTAGTGTCTCTGTGGTTTCTGGATAAAAGTTCATTGTGAAAAAGAGAAATTGGCTGCATTTTGAAGCATTCTGTGTATATATTTGATTGGTATACTTTTAACCCATTAGGTTTATTAAATAATCTTTTTGCTTCTATTGTGATGGTACAATTAGGAACCAATGCCATTATACATATGATTTTATTTGCCTGATGACAGGAAAATAGCTCTACTGTGATGAATTTGTCATGAGTTTTAGTTGTTAAAGATCCTTTGGATGAAACAAGACAGTGTTCCAGTCAGATTATGTACAAATGACTAAAACGAGCTTACACTGTGATGGTGTAGCCTCTCTATCCCACCTTCCATGTCAAACATATATGACAGCTGTTTAAAAGTAGTTGGTGTTGGCATTCTCTACTTTATAGGATGAGTCTTGCTATAAGCAGACAAAATATGGCTTACAAGTTTGTTTATTGTATATAAAGTGCATTTACCTTCTGGGTATGGCATCTAATATAAAATTGTCATTTCATAGTCCTCTTGCTAAATGAAGTAAGAGATGATGCTCAATAGATTCGGTAAACTGTGCTAAATATGGTCTGCACAGAAGTTTTTCTGTGTATGAAGTAATTTAAAGATTTTTTTTTTTCTTTTTTGTAACAGGTTTTACTTTTCAAATGCTGTTAACACAGGCTTATTTAAATTACTGATTCAGGTGCATCTGCTCTTCTTAAAAGGCTTTCTGTGTCTTTGAGGGGTCTGGGATTTTTGTTTTGTGTTGTTTATTTTTTTCCTTCTCCTCCCCTTGTTGTTTCTTGGGAAGTAGACTAAAGCTGGAAGGCATAATTTCTGTGAAGTCCAAACTTCTTTTGTCTTGCTGCATTCCAGAATTATGCATCAAAAAAAAAAAACCAACCCAAAACCACCACTTTGTAAACTGGCAGGTTTTTTCAGATAAATATGTTAGCTAGGTGTAGAAATCAAGGACATAAGTTACAGTAATAAGACTGGAGGAGGAATAAAGTGGCAGTGGGGAGATTATATTTGGATTCATTCAAGATGCTGGTTTTCAGGTCTAACCCAGCCATTTCTTAGTAATGGAGACAAGCGTGAGCTTTCTTGCCCTTACCTGTAAATTGTGTCCTTGGAAGAACATATCTTGGTGCAACTTGTTCATTGTCTGTTTCAATATTGCATGCCTTCTGCTAAATGCCCTTTACGTGAGGAAAAGTGTAAAAACAGGATGTATACTTGTTATTAGTAATCTTTTCAATGCTGTTTTGTTCAGCCAAAGTTACTTGGCCTTTTCTTTTTGAGTGGCATTGCAGTGAAAGAGGAAGATAAAATGAAACATGGACATTTCTCAACTAGCAGGCAGTACAGGTGAAGATGGTAAGAGGGGAAGAGCTGAGGTGGTTTTGGGGTTGATGTAGAAAGAGGTGTGCGTGTAGGGAAAGGCAAAGTCAAGGAAGTTCTTCAAGGTGACCAGAAAATCAATCCTGTTCCTGTACAGAAAACATTGCTGAATTTCTTGCACATTCCACCATTTGGTGTTTTGTTTCAAATTGCAGGTTTCTAGATTTTACAGCTTGATGAAGTGTTTTATTAGTGAGGAATTCTTATATTCTCTAAGTCTTCTAGGGAGGTTTTACACCTATGCTTCAAGTGATAGATCTGGTTTGTCTTGTTACTGTTCATGCTGGTTAGTGGGTTTATAAAGTATTCCATTTCTCTTCCTTAAATCTGTGTTGACAGCTGAGATCAGTTAAGGTACTGAATCAAGTCCCTGAACTGGCACATCAAAGTACACAACATTGTTGGTTGAGACCCTTCTACTGCTAAAATTTCTACCTCATTCATTCTTTATTCTGAAAGTACAGACTTGATAAGAAGTTACAAGAGTAAGCATCAAGATGGACTTCAGTTATGTCAGCTGCAGTGCAGTAACAGCCATTTTGTGTATTTCTGTCCCGTGGTGAGAGGTAGCTTACCCTACTTCTTCGGATTACCTCATCTTGTTCCACAACCTTGCTGTTTTATTTACAGGAAGTTAGGAAGTTTATAACTTAGCTTTGTAACTTGTTCATGTCTCCAGACAGAGGAGATGCTGTTGCTTGAGGGAAGGATAAGGAAAAGTATATTTTGACATCAGCATGATTTTATTTGGACAAGTTAAGATTGTTTTGGCTGATGGTTTTCTTGTTTGACAAATAGAATATACAGATTCAGAAATGGATGTTAATGGCTCTTTTTATAGAGCCACTTTCGGCTATTGGTTAACATCACATAGATAACTCAATAATTGTCAGATAGTAGGGATAGCAACCTTCACTGATCCAGGTGATTGGATTTGAAATTGTGATCTTGTGGTGAAAGTTATTGACTCTTTAGAATCCTGTGATTTTTCCCACTTTCCAAGCATATTATGTAGTATTTAGTCCTCAGTAAATTCTAAGCTGAATACTTAAGCTATACATACCATCTACATGTTGCCTGACATGATCTGTAAACTCCTATAAAGCTACATCAACTTCTTTCAGAGATCAAATATATCGACTGTTTTATTCTAATCTTGCTGAAGTTTAGTCAAAGGAATCTAGTATTTGTCCTTTCCTTGCTTGTATTTATTTACCAGTATTCTTAGAGGGTTCCTTTGCTAGGTTTTTAGGAAAAGAAGCTGCCTTACTCTGCTCAAAAGGACTGTTGACTCATTGCTTGAACTCCTATGCTGTCCTAGACAAAAGAGGGCATTTTCTCTTTTGATGTATAACCTATAATACAGTAATTGGGAATGGAACTTGGCTACAATAAATAGCCTGTAATAAAGAGGCTTCTTCTGAGGAAAATAGAGTGCGTGACTGATTGGATGGGGTTCATGGGAGAAGGAAATACAATGATTTTAAGTTGTTTTTTTTTTTGGAAGCTTTTATGTTACGGTGAGAGTTTCCACTCTCTTCTCCCCTCCCTGTTCCCTAGATGTGACGTAAAACCAGATGTGAACCAAAACAATTTTAAGAAACCCTTTGGTGTAACTGAACCACATGAGTAATTGACCTCCAGTGCAAATTTAGTGAAGCACAAGCCATTTACTATTTTTGGTTCTAGTCTAAATTAAACAAGGAGTGTTACACAAACACACCTTTCAGACAAAGGGACTCCTGTTGCAGAGGGCAGGTGAGAACATGTGGAGGTTACAAATGGTAGGACAGTGTTATGACAGCTTGTTCTCAACATAAATGCAAACGGATTGTGTGACTGCAGTTGCTGTAAGGCAATATTTAAATTTGTAGATGTTTTTGATCATCTTCAGTACTTGGGGAGAGTATTACAAATGAGAACAAAGGACATATTAGTACCAGATTAACTTAAAGGCAACAATTTATTCAAATTGCAGAGGAAGACAAGGATTTTAAAACGACAAAAGGTTCTAAATGGAAAAAATAATGGCTTGTGAATTCTTGTAATTGATTTAGATACTCGATTCATATCTAGTTGGATACAGGAGGGGTAATATGTGTACTTCATTTGTCTTTTTACTCTGTTACAAAATCAGACAGCATTTTCTGTTAGTGCAAGTCTATTTCAAGCATCTTGCAGATGATGTGGTGTTGGCGGTCACATCTGAGCAGACATCAACTGGTTGTGAGGGGATATACCATCTGATCTATTCCTTGTTCCACTTTGTATAATTTATACCTATGAAAAGCACATGTAATGTTGCCAAATTATGATGCCATACATTTATATCCACATGGTGCAAGTTTGAAAGTGCTCAAAAAAGCACAGACTTAAGGAAGTAAGTTCTGCAGACTTTCCATGTCTTGCATATTAATCTCCTTTGTGATAAACCTGATGACAGTTCTACTACTAGGATTATACAATTGACTGATGCAGTGTCTATGCTAACATAGTTTTCCACATTGTTCTATTTCAGCTTTAGAAAGCAATATAGGATGACAAAATGAGCTGGGAAGAATAGGTGGTTTTCTGAAAATACAGTACTCTTGGTCAGAGAGGTTTGGAAACACTCCTATCTGATTTGGCAGTGAGGATTCTAGTGCCCATTTCTGTTTTATCCTTTCATCATACTTGTTTGCAGAGTCTCTGCAGGGAACAGCTGTGCTTGTGGAGGGAGGCCATGCTTGCCAACTGTAAATAAAGCTATGTTCTTAGGTATGGTAAAGCCCAGCTGATTATAGCAAGATACCAACTTTAGGGTGTTGGTGATGAACAGACAGCACTGACTCCTGAATTTACTGTGTAGAAGGGAAGGCTCCTGTAATGGATCTGAAAGTATCTTTCATCATTCGCTTTTGAATGTGTGGTTGATTTTTAGAAAACTTGGTCTTTGCTTCTCTATGTCAGAAGTATTCTGTACTCCAGTGATTAGGTATTGGTTTTAGGATGCCTTCAACACTAGCCTTTGTGATGGCAGCTACTTATCATGCAAAAACAAATGCAGAGAAAGCTTTTAGTAGAAAGTGTCTATTTTTATGATAAGTGTGTCTAAATATATAGGTATAGCTAATTTTAATTTCAGGTTATAAAAATAAGTTGTTTCCATTCCCTACTGTTCTGTGGTGTTGTTTTCTGTTAAAAATTAGAAAGATGAAAAAAATAAAAATCTGCTTTTATTCAATAAAGAAATGAAAACGGAGTTGGGAATAATCACTTTGAAGTGGTACACTTGCTGTTTAGTTAATAGAACTCTTTTGCCTGCCTTTGAAAGTAAAGTAAAGCCAGTTTATAAAAACAGATGTGCTGTAGTGATAATTCTTTATCCAAAGAATACTTGATCCAAAATCAGGCTAGAACACGTGATTGCTATGTATCTAAACCTATATTAAAGAAGGTTTCAGTAACCTGTACAGAGTAGGAAATAACCTTATTCTGAAAATGGGTGAAATTATATGCTTTGATTAACGCAGTCAAAGTTTGACTGAGTTCAGAACAAGAGAGATAGAATGAGATACTGATGGAGCAGATGATGGATGGAACTATCCGGTTCCATTCATTGAAATGTAAAGTGCAAGAAAGAGTACTTTGATAATTTCATTAAATTTAAAAAATATTTTATGATCATTTGACATAAATATTTCTCTTCTTATTATTCTGTTCTTTGCTTCAGTATTAATAAAGTTATTTTACTTCAGTCATCTTAAATATGACACAAAAGAGTAGGATTATTAAGTTGCATACAGGGTACTTTTTATACTTGTGGGTTTTTATCAGTGGTTGCGCAGTCTCAAGTTAACTTTGTCTTTGCAGATGCTACAGTAGAATGTAAAGTAAATAAAAGAATGTGAAGTAAAATATATATTGAAGACTGTGTTGGCTTTATACTTGCAAAGATCTTGACAGATCAGAAAAATGGTGAATAAATAGTTATGTTTGTTCTTTTCAGTAATATTTGATCATAATAATTATGACTTCACTGTTTTTCTGGTATGTCTGATGTAAAGGTAGATTTAACTGTATTTCTTCCTAATGTGTAACACAATAAACTAAAGGGGAAACATAAAAGTAGTAGATATATAAAAAACGTTTTTTGGAATATATGATGAAAGATTCTAATCAGTGCTCAATACTATTAGTCTTATCAGCTCCTGATTAGTGGTTAGCTCTCTTCTTGAGCTCAAAGTATTGCACAGTATCTGTTCATGCTGATATGACCGGGAGTGGAGTATAGATTCTCACAGAAAGTACTCGGCATGTTGCAGGGTTGGATTAGACCCTGGGTACTGATGGCAGAAATAAAAGAATCCACAGGCTTGTTTTTGTTTTTAAGTGAGTAAAATAAATGTCTGTTGCCGAGTCTGATTAGTTATATCTGGGGTGCAGTTTTTCTACTGTCTGTTGACTATCTTGTTCAAAGAACTGGAATTTACATACTTATTAGAAAATGTGATCACTCCCTAGCTTACATTTGTTACATTCTTTAACAAAGCCTAGTTTTGCTTACACTAAGGATAAAGAAACATTTTAATAAGGTTAATTTGTTTCTTTTTTTTGTGTGTGTGCCAGGCTTTAGTGATATCCTAAAGGCTTTTGCTAACCTATTTGTTCTGAAAAAAACCCCGGACGCCTTAATTGTCTCAATATCAGCAATACTATTGCCTTTTTAAGAGGAGACAAGTTCATTTGTTAGCTCTCATTCTTAAAATAGGACATTTCAGGCAATACTGTTTTAAAAAAAAATGATTGCATGAGAAAAAATTTGCCTTTTGTTACAAGTTAAAGGGCATTAATGCAAGACAGACAAACTTATTAGCATCTGTTTTCAAACTGTTCCAATGGAAAATGGTGCTTAGCCAACAGAGTATTCTGTGAACTCATCTCAGAGTTGATTCTGAATAATGAATGTTTGTCATGGGAAGTATGAAATGCAGGGTGAGTAATAAAACATCTTGTACCTAAGAACATTTGTAAGAACAATGTTTAATTTTTTTCTTTTAAAGCATTTGTTAATTGGTGAGACCTTACAGGTGCATATTCAAGAGCTGGCCTTGAATTCTAGCTACTTTCTAGTGGGAGAGTGTAAAGATGAAGAAAAACACCTTCAGATTTTTTTCATGTCAACATTTTAAACAGTTATGGCACTACAGAAGATTAGTCATTGTGTTAATTTTTAAAAATTAAAGGGTCATATTACTAGATTATTTAGGGTTTAATATCAAACTCCTTGCACACTGTTCTTATTTTGGGGAACAGTTAGTTTTGACATAAGAAAAACCAATAGTTTCTTTAAAATCAAAGTTCTAAGTTTCAGCAAATATGGTACTTCCATCAGTACACTTAGAGTAGAACTGTGTAAGTTGCATTTAATACTCTATAAATGTGCATGCTTAAGGAAGCTATAATGCAACAAATAGAGCCTGAAAACATTTCTGTTTGTTGTTGTTCAAATATACACCCTGTTGTGAAAATTCTGAAGTGAAGGTTGATGTCACAGACCTTGAACCTGTGCTCCAACTATTATTTGTCATTAACAGTGATGACAATCTCCATTAAGAACATCTGCTTGCCTAATATACTAGCAATGAAGGAGATGTCTGTGTTAAAACTTAGCTTGCTTTTATCTTTTTTTTTCTCCAAGTGGTTGTTTTTAAAATGTTAGGAAATACCCTAGTTTTTTGTATATTGTCATTACTTTCAGCTCTTAAATGTGAAAAATAAATATTTGATTGCTCGCTCATCTGAATAATGCCACATGGGCCATAATTGAAAGGCTGCATTAGTATTTTTGTTAGAACAGAGAGTTTGGATACCTATGCTTTATTTCTAGTTAGGTTACTTTAGTTACCTCAGTCATCAGGTCATCTATGTCTGTTAAGTATTATGTAATAAATTCACATTGCAGCCCTTCCAGGTTTTTCTAGAATAAAGAGTAGTGTTTAGGGCTCTATGCTTTTGACTATAGTGCCAGAGTAGTGGTGGATGACGGGAGAGCTGATAAAGGCTTGTGTCTGTTCTAACTTCATATGAATTTTTAATCCACTTTGTAACTGCATCTTATTGACAGCTCATTCTCAGTGGCCAATGCTGCAGTGTTTTTACAACTTAATGATATGTGTTCTTTGCTGCAATTGGGGAAAATACAGAAAATGTGGCATATATAGCCAATTATTTTTTTTTTGTCTGAGGAAGTCATATGTCAGCAGGCTGAAATCCTTTCCCCCATCCTGTTTTTAAATGGACGTCTTTAGGATAGCAGACCAGAAGGCTATATTGCATTATATTTTTTGAAACTCTGCGTATCCTTTTTTACTCCATAGTTCATGGCTGTGTAGCAAATACACAAAGATTCAAAGCAAAAAAAAAAAAAGTACGTAACATCCTGTTCATGTGTTTTCTTTTACTGTTAATCCCCATAATTAATGCCCTATGAGGAATGGGGCTCTAATGACTTACAGAGCACTAAAGACCGTGCTCATCTGGGAGGTGTCCATTAGTATGTATCACTGGTGACCCAGTTGGTACGCAGCTGTCCTCCAGTCTATGCATATGTGGTTTCATTAACTACACGCATATCTGTCTGACAGGCCGGTAATGATTATCTAAAAGGAACCTTGCCTTATGAAATTGTCTGTGTGCCACTGAGAAAGAGTAGTTTGTTTTATCTCATTTTTTTCTGCTTTGATTGCGAGGAAAAAAGCGGGCGATGGAAGCCGTTCGATGAGGATCATAGGTCCCGGCAGTCACTTTGAAATAATTGTTAATGAAGCCCAGGGCCAGGAACAGACATGTTTGAACACAACGTATCAGTTTTTTAGTGACTTAAAGGAAGCATCCATACAAAATGCTCTTTGAAAGGGCTAAGGGTTTTTAAGTTTTCATTTGTTTGTGCTGTATGAATTTAGCATTACTAATGCTAAACTGTAATGAACACCATAAAAGATAAACATAGCTTGTTAGAATATGAAAATGTATTTCTAAATGGACTTAGAGGACAGACTGGATGTTTGTTTTAAAAAGCAGTCCTTTATTAAATCTGTGATTTCTAGGAATGCAGTTTGTTATTGCGGTGGATGACTGAAAGGAGTTTTGACATAAGTACTTGAAACCTGCAAGCACGACCCACCCAGCTACTGAAAGGATGATAGCTGAGGAAGAAATGGATGGCTAAAATATTAGAGAAATAAATTAGCTGATATTTACTCAAAATAAAGCACCAAAAGGGCAACACCCACATCCTGGTAACTGTCATAACATGGTAAAATTATCTAGTGGCTAAATCCTTCCAATATAATGGAACAGAAGAATCATATCTGTTATAGCATTTTGAGGCCAAATTTATGAACGGCTGTCAGAGACAAAAAAAAGTGTAAATGTGCTGTTCCTCTGCTTATTTGTATTTCTTTTTCAGGTAAACCTCTACGCTGCAGCAGGTCTTTCCAAGGCAATCTTTTCCTTAGGCAATTACTTGTCCACACTTGTTTTAAGCCTATTGGGGAGTTCTAGCTGCCTTGTGCTTGATGTGCATAAATAATCTGGGAGGCGCGGGGGAGGGGGCATGCACAGGACAACGACAAGTCAGCCTTACAGTGAAATCAACTGACAGCTGTGAAGACATTGTTTAAGTTGTGGATATCCATGGAGCTGGTATTTAAGATACCTGTCATCCTTCTGTACACTTGTGGAACACCAGTTCCATAAATGCCAGCCATTTGCTGCATAAACAGGAGGTGGAGTATTTGTCACTGGAAATTTGTGTGTGAGTTAGAGTTGACAAGAGAAGAAATATAAAATTTCTCAAAGGACATGTCATGTTGTACTTTGCCCTGTACACGTATGCCTGGAAGCTCCTACAGCTTTCCTGTGTGGTGGCATTCTTGTTTGTTTTTGTTTTTAAACACTTGCTAAGATAAGAATCTGGTGTGAAAGAAAATAGTAAGGTAATGCTGATTTTAGTACAACTCCCATATACTCTTCCTGGAGTTTCAGTTTGCTTTATGTAGCTGCAGATGGTCCATCTATTGTTTCATTATTCTTCCGGGAGTCTGAGGCTCTAAAGTGGGTGTGTGCTTTAGCAAAAAAAGGACAACTAAAATAAGTCTTTTGTAGTAGATGCAGATTCATTCAACTGTGTTAATGACTTCAAAAATTCTAGCTCTTAAGATTTGTTTTTGTTTAAATGCTTAATATTATGTCTAAGTTCTGTCAACAAGGTGTTGGGTTTTTTTGTTGTTGAAGTATCAAGGGTAGTTTTGATTCAAAAGCATTGTTAACTGTCATAAGTGCTGTTTTGTGGAACAGCATAATTTTACCATATGCCTTGGGTTTCGTTTGAGATATTATGAATAAGCAGGATGAGTGCTTTCAAAGAGGCATTCCTGCTGTCCCACATCAACCATGTGGTCTTTCAGTTAAGCTTCCCAGGAAGACAGCAACATATGTGTACACAATGTGTGTATTATATTGGCGCCCACTCACAGTGTTAAAGATGTGTCAGCATTTCCAGAATAATTCCCTATTTTAAGAGCCTTGTTTTAGCCTGCATCTGAAAGTGGGCTCTGTGTTGGAACTCTACACACAGCCTCAGTCATCGTAGTTTTCAAGTGTGAATTCTTGTCAGGTGAACATAAGCTGAGTTAATGTATGCAAATTGAATGGAAAATCTCTAGAGGCACAGTACACTCTTCTTACTTTTTTAACTCTGAAACAGTACCTTATCATTAAGTGAACTGAATCCATAATGGATGCTACTATTTTTGAAGAATTGTAATAGCTTTTTAGTAAAAGAAGTTGACCTTGCACTTGGTCTTGTGACTGTTGCATAGTCTAAAAAGTGATGATGTTTTTCTAATAATTGCATTTGAGTATGAGGAACTTCCAGTTTCACTGAGTTTCTTTCAGCTGATTGAGGGTCTTTGTCATTGTAATTGTCTAGAATTAATTGATGTCTCCCTTACATATCAGATTAGTCTTTTTTTATATACTGAGAAATGGGGTGAGTCTGTGACAGGTTTCCTCATATTTAAACTGTATTCCCCCAAGTTGTAACATTTTCTTGATAGAAGCCTTTCTCTTACCCAGAAGCTATCTTGTTTAATACATGCAGCAGGGTAAACTGTGTGGCAGGACATGCTGATTCTGTAGTATGTGGGTGGCTGTGTAGAAGCAGAGTTCAGATTGGATTTTGAAACCACCAGACTTCTAAAATTTAGCTCATGTGCTTAAACAATAACTTGCTGCTATCGTTTCAAAAACTACATCCCATAACCAAAGTGTTGTTCTCCCCTAAGCCTGGCATTTACTTTTGTGTGATTATAATCGCTGAGCAGCAATTCTGTTTTGAACAAATATGGTTTCACCCATTTGGTTGAATGCCATCTAAAAACCTTCATCTAACCAGCAAATGGCTTTGTAAGTAGGCCTGTGTTTGAGCAACAGCAGGCCAACTAGACAAGCCTGCAGTTTGGAGATAAGCAAATCAAGGCTCTTCCACGTTTGGAAATCCGAGCTGAGAACCGACATCCTTGGAAAGAGCTCCTCTGTACATCCCTGATAGGAAAGGTGGGCAAGAGGGACATTTCCTGTAAAAACAGTTTGTTATGCAGCTCTACTGGCTGTGTTAGGACATCCAGATAGGTGGTCCCACATTTCTGCGGTGGTAGATTATCCTTCTAATTGTTGTTTTATATGGAATGAATCCTACTCATGGCTTGCTTGAATCTCTTGAGAGGAACTAAATGTGCAATATATCTGTTAATTTGCATAGTGACAGCAAATATGCAAATTGCTGACTTTTTATTTAGTTTCTGTGCTTCCCTTAGGAAACACCAATAAATTTTGATACCCGTTGTAAAGGAATATCAAAACGACAGCAACATGAGATTTCCTGTTTCTGTTCTGAACCCCCTGTTAACACAGTCTCACCAGCCAACCGAAAAAAATCCCTACAAACTTCAGACAATCTTCTGGAACCTGAAACTTTGCCTACAAAGAGCAATCAGCCCAGATGTTGCAAGATGTTTAGCCTCCTCAATGAGCCAGAGAGAATAAATCCTGAAGCAAATAGTAGTGTAAGCTTTTAGCCCTTTTTTGGGGTGGGTGGAGGGTTGCAGGGGGAAGAATGGTCCAGGTGATGACCTGGACGTAATCAGGTAGCCAGTAGACCTCATGGCACATTAATATGTTGGATGTGCGATCTAACTGCCTTTCTGGCTGGATGAATCACTGTAGTATGTGTTACTTTTGATGTTAGTCCAAGAAAATTGTGTGACTGTAATGTAGTCTGCAGTCACTGAGGCATTAGATCTTGTTTAAAGCTTTCATTTAGAGTGTGACAAATAGGCATAGATGGTCAGCAAATACTGTGTTCTGCAGTATATACCTTTGCAGGATGATGGTCATAAGTGTCATTGGAAGACTCAGGTAGTCTGTGTCCTAATTTTCTCCAGCTGCAAAATGTGATTATTTACTTAATTTATTCATGTTTGGAAGTGCTGCTATCTTTTTAACATTGTACTGGCATTGATGTCTGGAGTAAATTCCTATGTCTGATGCTCATGCTCATATTTACATGGATGCTCCACAGCGAAGATAGAAACAACTTGCAGTAACCTTAGACAAAATCAAATTTTCTTTTAGGCCTCTATTCTTTAAGATACCATCTAATAATATTGGAACAGTGATGGATGTGTGCGCAAATCTGAGAGTGTTTGAAAAGATTCTGGGAGTTTAAAAGTTATTTAAATTTCATATAGATTTGATTCTGCTTAACAGACTGTGCTTAATAACTTATTGGTTTTGTGTATCTTTCTGGCATTTTTCATCAAGATCATACACTTTCTGGATTTAGTAATACAAAAATACTTTATTTGTAACAGCATATTCCATTCAAGTGTAACTAGCTGGATTGTAAAATACATACTCATCATGATAACAAAAAAAAAAAAAAAAAGTTGTTCAAGTAGACTTGGATTAGTCATACTTCTTATTTTCCTACTACTTTCATGTCTATACAGTCCTTCATGCCTTGGAGCTGCCATTGTAATATTTCTGCCTCATTTTCATGATTGGCCTTCCTTCCTCACCACAGTGTTGCTAAAATGTTCCCAGACTCTCTTCTGCAAGGCTTGATTCTCCTGTGAATTTAGGATGAATATATGGCTCCCTGGGGAGGAAAAATAATATAGTCAGCAAATACAACTGTTCATGACTGCAGCATTATAAGGTAGTACACTGGCAGTTGAGATTTTACACAGTCTTAGCTTATAATGGAGAGAAATAGATAGTACTAATGATGTCCCGTCAAGGACTGTTCAAACAATCACATGCATTTAAATAGACACTCTTTCATCTTTGAGTAATTACAATACATTTCTGTTTTGCTAGTCCGGCAAGTGTTCACCAGACCTTCACAGAAAGCTTACTTTATTCTTTTTGATGCCATTAATATTTGAGTGGCAGTTTTATTTGTATAGCACTTTACCTCTTCAAAGTGTTGTTACAAAGGGTAGTTAGATTTTTATGTTCAGATGGATTTATTTTTACACAACTGCACTTTAGCTTTTTAACAGATACTTGATTGCACTTAAGAGTTTTGCTTTGCTCCTCAATTAAATATGCGCCCTGTCTCATGTAATTTGTTTGAAGAAATCTGCAAATGAACTACTAGGGATATCTACTTGATGCAGCCTAAATTTGTGCTTTCCAAATTAAATAGCAGAAACTTTTTCTCACTGCTGGGATCCTAACAAAATATTTGTAAGATATTAAAACTACAAATTGATTTGAAATTCTATTTGTGAAGTGTGGGACAAAGCAACACCACGGAGATGAGAGCTAAAAGAAGACCAATTTACTTCTACCCCCTATAAGTAAGCGGACAGGATTTGATGGTGTCAGAGTTGGGATATATTACATTTGGCTTTGCGCTGCTCTTGTGAGTAACAATTTTAAAAGGTATTTGTTATGGCCGGAAAGGGTCAGAGCATAAAAGCTTGCAGGGGAGGAGTGAAGGAGGGGGAAAATATCCGACTGACCCACGCTTGAATCTAGTAACTTTGTGGCCTGTGACTTTTTGGCAAAAACAGTAAATATGCACAGCATTATATGTTTCTTGTTATAAGGTTATATGTGTAGTAGCCTTTGATTATTTATTTAGCTTGTATAAAAACAAGCAACTCCTAGATTCCCTTCTCTCTGAATCTTCTTTTATGGATAGAGGCTCAGTCATTTAGGATATTTTATCAAATTTATTGACAGAGTTCACAAGAACACACAAAACTTTGTCTGTGTGACTGGGCATGTCTTAATTTCCCCTTGCTATATGTGACCTCAGTGTTTTGTTACTGAAAAATTAACAGTAATCGTCAATATCTCTCTCCAAGGGGTGTTTCAAGTTCTGTAATTTAATTTGATTCCATTTGGTTATAGTATCTATTCAATCTGGAGTTTGTGGGTAAATTGGAGACTGAACTTTTTTTTATTTTATTGACATCTGTAAGTCAAAACCTAGTTGAAGGGTTTGAGTGTTCTTCAGGGTGAAGAACTAAATAAGATTTATTGGACAGCTGAGTATCTATTAAATCTAATTTACTCACCAGTAAAGTTCTGTTTTGTCACGTGTTCTTTTTATACTTAAATGAAGTGGCATAATTGAAGTGCTTTGATTTCATTTTCTCTGACCTGCACTGCAAGTTTTAAGTGTAGTGCTGGACAATGGTTGTCCAGAAATCTTTTGAACAGTGAGATTCTGGTCATCTGAACTGCTGCCTCTGCTGCCATTCTGTCCAATAATACATTTATATGAGGAATTAGTTTATAAGTATCAAAGTTATATGTCTGTTGCCATGTCCCTGTCTAAAACTTGATGAAAGATACATGTAGAGCTGTTTCTTAAATAGTATTTTTAAAGAATTGTTGCATTTTATTTCTGAAAGTAGACACATGATCATATCTAATAACGTCCAACATGTAGACAAGGATTCTGAAGCATTTGATTCCTACCCTCAGACCCAAGCCATTGATATGTGTTGTAGAAAGGCCCACCTGTTAGTATCGTGTGAAGTAAGAAGTGGGATTTTGACCGTATTCCTAACTTTTAAACAGTATTTAATTCTTAAATCTAAAAGCATTTCTGTGGTGCTGTTTTTTTTGTTTTGTTTTTTTTTTTTCAACTGGACATTGTGGAAATTGAGATACAGAGAAGTGTGAAAGTAATTTTCCTAGGACTATGTAGCTTTTTCATTGCAGTGCCAGGAAGCGTCTCTACATCTTCAGACCTCCTGCTTCAATTTCCGTTTTACTGTGTCACATGAAAGGTTTTGCTGCTTCCACATTTTAGTTAGAAAGTGGAGGATACATAAGAAGATATTTGACTTTATTAAACCCTTATCTGATTGAGGGGTTTGCTGTTAGACCAGGACAGTCTTTCTTGGAGGAGCTAGCACATTAGACGAAGAGTCACTAGGGCAGATTTTATTTTCATGTGGGTGGTCTCCTAGCGGGACTAAAAACTCTTTAGACGTTGCCAGGTATCATCCATACACATAGAGGATATAGAGAATAATCGTAGAACCACAGTACATAACTAAATTCCACCAAAAGTTGTATTTTTCTGGTTTTGTGTCTTGAACAGAGCAAGAGTAAGTGGACTTAATCAGTCATAAGCATTTGGTTTTTAGCTGCTTGAAAGCAAGACGATAAACTTAGTATGTGCTACAGTAAGTGGAAATAGGGCATTTTGGAGTTTATGATATGTAGTTGAGGTAAGATACAAAGTTTTGTGACAGCATGTTAAAAAGGTGCCAGATTGAGAAATAGACATTAATGACTCATTCATGATTAAACCTATAATCATACTTCTGCTCTTGTATCTGAGTATTCAAACGTCTGTGAGGAGGGAGTGAAGGTTTTAAAACTAAAACGAGCGGGGCCTGAATTTTTTAGTGGTGTAATTTTTATTTCCAAGGTGACACTGAATTTTATCTTCAGCAGTACAGAATGAAGAAGTGCTGTTCTTAAAAATGATCCAGCAATAATAATAGAAATGGTTCTCCCCATGTCAGCTGTTGTTGCCGTGCCTGCCTGAGTGTAGGGAATGCCGCAGTGTCTCACGTTGAGTATCTCCATTTTCAGTGGGGAAATGTCCCCAAATGGACTGCAGTTCCTGAACAGATATTGCTTAGGGACAAAGTTAGGGATATACAGAAACTAGTTTCAGACTTTGATTCGCACAGGTCATGAACTGAATCTCATGGGAATCTTACTCATCTTTTTCTCCTTTTTGAGTTGATAGTAATTTAGTTACCTTTCTGTAATGGAAATTCAGTCTCCTTCTGAAAAAGAAATTGTTGTTAGTGTTGCAGAGGCAATTCTTCAATTATACATCTTGTCAGACTTGCATTTCCAGTGGACTTGCTGATCTTAGGACTTACATAACTGAGAATTCCAGAGTGGCTGAAATTGGGTGGGACCTCCAGAGACCATCTGCTTTAGGCCCTCTGCTCAAGCAGGGCCACCTGCAGCCAATTGGCCAGGGACTGGGAGCAGGGGAAGAATTAAGAGTAAGAAAGAAGAAAAAGAAAAAAAAGAGAGAAAACAAATTATTTGTTTTCCTTCCGAGTTTGTGGGAAGGCCCATCTCCTACCTTTAATTTTGGTTCTTACAGGGAGCAGTCATGGCTATGCATCAATAACTGTCCTCAAATATTATCTATTTTGATGTTGTAGCAGCTGGCATCAAATAGAAGATTTTTTTTTTTTTTGTAGGCTCTGGTTTCAGTTTGACACGTGCTCAGTATGTATCACATAGACTTGTGTGAGTGAAGTTAACAGGATGTCGTCTATGGATAACAGAGATTTCCTGTCCCTTTCTCCCAGTCTTCCCCTCACCTCCTTTTTTCTTTATCTTTTTTTTCCTTTTTTTCCTGTGGAGAGGTTAGAGGTGGGAGAAGATCTGATGCTGACTTCATTGAACAATGATCCACTGCATGTGTTTAATAGGCACCAGCTGGATGATAGTAGCCCTGAAAATACAGACTGGGTAAAGTTCACCTAACTATACGGAGAAATTCAGGCCTTGCTTTCAAATGACTGGAGAGGAAACCTCCCAGGAACCTTTAGTTTGGGTAATGTGGCTTACAAGAAGTGAGGGATGTTGGAACAGAAAAAACTTAGTGGGGGAAAAGATACATTGAAAAAATGTTCCCTGGTGATGAGCAAGTAGCTCAGGCAGCATGACTTTTGTTCAGTCTTTAAGCTGTAAAAGTTGTTTTTCCCTCAAAATTCCATTTTTGGAAGAAGGCAGCTAGCATGTTGCAAGGCTGCTTGATTTTGTCTGCTGATTTAGATGTGTTTTCCATACACAAAGGTGTGCGCAGTTGAGCTACAAGGAAACAGTTTGTAGATGGAAGACCAAAGCCATATAAAAATTATATAAATAGGTAAAGTTCAATAATACAATTTGGTTTTTTTCAGCTTTGCTGTGGGCATAGGCTACTGGGCCTGCTTAGTCTAAAACCAGCCTATGACTTTCAAAATAAAGAACGGAGCAAGATCTTTGAGGTACAGTAATATCACCCTTAGTTTGAATAGGGAATAAACATGGAAGTAACCTGTGGTCTAGATGTGTTTCAAGAGAGAGCATTGTTAATGAAATTTAAATGTATATAAGAAAAGGTAGAGTTACAGAAAGTTTGAAGAAATCCTGTGGCATCTCATGGAAGGGTATATCTGAAAACAATAGAGCTCTGACTATGATAGTATTGCCTGTAAGTCCTTCATTGTGAGGCCTGTCCACGTGCAAGATGAAGGTAGCCCTTAATAAGGCTGTACTTCAAAACTCATCACCCATGAAGATTTTTAAGCTGCAGGATTTAGCTATGCTTGGAAGAGCAGAATGTAAATTTGCTAGACTATAAATATAATACAGTGAGAGACTGGTATTTTAAAACTCAGGATTTATTTTAATGTGTAAGACATGCTTATTTTCTTGAAAAGCCTTTAATGAACTCAAACAAGTCTCATGTTCACGTGTACTTTTACTGATTTGAAATAACTCAAAAAATGTTGTTGACCAGTCCTGTGTTGCCATCTTTTCTCCCAGAAGTCTAGTTTTTCATGCTGTGTTCTGAAGGGAAGTATATAAATCCTCAGCGAGGAAAGGTGATTAGTGACGACCAGTTACCTGAGGAGCGGCTCTATTTATGCCAGTTGACACAAGAAGTGATTGCATTCAACTAGATTACAGACAGTGAGATTGTAGCCTCTGTGATGCAATTCATATTTGCAAGTTTGTTAGTAAGATGTGTATTTGTCAGTAAAATACTGAAAAGCTGGCTTTCAATTTAGGCAAGCACATCTGGATGTCAATTTCTGAGACACCTCTCTACCAGTATGAGTCTTACTTTGTGATCCTCTTTAATATGGCAAGTATTGTAACTCCTTAGGGTTTTGGTCCTCTACTGACTGTCTCTTTCTATTTGCTGCAAGGTGTTCTTAATCTCTGGCCAATATTTGGAGATGCTGCTGTAACATAAGTGTGCACTTTTGCTATTTGTGCTTGGGTACCTGCCAGATCAGATATGTGTCTAGTGTAGGTCTCTACATGCATACATTTTCTTAATATGCCTGCTCATGGTAGGGGTTGTCTGAGTGCAAATGTATAGCTGTCTGACAAATTTACCACATTTAAAATTCTCTTTGGACAAGCAGTGTGTGTGTGTAGATAACTGTTTTCCAAAGGAGAATGCATAATTTTGAATCAGGTTCCTCTCTAGATATTTGGTTTTAGTGGTTATAAAAATGAGTATACTGCTTCTAGACCACCTTAAAAGTTACTTCGAGTCGACATGCATGAGACCTTTGTAAGCCTACATAGGAATAAAGCATCTTAGTTCAAGTTTTCTGTTAAAAAAAAGAGAAAGAAAAAATTCCACAGTACATTAGCATTTGAAGATAGTTAAAACCTCAAATGTATACGTTCTCTTTTATTTTCTTTCATTTCCATAAAATATAAAGTTTTGAATCACATTGTAACTTCTGCCAATGAAAAGCTTTATTATTTTGAGTATTCATGACTCTCAATCTGTAGCTACTATTGAATTCATTTTTATATTCTAATCTTTAAAAATGTATGCATCTCTGTTCCTTCTTATCATAGTATTATTTTTCCTTTTTTTGACTGTTATGTCTATGGTATTCAAAGTAAGCTGTTCTGTATGGTGAAATAAGTTTAAGGCCCTATGATGAAACGTAACTCCTCTAGTAATAGTATGCAGTTCTAGTTTCATGCTTTTTAAACTTGAAGACATCAGTATATTAGCACATCTGAATGACTTTGAAACTTTTAGTGGTTCCTTTAATGCAGCTATCTCTTTCATGAAAATTTCTTGTGGCTCAGTAACTAGAGCATTTTATTTCCACTCCACCTCCCAGAACACTTTGCTTTTTTTCAATCGATAGCTTCTTCAATGAATTTACTTGCTGTCTGAGCTACGTGAGTAATGATCATGATCGTTTCTAGAACAGCCTTCTGAAAGACTTTCCATGTAGGCTGCAAGAAGCGGGCCAGTCCCATAAGCAGGCTGTGAGGGAAACCATGCCTTAGAACATAAGGAAAAATAAAGCAGGGAGGAGTGAACTGCATCTGTCAGCGCCATCCCTCCTCTCTGGAGCTAGAGGCTGTGGGAGCCGAGATGCTGCCACTGAAAGGCTGGTTCAGCCCCCACAGCTGTGGGAAGGCTGCATCTGCGTCGCCCTGAGGTGGTTTTGCCTGTCATCCTCGCATCCTCCGCAGCATCTTCCCCACAAGTATTTACCTTAAACGCATGCTTATTGCATTTTTACTGTTTATTATACTTTGAGGGCAAATGGTTTGCCATTAATGTTATAAGCTATGAAAGGCATATAGTCAGTTTATAGAAATCCGTAACAGCTATGCCCTTCAGACTAGAGAGAAGGCCAGCTTTCATGAAACTGGAAAGTCTGCTTTGTAGACTTGAAAGTTATGCCAAACAGCAGCACAGAGCAAGTCAGTTCAACAACTTACACTGTCAGAGAGGTCATACAACTCAAAGAATGACTGTCCTACTGCTTCTGCTGAAAATAGTAGGCAGGTTTGTACTACGCTGTAACAGCTGTTCATCTCTATGTATAGTGCCAGTAAAAAAGAAATATTTGTCATGGTCTGCTTCCTCCCTGTGAGATGTTTGGATGAATTCTGCTAGCACAGCAGTCTGAACTACATTTCAAATACAGCTGCTTAAATCTTGCCTTGACAGGGGCAGCCCTTTATTGAGCTGTTACTGAGTGTGTGCTGAGCAGGAGCCCCTCCACCAGTTCCAAACTTCCTCTCCCCCAGTAGACCTGCAAGACAAAAGTCAATGGACTGCAGTGTACAGCAAGGTATTCAAGGGTGCTATTGCATTACAGGAGGCTTGCACAGGGCAGAATTTTGTAGATTTCTAAGTGTTTTTAAAGAGATGTTTAAGCTTAAATTAGTAAAACATCTCTGTAAGACTTTTAAGTGAATTTTTATGCTTGCCAACTGTAGTATAAAACTTTGTAAGTTGTGAAAGTCTAACCTTAGACTCCTCCTTTCACTTCTAGAACAGCTATCTGGGTCTGCAAAGCTGATTTGGTTTTGTTTGTGTCTATAAGGAAGTGTTACTGGAACTCTGTGACTGTATACTGAATATGGTCCAGTCAGGATCTTTGTGTCCTTGCCTGACTAACATACTGTTCTAGGCATCAGACACATAAGTAACCTATTGAGTCTTTATATATATAGGCGGTCACTTCCAAAAGGGATGCCACTGCTTTGCTTTTAAAGTTAAGTGTTAAAAGCAAATAAGATTTTTTGGAAATTGAGATACCCATCATCTGACACACATTGATTAAAAACTGAGCTATTCGTTAAATTGAGAGTACTCAGTTTATAATAGTAAATGACAATCAAAGTGAACGGAGGCTTTTTGGTATAAGTAACTTTCCATACATGAACAGTGGTTAAAAGTTGCTACCCAGGCTTACTTTGCTCTGGCATTCTTCTATACTCTTCCCCTGCTCTCCAATTTTTGATATAATTGAGTATGTGTATTTTGAGACTTCCACCAAATGTTTCTCACAGTAACCTGGTATCTTTACAGGATCACCTAAAATACTAATAGATATTTGTACCCTGTAAAATTAAGGATAAACTGATGCAATACCAAGAAGTTTTGTTCTTAGATTACTGTCAGGGTGCAATACTACTAATCGTGCATTTATTCATAGAATTAAGGAGTCATGTGATTCTTTATGTAATTAATATTTATGTTGAATCGAGTCTGTAAAATAATAAAAATAAAAATCACAGAATTGTAGAATTACATAATGGTTGAGACTCAAAGGGACCTCTGGAGGTCATCTGGTCTAACCCCCCTGCTCAAGCAGGGTCACCTACACCCAGTTACCCAGGTCATGTCCAGACAGCTTTTGAATATCTTCAGGGATGGAGACTCTACTACTTCTGTGAGCAACCTGTGCAAGTGCTTGGTAACCCTCACAGGGAAAAAAAAGTGTTTCCTAATGTTCAGAGGGAACCTCCTTTCTTTCAGTTTGTGCCCGTTGCCTCTGGTCCTGTCACTGGGCACCACTGAAAATAGCCTGCCTCTGTCCTCTTTTCACCTTTTCTTTGGATACTTTTAACCGTTGATGAGATTCCCCCCCAATCCCTGAGCTTTCTCTTTTCCAGGCTAAATAATCCTGTCTTGCATGTGAAATGCTCCAGTCCTTTCCTCATCTTTGTTGCCCTTTGCTGGAATTTCTCTGGTAGCTCCATATCACTCTTGTACTGAGGAGCCCCAGACTGGACCCAGTACTCCATCTGTGGTCTCACAAATGCTGAGTAGAGGCAAAGAATCACTTCCCTTCACCTTTAATGCAGCACAGTGTACTGTTCGCCCTCTTTGCTGCAAGGGCACGTTCCTGGCTTGGAGGACAACAAGTTGAACACAAGATCCCCATGCCCTTTTTTGCAAAGCTCTTTTTCAGCTGGGTAGCTCCCAGCATATACTGCATGGGGGAATTTCTCCTCAAGTGCAGGACCTTGTACTTCTCCCTGTTGAACTACCTGAAGTTCCTGTCAGCCCATTTCTTCAGCCTGTTGAGAATCTCTGGATGGTAGCACAACCCTCTGGCATATCAGTTGCTCCTCCTGGTTTTGTATCATCTGCAGATTTGCTGAGGGTGCATCCTTGTTTGGAAGTCTTTCGGGCTTCCTGTTATGGTTTGTACAGAGTCTAAGAAACAAAGGCCTTGGTGCTACATTAACAGAAAAAATAACTTCTGCAGAAAAAAAAACACCAAAGGTAAGTAGAAAAATTTATGTTCCGTGAAACCTACTGCTAGTCATACTGCTAGTAACTGGAACTAGCCAACCTAAGAAATCTTTTTTGCTGAAACAGGCTTATAAAGTAAAACTTACAATGATGCAGGAACTGCACTGGATGTACGAAGTAGTCTCAGATATTTCCCAAAGTATTTCAAGTTTATTCAGGGAAACTTTTTCTTCTTGGAGTTGGCCATTAAATAGACTATCTTTTTTTGTGATACGGTTCTTTCCGAACACTTCTTTGCTACTCTGTCCCTTGCTGAGTTATTTTGCAGTGAGTGAAATTTTATAAAGCGTTTAATTTTGATTTGGTTTTCTAGACTAGAATGTTGTCTAACAAATCGTTTAAGAAAGACTTGCATCTATAATAGAAATGTACAGCTTTTTGCAGTTTCTGTAAATATTATTTTTGAGGAGTCAAGCAAAAACATCATTCAGTTAAAATGAGGATTGTTTTTAACTCAAAAGTTGGACATTGTCATTTGAGGAATATGAGTTATGTCCATGGCTTGAAGCAGAAGCACTGACTGGAAGAGCCAAACTTAGAAGTTGAAACTCTTAAGTACAGTAGACTGGCTTGTCAGACCTTCTTTAAGGTTATGCTAATATATCAAAATTAAAGGCACTAATACTGAAATAGGAGAAAAACTTTTTCTTGGTTATGGCCTTTCTCTATAGGAAGGACGCAATTTCATGATATAACCTTGTGACTCAATTTTACGTAAAGGGGTGGTCTTGAGCTCAAAATATTCAGTTGACATTTAAGACAATGGCAGTAAATTTCTTTTTTAGTGTGATGTTATGTTTTTGCTGTCTATAATATAACCTGTAATGTAGTTGCAATACTTCTCTTTTCTATTTCTGTTCCTTTTCACAAATACAGCCCTGCAAAGCCTGCTTTTACTCTGCTTCATAGACTGTGCCAGTATAATGTTAATTTTAAAAAGTGCTAGAACCACTGAAGTTATGGTACCAAGTATTTGAAAGTTAATAAAAACAAGGATTGCTTCTTCAGTTGGCCTTATGTATTTGGTACGAAAGATTGGAAATACGTCCCACTTCTTCCAGGAAAGGAGACAGCTACTTTGATTCTGTGGTTCTGCCTGACATGATACTTCAGAATCGCTTTTGTATTTATGCATTTGGATACAGTTTTCATTTACATCATATTCATCATCATATGTTATGATTGCACAGTACTTACATAACCGAAATATTTTCTAATAAATTCAGAATCCTTCAATATTTTCTGTTTTACCTATGTGAACTTTTTTCTGCCTGTTTCTCATACCCATTACTGAATATTAAACTATTAATTTCTACTATGGCATCTGTGAAACAGCTCACAGTAATGCCTGAGTGCTTCACAATACTAAGTCTTATTCAGGGCATTCACATGAGGATAGCTGTTGGTAGGGGAATTGAAAGAATAACAGTAAAGGTAAGCAGCCATTGATTCTGTCTGTCTAATTGGGCGTGTCTAGGTTTCCCCATCAACATCAGTTCAGTCAAGAGTCAAACAACTTTGTAAAGGCCAGATTATTTTCAAAGGTGTTCCTTTCTGCGTCCTGAATGAGCAGGAATCTATTCTGTCTGATCTGCTATGCGAGCCCCTGTAAAGGCTCATAATTGAAACAGGTTTTGTTAGTCTTAATTTTAAGTTAGTGACTTCAGAAGTGGTTGAGAAATGGTATCTCTTCCCTAGCCTGCTTTAGTTTGGGGTGAATTTTTGTTTTCTGATGTAAGTATGTTAGAATGGGAAAAAAGACCATAACTTACACAAAGCCTCTTTCAAAGTCTTACTAAGCTTAACAAGTAGAGTACTGTTGTAGCCTAAAAAGAACTAGGCAGGTGCTTCTGGGAGCATATTTAATCTTCATTTTGCAGTCAAAATAGTGAAATTGGTTGTCGAACTCTGAGGTATGGTCCAAAGAATAGCTTTGTCTCGTGACTTGCTTAGCCAAATGGCAGAAAACCTGAATATCACCACCTGTGGATATTTTTTTTGTGTGTTTGTTTTTGTTTTGGAGATCCCTCAGGGGTACCAGATAAGGACGTATGAGCAACAGAAGGCGCTCCAGCTGCTATAAGAAGTATTTCTTTACTACAGTCATCTAAAGCATATGGAATTGTACAGTATGTTCTGAAATTCAGTTGTTGTGTTGCATGAGCACAGGACTGGATCTTTACCTATGCTGACTGACTACAGGAGAATGTAAGGTTGATTTTATGGTAACTGTCTCCGCTGTAGTCTGTGTGATAAAGGCACTTTTGGTATCGCCACTGACAGACAACTTCGCTCCTGTTTGGTGCTGCTGACTGCTGAGGAGTGTCCTCCTTTTCTCTTGTTTCAGGCAGTGCTTTGAAATTCTGTTTTACAATTGACTTCTCTCCAATTATTGTTTCTGGAAAAGGAAGCTTCAAGCTGCCTAAACAGTTAAATTTTTATGGTTGCTTGATGCTACTTACCATATTTACGCAGTCATGGATAACTGTTACAAATTATTTCTACTTTTGTTACTAGGAGGTTTATCATGAAGTATTCCATCTTTTTAACATCAAAGGGGAGGATCAATGTGGGAAATTAATATAAAATATTGTGCCTAAATTTGGAGAAGGAAAACGTTTTTCTGATATTCCTAACGAATGTGGGACACACAAAGAGAAAATCCTTTTACTGTTTCAGAGAAGTGAAGCTTCTTGCATGTATCATGGCTATTCTTTAATAGCTTTCTGGCTATCTTCTAAGAAATGTATTTAAAGTATGTTTGTGTAGGAGGTTCTATTTTTGTATCATCTGGCTTTAAATTGGCTAGGCAAGGAAATCTTCAGTGTTCCGCTTCTGTGACTGCTTACTGGTCACAAATTGAATGAGTTTACGCTTTTAGAGGAGAAAGTAAAAAATTAATAATTCTTGAAAATAATTACAAAGAGGAAGAAAAAATGTCTTATTTGGAGTAATATAAAAATTAATTTAATTTAACTAGGTAAATTAATTTAAATATAAAAAATAATTGTCATAATAAACAAAAAGATTAGGCCTCTCTGATAGGCAGCCTTTGCTTTCTCCATTTTCTCACTTGCAAAAAATTTTAAATAGTGTATTGTAAGGATGAAGTTTTCAATTATTGATAGGTGATTTTTAAAATCACAATTAAATTATTTGATAGTTTATCATTTCTCAAAAAATCATTTTTAGCCAAAATTAAGCTGACATCTTTCTATGTCTAAAGGTGTAATTTGGAGTGAAAACTAAGCCTTACCCCAGGTATGAAAATGTTAAACTATATCAGAAGTAGGCAAAAAAGAATCCTAGCCTTTGGATTTGTTCCTGGGAGAAAATGCTTACTATTGCTGCCATAAATAATGGACTTGACAATTTTAGAGTGAGAAAGTAATTGGAAAGAAAACTTTTAGATTTCTTTTCATGCAGCAAGTAAATTAATGAATGAATAAACTGGTGGGTGACATTTCTGAGGGGCTCCCAGGAACAGACTAGTTGATACGCTCTGTGAACTTTGAAATGTATAATCAGGAAAAGGATGGGGTGTAGGGAGGTTGTTGAAAAAAGGCAAGTTAGTGGTGGGAAAGAAAATGACATCTATTAAAGTAACCATGTGAAGTACCCGAGAGATGTTGTAATGATTTTAACATATTGTGAAATAAGCTAACTGTTACAAAAATAGTTTGGGATTTGTCAGACTTTCCACGTCATGGCAAAAGCTGCTGCTTTAACATTTCTGTGACCAACTTGCAGTAGTGATTACTCTAGAAGAGATTCAATTCAGATCCAATGAATGTACATGCTATGTTCCGTGTAGTGGAAAGTCCCTTTTTTCTCATATACATCTTCAGGCTAAATACGAGATGTGATTTTATAGCAAACATGGCCTATTTTTGGTGACATTCCTTACACTGCAAGAGTAGTGAATAGTACCAAAACATTTTGGGGAAATGTATTTAATGGATGATAATATTGCATACTAGGTAATATATTTCCTGTATAATGAGGGAAGGCCATTAGCAAAGGTATTTTTGATTCTAATTCCTGCTCATTTTAGTGGTAAATTGAACATCTAACCTAGTGTTCATCAGCAAGTTGCATTTGAAGTGTACAATTACAAAGGAAATAATTTTATTTCTGATAGTTTCTATCAGTAAAGGGTGGCCTAGATGAAAGTATATTAATTGGTATTTCCTTATTACTTTAACACATGTTTTTCAGGGTTTTCTTGCATGTTTATGTATTAATCAAATTTAATCAACCTGTAGTAATTTTCAATAAGAATAAATACATAATTATTTTATACTGTGAATGCTGGTAGTTTTCACTGACTTATTGCTAAGCATTGTTTTTCTTTTGATAAATTATTATTTCTAGGAATTGTAGTAGCCTGATGTTTTTACTGTCTTCACTTATTTTAAAATGGAGCACTATGATGTGAAAAAAATTAGGAAACTGAAGTATTACTTAAAGCATAATAAAATATTTTAAGAGTGAGAATAGAATTGTGACAAATTTTTTCTTGATCTTTAATGCCTCAAAACTAGCAAATTACATAGACTTTAAAAATTTGTGTCAAACAATGTGTGGTGAATTTTCTGACAGAATATTGCTTCAGGAAGCCATGTATGTGGTTGTACAGTTGAAATCCAATTTTATATTGTCTGTCTTCCTTCAGTCTCATGCTTGTAATTAAAATTTGGAAGGAAAAAGCCTGATTATTTCAAGCACAGACTCTAGTAAGTATTTTCAGTAGTAAGTATAAATCAGCCATGACTGTGTTGACTTCTTACAGTTTTCTGCCTCTACTCTCCTTGCCACTTCAGCCTCCTCCTGTAGTCCTAAATGTACGTGAACCATGAACTGATGTTATATTACATCTGAGCAAAAAAAAGTAAACTTCCAGTGTTTGATACTATTTGGCAGGGTGTTGCTACAGCAGCTTTAATCTTTGTTTAGGCAGCAGCAATAGTCCTTTGGTAGCTTTACTTGAGTCATTGAAGTGAGTTAATTAACTGAACTTGGATTAATTATTTCACAGATTTAATGAGATAAATAGGCTGTGGAATTATACACTCTGTACTTTCTTTCATATTTAATTTCTCATCTAATTTGGCTAAAATAGGAGCAAGAATCTTCAACTTGAAGTGTTTTGCATAGGAAAAAAATATGTAGAAATTTTAGAGTAGTTGTAACCATTTAATCTTTCTTTGAAAGAACAAGTGTATTTGTATAGACAGTATGTTGCTAGGATTTTATAAAATCTCAGTATTGCTAAACATCCATTAAGACAAATAATATCAGTATTGTAAATATTTATTTGTACTTAATAGTAAACAAAGGAAAACCATGTTTGGAAATTGTTTAGGCACAAGGCACAAATCACTAAAGCTCAGATGTTCTGGGTGAGGACTGTATGCTCTGGATATGAAGCAAATGTGATTTAATTCAGAAGATCACTTTTGATGCTGTGTTCACTATAATACTTAGGCATCACAAATGTGATATTTTATATAAATGGTAACTTTTAACCGTATCTAATGTAGTGCGCATTTTGTGGAAGTTCACCGTTATAAAGCTTTTCACAGGCACTCTTAAACTTGGGATATAGCTAAATGGTCATGTTTCTTCAAGTGAACTATCATCCTCAGGGCTCTGAAGGACTATTTTTAAAATATGGTATGCTCTGTACAATTATATTTGCTTACATAATATATAGTGCACTGTTTCTGATTATGTGCTGTCTACTGTTTCACAATATAGGTAATTAACTAGTATTTTGAAAGCAAAGCTAAGTGGTGTTCGTTCATGTGTTGAAAGAGGTTTTGCTATTGTGTGACTGAAGTTGTGGGCATTTCTGACAGCATAGTCTGACTTCTTGGTCATTGCACTGGAATGAAGAAATGAATTTAGGGCAACGAATTGAGCTGCTAGAAAAGATAATAGCCATTTAACACAACTGAGACAGAGAGAAGAAAAAGATTCAGGGAAATTTTATTCTCCAGACAGTACAGAATCTGGAAAGTAGTAAATAATAATAAAATAATTGAAAAAAACTTCAAAATATTGGTGCAGAGATAGAGAATGTCTCCTCACAAAAGTGTGTGAACAAATAGGATTTAATTAAACTGATCAACTGTTTTATCTTACGTGTGTAACTCTTCTCAATGCCCTTGCTGGTGTATATTATCTCCTCATCTGTTTGACCAGCCCATTCTGTCAGATTGTGTAATCCTTTCTCGTGCCGGTGAGTGAGCCTTCAGTCCCGAGGGGTCTACAAACTAATTCCATCATTAACTGCTTCTTGGTTGCAAAATACAGTCCTTAATTTGTCACTTACAAATACTTTCCCTGGTTTTCTTTTTTCCCTCACTTGGTGACTGTCAAGCTGCACAGCAGCATATCAAAAATAACCGTGTAACTTATGTGGCTTTTTAATTAACTGGCTCTGATTCTGCTAGTTTGCACTTCAGTAAAGTGGAAGGATAATTATCCCTTTGAAGGGGAGCTCTATGATGTTTTGATTGAACTTTTTTTTTTTTATATATGGTCTGTGGTCATTATCATTGAATAAAAAAAATAATCTGGCAGCACATTTGCAAATGTAATCAATATCCCCTGGCTCAGGAGAGACTATACACTGATACAGGCGACTCATTTTAGTGGTTATTTTTCACTAGTGCAACTGTAGAAGACAGAAAAGAGGAACTTGGGTATTTTATGGTCTGTCATCCCCTTCATTCAATTTCACAGTGCTACGTGTTGGGGAGGGCAGAATGGATCTGGACCTTATTTTTGCAGTATCTATAAAGTGGGTAGAGTGTAGAGCAGAAAAGCTTCAGGGCAGTTTTGATAATGGTCCTGACTTGGATAGGTGGGTTTCCTTGCCTTCAGATTTCATTACAATGAAAAGTATGAACTCAAGCCAAGCCACAAGACCATGCTTGGGCTCTCTGCCCATTTCAAGCTTTAGTTTAATAATGTTAAATTTAAAGAAAATTTTGTAGATGCCAAACAGATTGTGCTTTATAAGTGGAATGAGAAAATGAAAATATATGAAGCATGTTTTAAATACATAAAATCAGAAGTTAAAATTTTATCTAAAATGACAAGTAAAATTATCAAGATCAGACTCAGTTGTTATTAAAGAACTTGGAGCTGTTTAAGCAAATAGGTGGGGAGGGATCTAAGTTATGCGAGTGATATGCTGTATTCATGTCAGACCAAGCAAAGTTATTTCATTTACTGAAGAGTCTTAGGCAAATGCATGAGCAGGTACTTATGCCACAGCAAAACCAGTTTATATGAAATTATGGATTGGGAGGTGGGGGAAAAGCTTGTACAGAAAGGATTGGAAGTTCACCTTTTCTTAAATTTCTCTGCAAATATCTGTGGTGTGGTCTGGCTCAAACAGTAGGGCAAATGTCTTTTTCTTTCCTAGCTGATGCTTTCTTCATGGGTAGAGAAAGGGCCTGTAAGCCAGGTTTTCAGCCTCTTGGACCACTTTGGGTAAACTCACTGGGTCTTCCTGTTGCTCAGTTTCCCATTTATGAGGTAAGGATCCTAGCAGGGCCACATTTGTGAGTTCGGCGTAGGACACTGACAGAAAGAACTAGCTCTCCGTAGTGTGACTTTTCATTTGTTGAGTGTGAATATGGTATAGATACTCATGAAACATAGCATGCATCATGCTAATTAATTTTATCTAGAGAATGTGATTTCCATTTGCTTCATTTGCAGTATGTCATTTACAAATAGTGATATATTTATTTTTAATGCAGCTAAATGAGATGGGTCTCTTTAGGGTTGGATGGAATTTGAAAGGCCTCATGGGCCTGTCTGTACAAATCACATACAGTGGTACTTAACTACTTTGGTTTTATTATAGGAATGAGGACCTATAAAATATATATTTCTGTAAGTATTACATCTCCTATGGAAAACTGAAAATACACTTGGAATTCTTTATCAGCTCTGGAGGTGAAATGTCTGCTTATTAAAGTAAAGCAGAGTAATACTGCCTTCTGCATCATAAGGTATAGGATAAGCTCATACCATACAGGATTTCATTCCTGTCTAGGAATGAAGAAATTAAAAAGACACTTCTAAACTTTTGCTTGTGGTAAGCGAAGGGAATGGAGTAACATCAACACTCTTTTTGGTTTTCCTGCTTTGTTTTTTTCTTTTCCAGACAGGAAGAGAAGACAGTGGGAAATGATATTCAGGTGTGGACTTTATATTTTCAGTACCTCTGTTTCAGTGGTGAGATAAAGCTTCCAAACAGTTTTCCATTTACTGTGTGGGGTTTTTTTTTAATTGGTAAAACTTATACTCGGTTGAAGAATCGTGTCCCATCCAAAATTTTGTAACCAGCAGATTTTCAGTTTGATTAGCGTTCTTAGTCACTTTGTCTCGGCTCGTAAAGAAAAGTAAAAGCAATAATTGAAAGCACCAGCTTTCTCAACCCATTCATGCTTAGTGAAGTCTGGAACTTTCCTGTTTGCTGCGTTAACTACTCAGTTGCTTGTATAAGACAAGCGCTAACTCCTTCCTTACTGTAAATGATGCTCTAACTCCTTCCTTAGTGTAAATGACCCACCTTAAGATGCACAGAAACACATACATAGTGTCAGGAACTGCAGCCTTGATTTACAAAAGAAGAAAAGACAGATGGGTATTCTTTGCTTCAGTTTTAATGTTCCAGAGACACACACAAGTTACAATTTTACACTATACTCAATTGTTACAAAAGTGAACTATAGGTAATATTATAGTGTCTGTGCAAGAGTCAGTGGGAAGTCTGGAAAATAACCAAAATGTCTTTTCATCAGAATATAAGCAGAAAGAGATTTGCATTCTGTGAGTTGGTAGCTCTCCAAAAACATTTAAAGCACAATACTGTACACTAAGAATTATGTATACAGATCTATATGTCATATGGCTTTGGACTGGCCAATTAGCCCTTGCAAGCCTTTCTTCTCCATTACTACAAGTAGCTATTTACATATGTTCAAAGTGTTTTCTGCCTGCTATTTTCACTTGCCACTTTAACTTGGCAGTATTTCACATGTGCTGGATGCAAAACAATTAAGTGCTAGACATTTGACATTTCTTAGCTGTAAGATAATTCATTCAATTCCTC